>JBBBDQ010000403.1:2080000-2392500 GCA_037127315.1 Ascarosepion bandense
TATCGAAATTGTCCTGTTTCTTAATACCTTACTCAACTTCAAGAATGCTTCCTTCACCATGCCAATTCGCTTTCGGATCACTGTGTCGCACTTTCCTTTTTCTGTTATAACGCTTCCCAGGTATTTAAATTTTTGTACCTGATTGATTCTGGTATCCCCGACCAGTATTTGGCATATTGGGCTGCCCTTTTTACTGATGACCATGCATTCGGTTTTCGTGCAGTTTATTTTCTAGTCATTTCTTGTTACTTTCTTCTGCTACCTTCTGTAGGAGGTCTTGTAGTTTCTTTTCTGTGTCTGCTATCAGCACAGTATCATCTGCGTACCTTAGGTTGTTTAAATTGTGGCCTCCGATTACGAATCCAGGCATAACTTCTAGGGTCCTCAAAATATTCTAGCGGTACAAGTTGAACAGATCCGGCGAAAAGACACATCCCTGTCTTACGCCCCTTTCTATCTTTGTATATCTACTCAATTCATTACCTGTCCGTGTGCAAGCGGTTTGCTGCCAGTAAAGATTCTTTATTTCTCTCAAGTCTTTCCCAAATATGTCAAGGCTGCCGAGCATCTCCAACAGTTCTTTGTGGCGTCTTTTGTCAAACGCCTTCGCATAATCAATGAAGCACAGGTAATTCACATAACATTAACCACGGCTTTATTTCTGCCGAGACTGGGTGCTCGGCAACTGCCCATCCTCAAATAAGAAACTATTCCCGTATTTAAAACAGTAGTGGAAAGTGTGCGTTGTGGTGCAGTGAATATCGGCTTGGATCGAGAATTCGGTGAGCCGAGTTCAAATTCCAGTTGAATCCGTTGCAATCCTTTACGCGCAATAGTATTAATCTGTCACTTCTCCCTCCAACTATGGGTTAAATAACAGGGTTCTTGGTTGACAACCAGTGTACCGCAGAAATTAATGGCAACCTACTGCAGGAAAATCTTCTGCCCAGTCAGTCATATCTCTTTCGGGCGTGTATCACGTATGACATTTAACTGACTGAGTGTAAAATGATAAGTATGTTTATAGATATTCAATTCACTCCTACGTCTTCTACACACACACACACACACACACACACACACAGAGAGAGAGAGAGAGAGAGAGAGAGAGAGAGAGAGAGAGAGAGAGCCTAGACGTCACATTGTTGCTCGTAAGTTCTATCAGAATAATTTAAACTTATTTGTTTGTATTTTTATAAATATATCATTCTTTTCGGAATTTACTTAATATCTGTTCAATTTTAACTAAGAGATTCTTACTGAATAAGTACATAGAATAAAAACAGAAAAATATGAAGAGAAAATGGATTAGATTCTGTAATAAAAAAAAACTTACCTTCAGAACAAGTTTTTCCAAAGAAACCTGGTTTGCATTTGCAGAAAAACTCTCTGTCTTTGTTTATGCACTCGCCTCCATTTTTGCATGGTTTCAGTGCACAAGGGTTTGCTGTTAAAAAATAAAATAAAATAAAGCCACATGTATAAACGTGAACATAAATATTCCTGCAAATATATTTAATTAATGTGAGAGTAGATGGGACACGTTAACGTGGGAGGGTAGTTCATCATCAAAGAGAAGGAAAACTGATTTTAAAGCTGGGACGAAAACATATATGGATCTCCTTATAGTGAATAGAGAGAGTCTAGGAAAAGGAAAATATCCGAAATAATGATAAAATATAGTGAGAGGATATAAAATAGGTACCTACACTCATTTTCGATACCTAAAGTAAAAATATTCTGGTGTATTTCAAACAAAAATTATATTGATTAGAATCTCAAATTTTAAGCGTTTTTTAACATTAAAAAGGGCCATTTTTTGACATATTGACATGTTCATAAAAAAGTTAATTCTCATTTTGGAAATCCCGCAAAAATAAAATATACATCTGTGACATTATTTCAGGAAAATTAGAAAATTTAAGGTTAAATTAATCTGATTTGAAACAAATATTACTTGCTTTTAGCCTAAAAATTAGAATACAAATTTTTCTTAATCCCTGAGGTTATATTTTTCTGGTGCGTGAAGTGATTGATGACAGCCAGATAAGTTGGCAAGCTAAGTATGGTTGACCAGAATTGATATAATTGTCCAAATTTCTTTCTGTAAAGGAGAGAAAACCATGAAATACATGACCTTTTAATGTCACACAAGAAAAATTACAAAAAACAACAACAAAAAAACAACCTCTCTACACACACACACAAAAAAAAAAATTAAAAATTATTAAAAAAATGTTTGGGCTTGAAGATTTGTATTAAGCTTTTCAATTTTTGATTAGTAAATATAGTCTTGACTTAACTTAATAACCCAACCGCAACAAAGCTTGGAAGAATTTTAAAAACATTTTTGAAACTTTATAAATTATTATAATTAAAAAAAAAATGAAAACAATTCTTACAAAAATTCATTATTCATAAAAAAAAAGATACTAATGTCTTTAATATATACATATATATATATATATTTTTAAATGCAATTAAAAGCTTATCTAATTAAATAATGTTATAGTTTTATTGCAGTATTTTAGTTTACTATTCGGAGCTGATCTTCGGAAAAAAGGTTGCTTTAAAAAAGAAAGAAAATAGATTATTTATATTCCCAAGGAATATTGTTGTTTAACTCATAAAACAAATTTTCGCAACAGTATGTGATTCTTTGAAATTTCATGAAATTACATGAAGGGTGAGACAACAGATGTAAAAATAAAAGTATATTTTTACAACTGTTTTATAAAAATAATGACTTCAAAAATAATTTAATTCATTTTTGAATAAGTCCTGAAAGTTTCATTAAAGTCCAATCATCATTTGATTTTTGCATGAATTTCCAAATTAATGTTTTTCACAGGAAAAAAATGAGTTTCGTAAAATTACATTTATTGTAGTAAACTGGTAAAAATTTAGTCACCAGTTGACGAAAAAAAAAAAAACAAGATTTTTTACCAAAATTTTGAACGTGTTAGAAAGGATTTAAAATATCTAAAAAATACTTAAAAATACTTTGATTTTTATACTTAATAATAACATAAATATTTTGACTGAAAAACTTTGTTTTTATTAAGTTTGGGGCCTTTTTTATTCATGCTATGCTGTTTTTTTCAGCGAATTAGTGGAGGTAGCTAGAACTTCTAGGTTAGTATCTGAGCCTTTGAAATTTAGTTGACAATTTTTTTTTTCAATTTGTTTATAAATAATAAAAAGTGAGGAATGTCACCTGAAATGCTCATTTACTTATGTCCCGCTTTTAAGTTACATTTTGTGTCATACCTACCTCATAATTTTCTTAGTTTATTATTAACGGTCGTGGTTTTTATTTATTTATTCATTATATACCGATGTCAAAAAACACTGGATTTACATTCAAAGTTAACTGGAGATATACGATTTATTTTACTTTATTCACCTCTTTTTATGTGTTACGGCAGTTTTTCGGTACACAGAATTTTGGGGTTAATGGTAACCATAATTTAAATTTATTTTATTTTGCAAATAGTAGTAAAAACAAGGAATGTAACTTAAAAAAGCTCAATTATTTGTGCATAAATTTGATTTTCGATCCCACTTTTAAGTTACATTTTTTTTTCAATTTCTAACTCATAATTTTATTATTTACATTGTTCGAACTTGTCCTTATCTTTGTTGCCATATGCACAACGTTTCGATTGTTGTACGCTTTGACCGACCTTCTTCAGGTAATTAGAATTTTGAACTGAACCTTTTATTTCGTTCACTCGGATATATTTTTCTCGTTCAATGAGTCATGTTACTTTCAGATGTCTCAGTTATCTCCATTTAATTCAAGGAAATATGGCTCAGTGAATAAAAGGGTTCATTGGATTCAGTGATTTGAACCAAAGAGTTGTGAGTTCAATACTTGATTACAGCAGTGATGAACAAAAAACATAGAGATTTGAGTTAACTCAGACATACAGGATTCCGAACAATATAAATAATTACAATATCTCATTTCATAAATATAGGCAAGTCATAATCTTACTTGATTAGTTTTTAAACGCTTAATTATTTTAATGAATAGCTTTTCTTTTGCTTGCTTTCTTTTCCTCTTTTTCTATCTTTCTTGCTTTCTTTTTTCTCGTTTGTTTCTTTTTCCGTTTTCTTTCTTCTCTTTCTCTTTCATGCTTGCTTAATTTCGTTTTCTTTTTCTCGTTTTACGTTCTTTTTCTATCTTTTTTTTTTCTTGTTTGTTTTCTTTATTATTTTTTTTTTTCGTATTTCTTTTTCTCTTTCTTGCTTTTTTTTATTCTCTTTTTCCTTTTATTGCTGTTTCTCTATCTTTCTTGCTTGCATTTTCTTTTTTTCATTTTTCTTTCTTTCTTTCTTTCTTTCTTTCTTTCTTAATTCCAATACATTTAACACATTCAAAACAACGAAAACGAAACAATATTTATACTGAGCTTTGACTAAATTTCATGTTTTACTTATGTTTCTGTTGATTAAAGGAATTTCATGCTGAGCTGTAAATTTAAATCAAACCTATAGAAGAGGAGAGGTGGTTCCGCACTCCTCAACCCCCCAAACGGTCTTTGCTAGAGAAGCAGCAAGACTTATAAGACAACTTTAACTTCTGTTAACATAATAAAAACACCCAGATAAGTACCATGCAGATATTCTCTCGAGATATTTGAATCGATTTTACAGCTTCGATATAATAGTAACCAAAATGATAAATAATTAAATTTGCCAGTCTCTCGATATGTAGAAATTGTTAGATTTTAAGAAGCTGATTTCACTAAAATGCTTGTAAGTATTTATTGTGTGACCCTTGAAAATGCGTGCCCTTAGTATCGTTTTGTTTTACTAATACGTTAATCTCGTACTGCAGATTCATGATAGAAGTTCAATGAGCCAAAAAATATTGTGATAAAAACAAATAAGATGAAAATGCAAAGATAAGGATGCAAATTCTGCAAACAGAATCCTTGTTCAACAATAAAAAAATTCTTAAAAGAATGTTTTATTCTTTAAAAAGATAATTTCTACTCCAAGAAAGTATGGATTATAAATTCTACTCACGAATTTCGCAGTTCCTTCCTTCAAAGTCTTTCTTACATACACAATGGTAGTTATGCTTTTTATTAGTACAGGTCGCCCCATTCAGACAAGGTTTCTTTTCGCAATAGTCAACTGTGGAGAGTAAATTGAAAAAAATCTTACAAAAAATAGTACATCTATGATGATATCTCGGTGTAATTAATACATATAATATCTTTTTATTTTAATAAACATACTTAGATGTTTATATGGAAGATTGTCGTAGACTTGATAAATATGACACAATTTTGCTTTCAAATTTAAAAGTTTAATTTTACCATAAAATACCATTTCATCAAAGTAAGGCAATAAAGCCACTTCAATGCAAGGGGTCACCAAGTGATAGAGAATATAATATAAAAATGCCATTAAGGAGAGAGAACACTAAAATAATAGGAATTAAGAAGATAACGATTGATATTAAATTATTGAAGATCAAAGTTGACGGGTGAGTTTCTAAGCGCGGCGTAGATGTTGTACAAAGCCGAAAGTATAAGACACCCAGTGAGGATCGAACCACTACTTAATTATAACGTTGACGGGTGAGTTTCTAAGTGTGGCGTAGATGTTGTACAAAGCCAAAGTATAAGACACCCAGTAGATCGAACTCACTACTTAATTATAATGCTGACGGGTGAGTTTCAAGTGCGGTAGATATTGTGCAAAAGCCGAAAGTATAAGACACCCAGGAGGATCGAACTCACTACTTAATTATAATGTTGACGGTGAGTTTCTAAGCGCGTATGCGTAGATATTGTACAAAGCTGAAAGTATAAGACACCCAGTGAGGATCGAACCACTACTTAATTATAATGTTGACGGGTGAGTTTTGCCATGGCGTAGATGTTGTACAAAGTTGAAAGTATAAGACACCCAGTGAGGATCGAACTCATCACTTAATTATAATGTTGACGGGTGAGCTTGGGCGCGGCGTAGATGTTGTACAAAGCCGAAAGTATAAGACACCCAGTGAGGATCGAACTCACTACTTAATTATAATGTTGACGGGTGAGTTTTTAAGTGCGGCGTAGATGTTGTACAAAGCCGAAAGTGATAAGATACACTCCAGTGAGGATCGAACCTTACTCACTTAATTATAATGTTGACGGGTGAGCTTAAGTGCGGCGCAGATGTTGTACAAAGCCGAAAGTATAAGACACCCAGTGAGGATCGAACTCACTACTTAATTATAATGTTGACGGGTGAGTTTCGGCGCGGCGTAGATGTTGTACAAAGCCGAAAGTATAAGACACCCAGTGAGGATCGAACTCACTACTTAATTATAATGTTGACGGGTGAGTTTCCCCATGCGGCGCAGATGTTTAAGAAGGAAGCCGAAAGCATAAGATACCCAGTGAGGATCGAACTCACTACTTAATTATAATGTTGACGGGTGAGTTTCCAAGTGCGGCGTAGATGTTGTACAAAGTCGAAAGTATAAGACACTCAGTGAGGATCGAACTCACTACTTAATTGAATAAGTTGACGGGTGAGCTTCTATGCGGCGTAGATGTTGTACAAAGTCGAAAAGTATAAGACACCCAGTGAGGATCGAACTCACTACTTAATTATAATGTTGACGGTGAGTTTCTTGCCGCCATGTAGATATTGTACAAAGCCGAAAGTATAGATAACACCCAGTGAGGATCGAACTCACTACTTAATTATAATGTTGACGGGTATGCTTCGGGCGGCGTAGATATTGTACAAAATGAAAGTATACAAATTAGTGAGGATCGGAACTCACTACTTAATTATAATGTTGACGGGTGAGTTTCTAAGCGCGGCGTAGATATTGTACAAAGTTTAGCATAAGACACCCAGTGAGGATCGAACTCACTACTTAATTATATTGTTGACGGGTGAGTTTTCCAAGTGCGGCGTAGATGTTGTACAAAGCCGAAAGTATAAGACACTCAGTGAGGACTGAAACCATCATTTCTTAATTATAATGTTGATGTAAGAGTTTCTAAGTGCGCCGTAGATATTGTACAAAGCCGAAAGTATAGCACACCCAGTGAGGATCGAACTCACGCTTACTTAATTATAATGTTGACGGGTGAGTTTTGCCATGGCGTAGATATTGTACAAAGCTGAAAGTATAAGACACTCCAGTGAGGATCGAACTCACTACTTAATTATAATGTTGACGGGTGAGTTTCCCGGCGCGGCGTAGATATTGTACAGCCGAAAGTATAAGGACACACCCAGTGAGGATCGAACTCACTACTTAATTATAATGTTGACGGGTGAGTTTTCGCAAGCGCGGCGTAGATATATTGTACAGCCGAAAGTGGTAAGACACCCAGTGAGAGGATCGAACTCATTACTTAATTATAATGTTGACGGGTGAGTTTCCCTTGTATGCGGCGTAGATGTTGTACAAAGCCGAAAGTATAAGACACTTAAAAGTAGTGAGGATCGAACTCACTACTTAATTATAATGTTGACGGGTGAGTTTCTTGGCGCGGCGTAGATATTGTACAAAGCCGAAAGTGTAAGACACCCAGTGAGGATCGAACTCACTACTTATAATTATAATGTTGACGGGTGAGTTTCTAAGCGCGGCGATATTGTACAAAGCCGAAAGTGTAAGACACCCAGTGAGGATCGAACTCATTACTTAATTATAATGTTGACGGGTGAGTTTCTTAAGTGCGGCGTAGATGTTGTACAAAATGCGAAACGCAGTACGGTAGAAGTCGAACTCACTACTTAGTTATAAATGGTGAGTTTCTAAAAGTGCGGCATAGATATTGTACAAAGCCGAAAGTGGAGACACCAGTGAGGATCGAACTCACTACTTAATTATAATGTTGACGGGTGAGTTTCTAAGCGCAGCGTAAATGTGGCTTGAAAGGTATAAGGCTACCAATGAGATCGAACCTATACTTAATTATCATCTGACGGGTGAGTTTCTAAGCGCGGCGTAGATATTGTACAAAGCCGAAAGTGTGGGAGCTTCCAGTGAGGATCAGAACTCACTACTTCAGTATAATGTTGACGGGTGAGTTTCTAAGCGCAGCCTGGCGAATGTAGAAGCCGAAAGTGTAGGCCGCAGTGAGGATCGAACTCACTACTTAATTATAATGTTGATGAGTTCTAAGCGCGGCATAGATATTGTACAAAGCCGAAAGTGTAGGGCGCAGTGAGATCGAACTCACTCGCAATTATAATGTTGACCGGTGGTTTATAAGCGTGAATGTTATTACAAAACCGAAAGTGTAAGACACCCAGTGAGATCGAACTCACTACTTATTATAATGTAAACGGATGAGTTTCTAAGCGCGGCGTAGATATTGTACAAAGCCGAAAGTGGGCGCGAGGTGAGGATCGAACTCACTACTTAATTATAATGTTGACGGGTGATTTTAAACTTGACGTAGATATTGTGCAAAGCCGAAAGTGGTGCAATGAGGATTGAACTCACTACTTAATTATAATGTAGGCAGGTGAGTTTCTAAGCGCGGCGTAGATATTGTACAAAGCCAAAGTGTAAGACTTTGATGAGATCGAACTCACTACTTAATTATAATGTTGACGAGGTGATTTCCAGCGCGTATGTGAATAGTAACCGCAAAGCCAAAGTGCTAGACACCCAGTGAGGATCGAACTCATTACTTAATTATAATGTTGACAGGTGAGTTTCTAAATTACGTGACGTAGATGTTTATTTTTAAAGCCGAAAGTATAAGACACCCAGTGAGATCGAACTACCCTACTGAGTATAATGTTGACGGGTGAGTTTCTAAGTGCGGCGGCCATTGCTTTACAAAGCCGAAAGTATAAGACACCAGTGAGGATCGAACTCACTACTTAATTATAATGTTGACGAGTCGAGTTCTAATAGCGTAGATATTATGCAAGCCGAAAGTGTAAGACACCCAGTGAGATCGAACTCACTCACCTTAGTATAATGTTGACGAGGTGAGTTTCTAAGCGCGGCCCGTGAATATTGTACAAGCCGAGGAGATGCAAGGCACAGTGAGGATCGAACTCAACAACAATTACTGTCAATGTTGACGGGTAGTTTCTAAGTGCGGCGTAGATGTTGTACAAAGCCGAAGTATAAGACACCCCAGTGAGGATCAGAACTCTCCTTAATTATATTGACGGAGTGAGTTCTAAGCGCGGCGTAGATATTGTACAAAGCCGAAAGTGTAGACGCAGTGAGATCGAACTCACTACTTAATTATAATGTTGACGGGTGGGCCTACAAAAGCACGGGCATGGGCCAATGCAAAGCCGAAAGTGTAGACGCGATGAGATCGAACTCACTACTTAGTATAATGTTGACGGGTGAGTTTCTAGTGCGCCGTAGATATTGTACAAAGCCGAAAGTACAAACGCGAGTGAGGATCATTCACTACTTAATTATAGTATTGATGGTGAGTTTCTAAGTGCGCCACGTGATATTGTACAAAGCCGAAAGTATAGACGCCAGTGAGGATAATTTCCTTACTTAGTATAATGACCCGACAGGTGAGTTTCTAAGTGCGGCGTAGATGTTCGACTGGCAATGCGATGGTGGGGCGTTGATATTAAAGTACAGACGCAGTGAGATCGAACTCACTACTTAGTGTAATGTTGACGGGTAAGTTTCAGTGCGTAGTGTACAAAGCTGAAAGTATAAGACACCCAGTGAGGATCGAACTCACCTCTTAATTCTATAATGTTGACGGGTGAGTTTCTAAGCGCGGCGTAGATATTGTACAAAATGAAAGTATAAGACACCCGAGTGAGGATCGAACTCACTATGATATAATGTTGACAGGTGAGTTTCTAAGTACGTAGATGTGTACAAAGCCGAAAGTGAACTTGATGAGGATCGAACTCACTACTTAATTATAATGTTGATGGGTGAGTTTCTAAGGTACTTGTGAATATTCTGTACAAAGCCGAAAGTATAAGACACCCAGTGAGGATCGAACTCACTACTTATTCATAATATTTGACGGGTGAGTTTTCTAGAGATATGGCGGCAGATGTTGTACAAAAGCCAGAAAATGCAGACACCAGTGAGGATCGAACTCACTATGGTACAAAAATGTTGACGGGTGATTTCTAAATTACTGACGTAGATATTGTACAAAACCGAAAGTATAAGACACCCGAGTGAGGATCGAACTCACTGTTGTTCTAATGTTGACGGGTGAGTTTCTAGCGCAACACCCGTAGATAATGGCCTGTGATACGAAAGTGAACGCAGTGAGGATCAGGCTACTTGGTATGTGTTGACGGGTGAGTTTCTAGAAAAATTGCAGCGTAGATGTTGTACAAAGCCGAAAGTATAAGACACCCAGTGAGGATCGAACTCACTACTTAGTATAAATATTTAGGCAATTGGGTTACAAGCATGACGTAGATATTGTACAAAGCGAAAAGTGTAAGACACCCGAAGTGAGATCGAACTCTACTTCATTATAATGTTGACGGGTGAGTTTCTAAGTGCGACGTAGATGTTGTGACGCAAAGCCGAAAGTATAAGACACCCAGTGAGGATCAGGCTACTACTTAGTACCATGGCTGTTGACGGGTGAGTTTCAGCGCGGCCGTCTGTACAAAGCCGAAAGTATAAGACACCCAGTGAGGATCGAACTCACTACTTAATTATAATGTTGATGGGTGAGTTTCTAGCGCTGACGTAGATGTTGCTAAAAGCCGAAGCCATAAAGTACTAGTGAGATCGAACTCACTCGCAATTCTGTCTGGTTCTAGTGAGACAAGCTTGCTGATCATTACACCACGTCAAGGTGCCCAGACAAAGTCTGACGGGAAAGCAAAAAATCAAGTGAAAAGTGCGAGAGAAGAAATTGTTACATCAAGCAATTTCAACTGTAAAATGATGAGACCTAACTACAAATCTAGTACTGCGCTTAATTTTGTAAAGTCGTAGTACCAAATAGGAAAGATTATCACAATATTTATTACGAAAATATTTCTAGAAAAGGCATTGAGAAGCTACGTTAAGTTAGTGAGAAAGTGACTGAAGCCGTGATGCCAGGTCAGAAACAATAACATAGCAGATTTTTCTTCAGATTTCGTCAAGTATCTGTAGATGCATGGCAAAAACACCTGACCAGAAGTGACAGCAATATCCAATATGCCTCTCCAAAATATGTTTTAGGTATTGTTTTGTTTGTGTGACCAATGACGTGTTTGGTTTCAGGTACTCTGCTTTTAAAATTGGCCTATTCTCAGATTTGTCAGCAAGTTTGTTTGTAATTGCAATGCAATAGAATTGTGAATAGGCGAAATTAATGATGGATAACGAAAGTAATGCAGAATTTAAAAAAAAAATTTTTTTTTTAATCGTATCACTCCGAGCAAGGCGGTAACGCCGCTGATGTGCAGGGGCTACGTAATAGTGAAAAGATTGGAAAAGATAAAGCCGGAAACCACATCCTAAACAGGGAACAAGGGATGAGCCTCTTAACCTGTTCAATAGATGTGGGTGAAGTGTGAACCGGGCGATAGTTTAGTCTATCTACTCCAATTGAAAAAAAAAAATGAAAAAGAAAAAAAGAAAGAAAGGTGAAAAGATTGGAAAAGAGAAAGCCGGAAACCACATCCTAAACAGGGAACAAGGGATGAGCCTCTTAACCTGTTCAATAGATGTGGGTGAAGTGTGAACCGGGCGATAGTTTAGTCTATCTACTCCAATTGAAAAAAAAAAATGAAAAAGAAAAAAAAGAAAGAAAGGTGAAAAGATTGGAAAAGAGAAAGCCGGAAACCACATCCTAAACAGGGAACAAGGGATGAGCCCCTTAACCTGTTCAATAGACGTGGGTGGAGCGTGAACCGGGCGATAGATAGATCTATCTACTCCAACTGAAAAAACAAAAAAACAAAGTGAGAAGATTGGAAAAGAGAAAGCCGGAAACCACATCCTAAACAGGGAAAAAGGGATGAGCCTCTTAACCTGTTCAATAGACGTGGGTGGAGTGTGAACCAGGCGATAGATAGATTTCTGGAAAGATGAAACTGAGGAGAGGAAAGGGGTGAAAATAGGCAGTTAGAATTGCTATCCTGATTAGTCATAAGTGCCATCCGTGATATACGCTTTGGGCGATCATGTCACGAAAGAGACATAACTGACTGGGCAGAAGATTATCCCACAGTAGGTTGCCATTGCTTTCTGCGGTAGACTGGTTGTCAGCCAAGGCTATAGAACCCAATCTGTCCTATTATTTAACCCATAAATGGAGGGAAGTGATGGAATAATACCTTTCCCAAGAGTATTTGTGCGTAAGTGAATGCAAGGAATTCAACCGGAATTCGAACTCGGCTCCCCGATTTATCGTCTCGTGTCGATATCTACTGCACCACAACGCACATCCATAGATATACTGATATTAGTCTTAAAAGAATGACGCTTGCTGCAAGTGAAGTTGAGTACTGGAAACAGTGGCTTTTGCTAATGGTGTTGTAACGTGGACCGCCTGTGGTTTGGTACCGAAAGTGTTCAGACAACTCGTACCACAAGGACAAGGAGACAGTTTCAGAAAAGTTCAAATCCACCACGATTGTTAGCGAGTGTACTACATTGATATACACACAGATGCACTCACATATTTTTAATATTTTAATAGATTCATTAGGGAATGTAAATAATCTATTATTTTTCAACCATTTTGCCTTTCTTTCCGAAAATCAGCTCATAATAGTAAAATAAAGATGCAATAAAACTATGAATTATCTAATTTGATAATTTAATTCTTTAATGCATAATATATATTAAGAACATTATAGTCTGAAGAAAATTTGTTTTCGATTAATAATGAAACTTTAAAAGAATTGTTTTCATTTTTTTAACTATAATACTTTATAAAGTTTCCAAAATATTTTTAAAATACTTCAAAGATTCGTGGTTTTTTTTTTTTTTATAAGCGTTTCACCCCGAGCAAGGCATGTCACTGCCACTACTGTGCAGGGGGCTACGTAGAGTGGAGAAAGGCTGATTAAATATAGGAAATAACAGAGCGTGGGTGATAGGCGGGTGAGGATACCGAGAATGAGGGTTGGGTAGATGAGAGTGTTGTGAGAATAGTTGGGAGTTAGTGTGATAGGAGGTGTCTATTGACCCTACATTTAAACACCTGGAGATTGTAACTGTCGGGAAAGCAGACTTGTGGAAGGGAGTTCCACAGGCGGGAAGCGAGAAAAGAAGCTGTTGGAGTAGAATTTACGGTTACATCTTATTTGTTTAACTGTAAAAGGGTGGGACCTAGTTGCTAATCTAGTATCTCGTGTAAATTCGTGCTTAGGCGGCACCAGTGATCTAAGCTCATCGGAGCAGAAGCCATGAAAGTACTTGTAGAAGAGGCACAGGGAAGCTACATCACGCCGGTGTGAGAGCGGCTGCAGCCGGTCTGCCAAGTCAGTATCAACCACGTTACAGATCCTCCTTTGTATTTTGTCAAGAAGCCCAAGGAGAGCAGCAGGGGCACCCGACCAGATATGGCAGCAATATTCAATACACGGGCGGATGGTAGATTTGTATATGTGCAGAATAGTTTCAGGTGGGAAAAATTTCCGGGCCCTGCACAGGGAGCCCACTTTCATAGCAGCAGATTTGGCAATGGATTCAATATAGTCATTCCATTTGAGGTCCGCCGAGAGTGTAAGGCCAAGGAGGCGTAGTATTTTACTCTCTGGGAGGCTAGCCTGTCCCATGCTAATGGGAGGTAGATGCGATTGTCTATGGTGGTTAGTTGATAACAGCTTTGTTTTGGAGGCATTGAAATTTACCAACCATTTCTTACCCCAGGTCACTACGGATTGGAGGTCCCTTTCAAGTGCGGCAGCGAGGTTCACTTTGTCGTCCAGACCTGGTTTCTGATCGATGCGAGAGTAGATTGTTGTGTCGTCGGCATACATGCCAACTTGGGATCTAATGGTGTCGGGGAGATCATTAATGTAGATCAGAAAGAGCGTGGGACCTAGGATAGAACCTTGAGGGACGCCCGCGTTCGTCTGGTAGTTTTGGGAGGCATGCCTATTTAATACCACCTTTAATGTGCGGTTAGAGAGGAAGGACTGGATGAGGTCAAACAGATGTCCAGTTATCCCATAGCTCCGCAGTTTGCACAAGAGGCCAGCATGCCAGACCCTGTCGAATGCTTTGGAGATATCCAAGGCAACGGTTCGGGCTTCACCATTCTTGTCGAGTGCCTGGTATATGTACTCGGTAATGGTCGTTAGCGTATCAGCAGTAGACCTGGTGAAGCGAAACCCATACTGTTTGTCAGAGAGAAGCCCGTTGGTCATAAGGTGCTGAATCACCTCGGCGTTGATAATGGCTTCGAAAACTTTGCCAAAGATTGGAAGGAGACTAATAGGACGGTAAGTGGCGGGGTCTGAGGGTTCGCCAGAATTCTTAAATATAGGTACTACGCAGGAGGACTTCCAACAGGCAGGAAAGCAGGAAGTAGATAGGCAGAGGTTATAGAGTTTAGAGAGGAAAGAGGAGAGTTCTGGGGCACATTTCTTCAGTACTATGACTGGGATTCCGTCACCGCCGCTCGCTTTGTGTGGGTCAAGTTGCGCTATTATCTTGGCGACCAGCGAGGGTGAAATGTGGACGTTATTTAGTTGAGCCTTAGTTCTGGGTGGGAAGTCTGGTGTAGGTATTCCTAACGAGTCCAGTGTCGAATTGGTTGAGAATCTACGGGCAAAGCATTCAGCCTTGTCGGCTGGGGAGGTGAGAACTTCAAATTCATTGATTAGTGGGGGTATTGAAGTCTTGTTCCTGCTGAGCACTCTTTTGCAGAGACGCCAGTAATCTTTGGAGCCAAACTTAGAGGATGCTATGCGTTGCCTAATTCTGGTAGCAAACGCCCTCTTGGCTTCGTTCAGTACTTTTTTACACTTGTTCCGTGCTGAGGTGAAAAGGCGCCTGTTTTGGTTCGACGAGCAGCTTCGATAGAGCCGGAAGAAATGGTTCCGGTGGGCAATAGCGGCCGAGCAAGCGGGTGAGAACCAGGGGGACGAATTAGGTTTTAGTTGGAATTTTCTGGCAGGGATAAAAGTATCGATGCCAGCCTTAACCCAAGAGGAGACTTCGGAGGCACAGTCTTCGACAGGAAGATCAAAGACGTTGTTCCAGGGGACTTCGCAGAGGAAGTCCCTGAACGAGTCCCAGTCGGCTCTTTGGTAGCAGTATGATATTCTGGTGGTCTGGTTTTCTTGGGTAGAGTTAGTGCGGATTGATATGTTTACGGAGACTACGGCGTGGTCAGAGTTTCCAAGGGGGCAGAGTTGCCTGGTAGTGCAGGAGTATGGGATGGAGGTAAAACAAAGGTCGAGTAAAGAGTCCCTTCCGTTAGGGGTTTTAGAGAAACGCGTGGGGAAGTCCACCACTTGCGTTAGAGCTTGGGCTATTGAAAAGTGCATGGTGAGGATCCCAGCAAGGTCGGTGGCTGAGTTTTCAAGCCACTTGGTGTGGTGGGCGTTAAAATCGCCAAACACAAATATATGAGCAGATGGGTGAGAAGAAATGGCCCTGTCGATGTTAGTCGAGATGCAATCAAGTAACGTACAGTCAGAGGAGGAGGGGGAGCGGTAGAGGAAGAAGAGATAGCTAACCGAGCTTAGAAGTGAGAGACGGAAGCACATGAAGGAATGATCAAGGGATTCAAGAGATGTGACCCTGGCTAGGGGGAGTTGTTCGCTGACATATACACCAAGCCCATGCATATGGACATTAGAGTCCTTCCTGAAGAGAGGAAGGTAACCAGGAACGAACAGCTCTGAAGAGGGGATAGAAGGGTCAAGGTTAGTCTCACATATAGCTAAGATATCGGGTGAGTTAGTTAGAAGGAAAGACTCTACACTATTAAAGTTACTGCGAATACCTCGTATATTTGTGAAGGTAACGCAGAGAGGTTTGGGCGATTTACGACTAGCTGGTTTAGGCTTGCTATTTTGTTTGTTTGGTTAGTTTATAAACGTATTAAGCGAACACTGTGCAAATTTCATGCTATCAATAAGTATTACTTGAGTAAATCAGATTAATTTAACATTAAATTTGCTAAATTTTCCAAAAATAATGTGTCACAGAAGTATATTTTATTTTTACAAGATTTGTAGCCATAAGAATTAACTTTTGTTTACAAAAGTCGATTGCTCAAAAATGGCCGACAAATTTAAAAATTAAAAAAAAAAGAATTGAAAATTTTTTAGATTCCAATCAATATAATCTTTGTTTGAAGTACATCAGAGTATTTTGCTTACTGAAAAATAGTTAATTTAATCATTTAGCTTTTAATTAAAACTAAAATAAAAGTTTGAAGAAAAATATTTTTTCAAAAATTTAATTTAAAAGTTAATTATCGAAAATGAGTGGATTAAAATATGTAAAAAATACTTTGTTCTTTTCACTTAATAACATAAACATATTGATAGAAAAATTTTGTTTTTATAATGTTGGGGCCTTTTATATTCCTGCTATGCTGTTTTTTCAGCGAATTAGTGGAGGTAGCTAAAAATTCTAGGTTAGTATCTAACCCTTTGAATCACAGTTGACAATTTTTTTCTTTTCAATTTGTTTATAAAGCCTATGTTAATGTTTGCCAGCCATTTTAATAAATAATATGATAAATGGTGTTAATAAGTAATGTAATATTATAGTATTATTGTTTTTGTTGGTAATTTTAAAAAAATTGATAAAAAACATTAAGTGAAACGAATTATATGACAGTCATAAATATATCATAAGGCATCTATTCTTGTTCTAGACGTGATAACACAAGAAAGAATTAACTATGTAGAATACGACTTATCTCCCCTTGCATAGGTAACCCAATGAAAACATTGTATATGTGATTCTTTTGAAATTCAATAGCCACCTTACGACTACTATAAGATACAAGAGCAGAAACGTTAGATGCAACCACAAGTTATATGCTAACAGTTTCTTTTATAGCATTTATCTCTTGTAGAACTCCCTTCCAGCTTCTTGATTCCCAGTCAACTTTGATTTTCAAAGATTTAAATTAAATATCAACCGTTATCTGTCGTCTTCTTAATTCATTTTCATGTATTGTTCTCTCTTTTTAATAGTGTCTTTCCTTCTCATACTATCTAACCTTCAATAGCCCCCTTAAATGTTAGCGGCTTTATTTCGTTGCTTGGGGTGAAATGATAAAAAACGCAACTAAAAAATCTTTAGTAGTGATTCAAAATCATGATGAAGGAATCTTATTTTAGTTATCGCTTGTCATGTATATGCATTTATCATTCTATCACGGATTTAGTCGATATTCAATTTTATTACAGTGATCTTTACTCAATACATAAAGAGAAAAAAGATTTTAAAATACGAGGAAAAAATCGTGAATTAGATTCTGAGATAAAAAAAACTCACTTTCAGAACAAGTTCTTCCGAAGAAGCCTCG
The DNA here is from genome assembly GCA_037127315.1 of Ascarosepion bandense. NCBI lineage: Eukaryota > Metazoa > Mollusca > Cephalopoda > Sepiida > Sepiidae > Ascarosepion > Ascarosepion bandense. Next base: position 2,097,454 of record JBBBDQ010000403.1, read on the forward strand.
CTTGCATTTACAAAAATACCCCTCGCGTTTGTTTATGCACTCGGCTCCATTTTTGCAAGGCTTCTTTGCACAATGGTTTGCTGTGAAAAAGTTATGTATATAAAAATGAAAATATCTGCATTTTAATCATACTTTTCGTTTTTAATGTGTCAAGTATTAATCATGTCAATTATGGCAAAAGTTGCAGTTTATCAGTTTTAATTTCAAGGTATTCGAATTTAACATTTTATTGACTCATTTGCGAAAGAAGAAGGACAACAAATGAGTTTTTCGAGTTGCAAGTTAAGAAAAGAAACATGGCTGAGAATGAAATGCCTTCTTGGTAGGAATTAAAAAATAGCGCTATTCAACATTCCCAAAAAATTATTTGGTATGACAGGTACTCAATGGCTGAATGAAGCTAATGCGGGTCCTTTAGCATAAAATATAAAGAGGCACTAAAAATAAAAATTCACATAAATATAAAATTATAATTTATTTGCTAATGGTAGAGCTTATAAACAAATAATCATTTATTTTTTTCCACAATTTACTCCCGCATCAGCAAGAAACCCGTCGTGGTGGACAAACATAAACTTGCTGCTGACCTTGAACGGGATCTACACTCTGTGGTGAATTGGGGCAAGAAGTGGCTTGTTAATTTCGATGCATCTAAGACCAAGTTGTTGTCTGTCAATCATCACAGGCAACCTCTCCTGCCTCCCATAAGCATGAACCAAACGAGTCTCCCTGAGAGCAATACACTGGGCCTCCTCGATCTTACCCTCTCTTCTGATCTCAAATAGAACCACTACATTGAGTCCGTAGCTAAATCCACTGCTAAGAAGGTTGGGTCACTGTGTCGAGCCAGGATGTTTTTCCCGCCTGAATCCATCCTGCATATATAAAAATCAACCATTCGTCCGTGCATGTAATACTGCTGCTATATATGGTCAGGTGCCCCTGCTGTTCATCTCAGTGTTCTCGACAGGCTCCAAAGGAGAATCAGTAATGTGATAGGTACCGACTTGTCGGCTCGACTACAGCTACTTCCCCACCGACGAGATGTGGCCTCCCTTTGTCTGTTCTATAAATACTTTCATGGCTTCTGCTCCAACGAACTTAAGTCACTGGTGCCTCTGCAACAGGTGTTTACTCGTGCAACCAGATTGGCAACTGGGTCCCATCCCATTCACAGTTAGATTAACCAAATGCAGACGACAATTCTACTCCTGCAGCTTCTTCTCTCGCACTTCCCGCCTGTGGAACTCGCTTCCATATTCTTGCTTTCCTGACGGATTATAACCTCCAGGAATTTAAATGCAATGTCAATACTCATCTCTTAACCACTTGACTCTAGTTCTTTCACCACCCCGTATATACTTTCTTTTCTCTCCACCTTTGCAACTGTCATCACACCTGTATTCCCATCCTTCTCTTGCTCCTTTCTAACTGGTTCGTCTTTCTCTTCACTCTCTTCTACTTAATCTTTTTACTCTTATGTAGCCCCCTGCACATCAGTGGCATTACCGCCTTGCTCGGGGTGATACGATTAAAAACAAACAAAAAGAATGTTCTAACTGCTTATTAAATCAACCCATAAAAATACGATACAAATATTCTGTTATGTCGCCAAGTATAAATGAATAACTCAACAACAGAATCAGAATATAAGTTGTATTCCGCAGAAAGACGGTTAGTATGTACAGAAGTGATTAGTAATATTTACAATAGAAAGATACAAGAGTCCAATCCGTCGTAAGACGTGTGTATACGTGATTACTTCCGGTACGCCACCGGAAGTGTGACTAACTCTTCACTGACTCGCACTGACTCTTCAGTAACTCATTAGAGACTCTCAAGTGACTCTCTACGACTCATTATTGAGTTGTCCCTCCCAGTAAGGGCAACATGTGACACATGGTCAGTTTGGACTGGGATTTCCGGGCTATATGGCCCAGCCAAAAAATATCTGTCTATTTTTGCCCAGTCGGAACCACGACTGGGTTACTGCTCTCTGCTCGGAAGCAGAGAGCACCCCTCGCCCGAAGGCAGAGAGCTGACAGTGTCGTAGAGTCGTCCAGCGACTCTCTACGACTCTCTCTGTAGAGCATCCACCATTGCTATATATAGCAATGGGAACAGTCAATTTGTAGTCAAATAGGAGCGGCGCCTTAATATATTCTCACGAGATATTTGGGTTCTGAGATAATGTTATCTTAAATGATAAATAAGTGAAAATACAGCTCCACTGACAGGTAAATATTAATATTTCCAGATGATTAGATGCCAGTTTCACAAAAACAGCTTGAAAATATATAAATTCTGGACCTTCAAAAATCCGGGGCCCTCGAGAACGCAGGCCCATAGCATTTGCTAGTTTTATACTTGGTTAATCCGATACAGCAGATAAATGGAGTAAATTGAATTGGCAATAAATATTGTGGTAAAAATTACTAAATTGAGGAGGCAATTATGACAAAATCATTATTAAACAATAAAACGTCTTAAAAATGATTTTTATTCTTTAAAGGCTTATTTCTAATCCAACAAGATTGTTATATAAATTCTACTCACGAATTTCGCAGTTCCTTCCTTCAAAGTCTTCCTTACATATACAACGGTAGGTATTCTCTTCATTAGTACAGACCGCGCCATTTTTGCAAGGTTTCTTTTCGCAATAGTCAACTGTAACGAATAAATTGAATTAAGTGTGTCAAATTGCAAAAAAAAAAAAAGAAAAAATAATAATAATCAATGAATGTGATTAATACATATCCTATCTTTTATTCTTATAGATAGACAGATGTTTATATAATAGATTGTTGTAGATTTGATAAATACAGGATTGACTGCTATCTTAGCCCTAGGCTACTCACTTCAAAAGCTCTGGTTTTTACATCATGTGACCATGACTCGACATTTTTTTGCAGAGTCATCTTTTGACTGTCTTTGGTTATTCTATCAAATTCATAATGATACGGTTCTGGTAGGAATACAATCCAAAATGCCAAATACAGGTGGGAGATAACAGAATCAAGCAAGTACAAAAATTTAAGTACCTAGGAAGTGTTCTAACAGAAGATGGAAAGTGCGACACAGAGATCCGAAGGCGAATTGGCATGGCAAAGGACGCGTTCCAGAAGATGAGCAAAATACTAACACACAGGAAAATCTCAATAGAAACGAAGAAAAGAGTGCTAGACTGCTACGTGATGTCAGTTCTTCAATGCGGCAGTGAATGCTGGACAATATCATCGAAAATGAGGACAAAACTGGAAGCGGCCGAAATGTGGTTCTACAGAAGGATGCTACGGATATCGTGGACTGAGCATGCAAGCAACGATGAGGTGTTGGAAAGAATGGCAACAAAAAGGAAATTGATGCTGAGCATCAGGAAGAGACAACTGAAGTTCCTGCGACATGCAATGAGGAAGGAGAGCCTGGAGAACCTGATACTGACTGGCCAGATAGAAGGAAGGAGAGACAGAGGAAGGCAGCGGATAACATATTTGCAGGGTCTGATCAGGTGGATGACGAAACGGGGGTTGCCAGGAGCAACAGGAGCAAACATACGAAGAGCCACAAGGGATAGGGAGACGTGGAGAACCATGATCACCTACATCCTGAAGGGACAGCGCACATAGAAGAAGAAGAAGACCATGACGCAACAAAATAAAAACGCGTCTCACAATGACTGTAACGTACAAAGCGGTGTGGCGTATAAAAGAGGCAATCAAGTCAGAAGCTGCCCGGCATAGACGAGCGAAAGACCGACTGCTGATGCCTGCTACCACGTTGCCTGACGCCTTCAACCATTACCACTGCTACAACGCTATCCAATGCTTCTAACCACTACTGCTGCTACCATCCTGCTGACACCTCATATCACTTTTACCGCAACTATCATTTTCAGGACAAAAAAAAAAACGTTATTTCAGGATAAAAGCAACTGTCATTTTCAGGACAACTAACAGGTCTGTTTCTCTAGTTACTACAACTGCCTTTTTCAGGACAGGAAAATATCTCACGAAATATGCACCAACCCAATGTAGCGACTCCAAAAAATTACTCCATATCGACGCGACAGCGACCTCCAGCTTAGCAACCTTACTATATGAACCACCGACTGCTAACGTAGTCCACATACCAGTCAAACAGAGCGAACCGCACTTCGACAGCGCAGTCTACGCCACTCGAGTACGGCAAACACGCGACGGAATAGTCCTATCCACCTGGTGCAGCAACAATTAACTAGTATTTCCTGACCTACGTGTTGTTAACGGCACTCACTGACGACTCAAGCCTATGAGCAGTGGACACCGCTAAATCAACATCAGTCCTGCGTCAACCCAAGAGATTTTTTGAACTGTAAACAACACAAATAAAAGTTGTCTGACTAAGGCAACTTTGGTTTTTATTGTCCGAAGTATCATGTTTCAAGCCACGAGATTCGCAACCCTTGTACCAAGTCTAACCACATCCATTCATAACGGTATTGGAATCCGTCCCAGAGCACCAGCCGTATACTCATCTCAAAGAGGCTATACTTAAACGAACAAGCCGCTTCAAAGAGGAAACGCTCCGCGAGTCGCCAAAGGCGACCGCACTTCATCCCAGCTCCTACGGGAGTCTAGGAAAACACACCATAACAGAACCCATCCTTCCAGGTTTATGCATGGTCCGGCTACCCGCAACGTTATTACAGATTAAAAACACCCCTTTAAACAGGCTAGTAAATTTCGCCGACTGCATTTTTATCCATTCAGGACAAAAGTGTGAATTTAGCGTACGAATCTGGGAACGCAATCACATGCTTGGAGAATGCAGTAACCGATCTGCAGAAGTGAATGACAGACTTAATGTCCACATTGAGCAGTAAAGCCAGGAGCCCAAGACCTTTTAAATGGCAGGATAAGGATCGACCACGCAGTTCGAATCGAGATAGACATCTCGGCCCGGACACCAGTTGGTTTCACCACAAATACAGCTCCAGGGCTTGAAAATGCAGAGATCACTGTAAATATTTTCAACATCAGGGAAACGACACAACCGACAGACAACGGCGACAGACCTGTCTGGTTAAGAACAACGTTGTCGCTTTTTCTGTGTCTTAGACCAAAATAACAGTTTCTTGGCCGTCAGCGTGATACTTCACACTAACAAACCCTCCGCTAAGCTCACCCTGTTTAGACTTCAAGTAGCTAACGGTTCTACTATTGAAACCTACTGCAACAAATCTCTCATGCTACACATTGACATGCGACATGACTATATCTGGTCATTTATCCTGGTAAACGTGAAAACGCCCATTACTGGCGTACTACGATTTAGCAGTTCACATGAATACGAGAACGCTTTCCGACGATACCACGAATATCTAAGTCACAGGAATTCACACCCGCCACAACACGACTGGAATTAGCTTCGCAACATGTCAGGGCTGAGAGTATTTGAAAATGTTAAATCAGTGCATGAACTTAACTTATCCAAGGAAAAGCACTGATCCATTCAAAAACCAAATCTAGCATCACATTAAGACGTTTGAACAGCCAGCGTATTTCAGCCCGCGACGGCTACCACAGCACAACCTGGATTATACCCAGAAAGCTAAACGACAGCATAATCAACCTTTCAGGCATCCCATACGCCTCGCCATTACACCTGGTACCGGAATATTGAATATGCGTCAATTACAGGAAACTCAACGCTTTGACCATTCACAACCGCTACCCTGTCCCCAACATCAACGATTTTGCACCAGGACTACAGGGAGCACGCATATTTTCCAAAATCGATCTGACCAAAACATCCGCAAAAATCATAGTTTCTGGAAACGGATGACACTAATGACTTCATCACATTGTCAACTAATAAATCCGGGCAATTTTCTCTGTGCCCGGTGTTTTTTTAGCATCAGCTACGGCCCTGTTGGCAGGCAACCCTCTGAATTCATTTCGCAAAACTAGGACCTCAGTCGCGGATTTCACGAAACTGTCTTACATCGCCAGTGACCCACAAACCAAAATTTACCTGACAACAAATGCGCAGTGATTGAACAAAATTTGAACTTGCAACGAAACCAATTGTGTTCTTCTCTGCCAATCCATCATCAGCGTAATCAAAATACAGCACTTTTTTCCCCGGGAACTATTGGCAGTATATTTAGCCATCAAACATTTTCACCACAGTCTGAAATGTCGAAACTTTACAATCTTCACAGATCACAAACTGCTGATGCCAACAATGAGCTCGATCTCAGACAAATACATTTCTCGTGAGATCAGGCACTTAGACTACATATCACAGTTTTCGACAGGCTTACGACACGTGAAAGGTAAGGACAACGCAGTCGTCGATACACTGACTCAAACTGGAATCAACGCCCTCACAAGCGACATCTTGAGTCAAGATTTAGTAGCGGATGAGCGAAAATTCGACTCGACGTTATGAGACGTGTTCACAGACTTCTCTCTGAAGCATCAGGAGTTCCCGTCACCCTTCAGCGACAAGACGATCTATGACGACACGACACTTGGCACTTCTAGACCATATGTACCTCCAACGCTGACAAAACAAGTATTCAGATACCTGGAATGTTCATCTCACCTGAACAAACGAGGTACTATCAAACTCATAGCTGACCACTTTGTTTGGTCTAACATGAACACCGACGTCCGAGATTGAGTTTCTACGTGTTTAGAGTGTCACAAATGCAAGATTCACCGACACACGGAACATCCAACCTGTACTTTCAGAGCATATGACGCTCGTTTCTCCCACGTCCACACTGACATCGTGAGACCACTACCAATGTGTCAAGAATACCAATACTTCCTGACAATCGTGGACCTTTACCCCGAATGGTCAACAGCTATTCAAATCGAAAACACCCCAGCCAACACAATATCCAAAGCAATCTTGCGTGACTGGATCGCAATCTTTGGAACTCCTCGGGTGATCACGACAGATCGAGAGTCGCAATTTCAGTCATCTCTCTTTACAGAATTTAACCGCTTACTCAGCGTAAAACCCATCCGTACAACGTCTTACCATTTTTGCACCAACAGACTTGTAGAACGATTTAACAGCTCTTTAAATCTTCCCTGAGCACAGGAAACGATACTACAAATTAGATCGACGATTTTTCCTTAATTCTCTAATCGTTAAGAAATTCCTTAATGAAAGATTTGGGTTGCTCAGCATCTGAGTTCTTTTTTGGGATGCCAATAGTTCGTATGACAATATTTTTTCCAATCATGGATCCGGCTCCGATAACCATTTTTGTTCAAGAGTTTCGACAGAAGATAACCAAATTGACTTACACACTTGTGCGACATCAAGCAACGTACGTGTATGTTCCTCATCAAACAAGTCAGAAGTGCTATGTCGCCAAGTATAAATGAATAACTCAACAACAGAATCAGAATATAAGTTGTATTTCGCGGAAAGACGGTTAGTATGTACAGAAGTGATTAGTAATATTTACAATAGAATGATACAAGAGTCCAATCCGTCGTAAGACGTGTGTATAGGTGATCACTTCCGGTACGCCACCCGAAGTGTGACTAACTCTTCACTGACTCGCACTGACTCTCAAGTGACTCTCTACGACTCTCTACGACTCATTATTTAGTCGTCCCTCCCAGTAAGGGCAACATATGACACATGGTCAGTTTATATCTGGGATTTCGGGCTATATGGCCCAGCCAAAAAATGTCTGTCTATTTTTGCCCAGTCGTGCTTCTACCCTTCGGCGGAACCACGACTTGGTTAATGCTCTCTGCTCAGAAGCAGAGAGCGCCCTCTACCCGAAGGCAGAGTGCTGACAGTGTCGTAGAGTCGTCAGTCTAGTGACTCGGTACAACTATATTTAGTTGTCCCTCCCAGTAAGGGCAACATGTGACACATGGTCAGTTTTGACTGGGATTTCCGGGCTATATGGCCCGGCCAAAAATGTCTGTCTATTTTTGCCCAGTCGTGCTTCTACCCTTCGGCGGAACCACGACTGGGTTATTGCTCTCTGCTCGGAAGCAGAGAGCGCCCTCTACCCGAAAGCAGAGAGCTGACAGTGTCGTAGAGTCGTCAGTCTAGTGACTCGGTACAACTCTCCTGCAGAGAATCCACCATTGCTATACATAGCAATGGGAACAGCCCATTATGTAGTCAAATAGGAGCGGCGCCCTAACAAGAAGCTGACTGGCAGGGGCGAGTGAAGGATCGACTGCTGATGCCTGCTTTCATGCTGTCTGACGCCTTCAACCACAACCACTTCCACCATCAGTGTCATCCGTTTCCTACCACTTAACTATGCAGAATATGAGTTAAGTACCCTTGCATAGGTAATAAGAAGATTCAGTTTCAAATATGATAGGCATCTGAACGCTGTCTAAAGATAGAAGAACAGAAATGTTAAATGAAACTGTAAGTTCTATGCTAACAGTTTCTTCTGTATCACAAATCCATTTTGGCACATATCACTTCAGGCTTATTGTTTCTTAGTCAATTCGACTTTCAAAAATTAAAATGCAATATTAATCGTTATATTCTGTGTTCTTAATTCATGTTCTTTTTTTTTCTCTTTTTTTAATACTGCTTTTCCTTCTGATACTCTCTAATATGTAGTATCCCCCTTGCATGTTAGTAGCTTTATTTTCTTGCTTGGGGGGAAATGATAACAAACACAATTAAAAAAACCTTCATAGGCGATTCACAATCATGTATAAATGAATCTAATCATTCTAGCTATCACTGGTCATACACATACATGTATCATTCTTTTAAGGATTTAGTCAATATTCAGTTTTAATAGAGTGATCTTTACTCAATACATTAGGAGAAAAAAGTGTTTCAAAATACGAAGTAAAAATCAGAAGAAGTCTCGCTTGCATTTACAAAAACACCCATAAAAACGCAACTAACAAATCTTCAAAGGTGATTAAAAATCATTATGAATGAATTTAGTCATTTTAGTTATCACAGGTCATATATGTTCATGTATAATTTTTTCAGGATTTAGTCGATATTCAGTTTTAATAGAGTGATCTTCATTCAATACATAAAGAGAAAAAAGATTTTAAAAATACCAGTAGAAAATAGTGGATTAACTTTTGAGATAAAAACAACTCACTTTCAGAACAAGTTCTTCCGAAGAAGCCTCGCTTGCATTTACAAAAATACCCATCGTGTTTGTCTATGCACTCGGCTCCATTTTTGCATGGTTTCATCGCACAACGAATTGCTGTGAAAAATTAAATATAAGAAAGTCATATTTATAACAAGGAACATATCTGCATAACCTTTCAATAATCAATCATGACAAGTGTGTCAAAAAGTTCTGGTTAGCAGAGTTACTTTCAAGATGTCCAAGATTATTCGTAAATTCAATGGCACAGAATGAAAATTTTCACCCAAAATGAAATAATTTACTTACTAAGACAGCAAAATATTTAAATTCTATCAATATGATAAAGAAACTTAGATAAATATTATGCAGATATTCTCATGAGATATTTTAATCGATTTTACAGCTTCGATATAATGGCACCTGAAACAATAAATAATTAAATTTGCGGGGTTCGATATGCTGACATTAATATTGTTGGATTTTAAGAAGCCGATTTCACAGCTTACATGTATTTAATGTGTAACCCTCAAAAAATCAGGGCCCATAGCATGTTTGTTTTACTGCTAGATTAATCCAGTGCTGAAGTTTCGTGGAGGAAGTTCAACTGGCCAAAAATTGGGATAAAAGCAGCTAACATAAAGATGCAAGATAAGGATGAAAATTCTGCAAACAGGTTTTTGTTCAAGAATGAAAATAATTCTTAAGATGCTTTATTTTTTAAAAGAATAATTTCTGCTCCAAGAAAGTATGTATTATAAAATCTACTCACGAATTTCGCAGTTCCTTCCTTCAAAGTCTTCCTTACATACACAATGGTAGTTATGCTTTTTATTAGTACAGGTCGCACCATTCAGACAAGGTTTCTTTTCGCAATAGTCAACTGTGGAGAGTAAAATGAAAAAAATCTTACAAAAAATAGTACATCTATGATGATATCTCGGTGTAATTAATACATATAATATCTTTCTTTTAATATACATGGATATTTATGTGAGAGAATATCGTAGACTTGATAAACATAACAGAATGTTGCTTTCAAATCTAAAAGTTAAAGTTGAAATTTAAAAAATCATGAAGATTCAGGGGTCACGGAATGTTTGAGAATGTAAGAAAACATACCAGTAACCGGAGAGACGAAATAAAAGTTGGATGGATACCGAAAGTGATGTAGATATTTTTTTAAATATGGGAAGATGAAATAGAGGAGAGGAAAAGAGGCTAAAATAGGCAGAAGACGTTTTTTAATATTGATGTTAGGGTTAAAAGAATAATATTTGTCGTAACTGAATTTGAGTAAAAAAAAAACTGGCTGTTATTAATGGTGTTGAAGTGCAGACGGCCTGTTGTTTGATAACGAAAAGTGTTCAGGGGAGTAGTATCACAAGCGTGCTGAGGAGAATGGGTCAATTCCAGAAAGTCCAATTCTAACACCCAGAGCAATTGCTGTGTGTAGTACATTGTCATATACACAGATGGACATAGATATACTACTCCAACATTTTACTTCAACACTTTCTTTCCTCGCACTTCCCGACTGTGGAATTCCCTTCCACACGATTGCTTCCCCGACGGCTACAATCTCCAGGAGTTTAAATGTAAGGTCAATAGACACCTCCTAACACACTAACCTGCTCCCATTCTATCAAACACTCTTCCCATCTGCCCAACCCTCATCCTCGGTATCCTTACTCATCTGTCACCTTCCTCCTGACATTCCCTATGTCTAACCACTCCTTCTCTTTACCTTCCCCTATGTAGCCCCATGCGCAATAGTGGCAGTGGAATGCGTTGCTTGGGGTGAGATGATTAAAAAAAAATGCTTTAACAAGCACTAAAACGAAGGTCAGAATATAGGCATAGCACTAGGATTAGACGCCAGTCATTCCAATAAATAATATAAGAAATATTGTAACCCCCCCCAAAAAAAAATACAACAATGTAATAAATAAACAGTATCTAATTTTTGTTGTTAATTCATAAGAAGTTGATAAAAAGCGTTGATAACTGATAACAGTCACGATTTCGTTGATGTATTAACGATAAGACACCTATTCTAATTTTGGGCAAGAAACAACGCAAGAAACGATGAACTATGTAGAATACGACTTATCTCCCCTTGACTAGGTGACACAATAAGAACACTATACATGTGATTCCGTTTGAAATACAATAGGCACTTAAAGACTTTTGGGGAATAAACGAGAAGAAAAGTTAGATGCAAACGCAAGTTATATAATAACCGTTTCTTCTATAGCACTAATCTGTCGTAGAACCCCCTTCCATCTTCATGCTTACCAGTCAATGTTGGTTTTCAAAAATCTAAATGCAATATCAACCGTTATCTTATATCTTCTTAATTCATGTTCTTTTATTCTTCGCTCTTCTTAATAATGTTTTTCATTCTCATATTCGATAATAATCAGTAACTTCTTAGATGTTAGTGACTTTATTACATTCCTTGGGGTGAAATGATAAAATACGCAACTAACAAATCTTCATGGGTGATTAAGAATAATGATGAATGAACCTAATCATTTTAGTTATCACAGGTCACATGTTCACGTATCATTTTTTCAGGATTTACTCGATATTCAGTTTTAACGGATTGGTCTTTACTCAATACATAAAGAGAAAAAAAGATTTTAAAAATACCAGCAGTAAATAGTGGATTTACTTTTGAGATAAAAACAACTCACTTTCAGAACAAGTTCTTCCGAAGAAGCCTCGCTTGCATTTACAAAAATACCCATCGTGTTTGTCTATGCACTCGGCTCCATTTTTGCATGGTTTCATCGCACAACGAATTGCTGTGAAAAATTAAAGATAATAAAGTCATATTTATAACAAGGAACATATCTGCATTTAAATCATATTTATCATTCTTAACTTTTCAATAATCAATTATGTCAAGTGTGTCAAAAGTTCTGGTTTTCAAGTTGTCCATGGTTAATCGTAAATACAGTGGCACAGAATTAAAATTTTCATATGAATTTGAAATTGTAATTTATCTATTAAAATATTATTAATATATCTATATATAAATTCTATCAACATGATAAATAAAGTTGGATGAATATCATGCAGATATTCTCACGAGATATTTGAATCGATTTTACAGCTTCGATATAATGGCACCTGAGACGATAAATAATTAAATTTGCGGGGTTCGATATGTTGCCATTAACATTGTCGGATTTTAAGAAGACGATTTCACAGCTTGCATGTATTTAATATGTGACAATCGAAATATCGGGGCCCATAGCATGTTTGTTTTTCTACTAGGTTAATCCAGTGCTGAAGTTTCGTGGAGGAAGTTCAATGAGCCAAAAATATTGGGATAAAAGCAGCTAACATAAAGATGCAAGATAAGGATGCAAATCCTGCAAACAGGTTCTTGTTCAAGAATGAAAAAAAAAATTCTTAAAACGTTTTATTTTTTAAAAGAATAATTTCTGCTCCAAGAAAGTATGGATTATAAAATCTACTCACGAATTTCGCAGTTCCTTCCTTGAAAGTCTTCCTTACATACACAATGGTAGTTATGCTTTTTATTGGTACAGGTCGCACCATTTAGACAAGGTTTCTTTTCACAATAGTCAACTGTGGAGAGTAAGTTGAATTAGCGCGTGAAAAAATTACCAAAAATATTACATTTGTGATAATAACTTGAGGTAATTAATACATGTAATATCTTTTTATTTTAATAGACATAGTTGGATATTCATGTGAGAGCATATCGTAGACTTAATAAACATGACAAAATTTTGCTTTTAAATTTAAGAGTTTAATTTTAATTTTAAAACAATCATTGCATCTAAGTAAAGCAAAAAAGTCACTAAGACTCAGGGGGTCACAGAATGCTAGAAAATGAAAGAAAACATCCCACTAATAAAAGAGAAAAAATGAACAGGAATTAAGAAAACAGAAGAGAAAGATTAATATTGCATTTAAAAGTTTGAAGATCAATGTTGACTGGAAAGCAATATATCAGAAGTGATTTCCATGAGGGAAAAGTGTGAAAGAAGAAATTGTTATGTCCAGCAATTTCAACAGTAAAATGATGAGACCTATCTACCAATCTAGCACTGCGCTTAAATTCGGAAAGTCACATTAGCAAACTAGAAATCTTATGAGAACAGTTATTATGAAAATATTTCTAGAAAAAACAGAAAAGCTACGTTAAAGGCGACTAGAAAGTGACTGAAGCCGTGATACTAGGTCAGGACCATTAACATGTCAGATTCTTTTTTGGATTTTGTTAAGTATCTCAAGATGCATAGTAAAACCACCAGACCAGAAGTGACAGCAATATTCAATAAAACTCTCCACTAAACATATTAGGTATTGTTTGGTTTAAGTGATTAATGACTAATTTGGCTTAAAGTGCTCTGCTTTTAAAAAGTGCTTCCTCTCAGATATGTAGCAACTTTGTTCGAAATTACAATGTTTACTAATGAGATTGTGAATAAACCATTCGAACTTAACGATGAATACTGAAAGTGATTTTTTGTTATGGCAAGATGAAATCGAGGAGAGGGAAAAGGATTAAAATAGTCAGTTAGAAGACTTTTAAAAGTTGATATTAGTGTTAGAAGATTGACATTTATTGCAACCGAAGTTGAGTACTGGAAACAGTGGCTGTTAGTAATGGTGTTGAAGCGCTGACGGCCTGTGGTTGGATAACAAAAAGTACTCAGGCTAGTAGTACCACAAGCCTGTTGAGAAGAAGGTGTCAGTTTCAGAACGTTCAATTTTAACACTTAGAGCAATTGTTGTCGTGTGTAGTACATCGTCATAGACACGGATGCACACAGATATGCATTAACAAGCACTGAAATTATGGTCAGAATATAGGCATAGTACTTGGATGTGCGTTGTGGTACAGTGGATATCGGCTCGGAATGAGAAACCGGGGAGCCGAGTTCGAATTCCAGTTGAATCCATTGTATTCACTTTCGCGCAAATACCCTTGGGAAACGCATTAATCCGACTCTTCCTTCCAGCTATGGGTTAAATAGCAGGACAGATTGGGTTCTATAGCCTTGGTCGGTAACCAGTCTACTGGAGAAAGCAATGACAACCTACTGCGGGATAATCTTCTGCCCAGTCAGTCATGTCTCTTTCGAGACATGATCGCCCAAGCGTGTATCGCGTATGGCACTTAACTGACTGACTGAATATAATAGTTGGAATAATGATTTAGGCTTCTACTGGTCATAAAGTGGGGGATCAATTTTATATTGTTATGAAGTAATAAACTTATCCCCCATTTATTATACTTAAGAAAATACATCTCTTCCTTTTCTAGATATGAGTCAAATAACAGGACAGATTGGGTTCTATAGCCTTGGTCGGCAAAAAGTCTACCGCAGAAAGCAATGGCAACCTACTGCGGGATAATCTTCTGCCCAGTCAGTCATGTCTCTTTCGAGACATGATCGCCCAAGCGTGTATCGCGTATGGCACTTAACTGACTGACTTTGATTAGGGTTTAATGACAGTCATTCCAGAAAATAATATAATACATATTGTAAAAAAACAAACAAACAAAGTAATAATTAAATAGTATTTTATTTTTGTTCGTAATTCACAAGAAGTTGATAAAAAGCGTTGATTAATTGGAACGAATTATGTTACATTCACGATTTCGTTGATGTATTAACGATAAGACATCTATTCTAATTTTGGGCAAGTAATAACGCTAGAAACAATGAACTATGTAGAATACGACTTATCTTTCCTTGCATATGTCACACAATATGAAAGTCGGTTCTCTGTGCAGGGCCCGGAAGTTTTTTTCTGTCTGAATCTATCGTGCACATATATAAATCTACCATCCGCCCGTGTATTGAATACTGCTGCCACATCTGGTCGGGTGCCCCTGCTATTCTCCTCGGGGTTCTTGACAAAATACAACGGAAAGTCTGTAATGTGATCGATACCGACTTGGCAGATCGCCTGCAGTCACTCTCTCATCGGCGTGACGTGGCTTCCCTGTGCCTCTTCTATAAATACTTTCACGGCTTCTGCTCCGATGAACTTAGATCACTGGTGCCCCCTAGGTACGAATTTGCACGAGATACTAG
Organism: Ascarosepion bandense; assembly: GCA_037127315.1. Lineage (NCBI taxonomy): Eukaryota > Metazoa > Mollusca > Cephalopoda > Sepiida > Sepiidae > Ascarosepion > Ascarosepion bandense. The sequence continues at coordinate 2,112,646 of JBBBDQ010000403.1, forward strand.
ATTAGCAACTAGGTCCCACCCTTTTACAGTAAAACCGATAAAATGTAACCGCTATTTCTCCTCCAACAGCTTTTTTTCTCGCACTTTCAGACTATAGAATTTCCTTCCACATACTTGCTTCCCCGACAGCTATAATTTCCAGAAGTTTAAATGTACGGTCAATAGACACCTCCTAACTCGCATTCATTCTCTCAAACACTCTTCCCATCTGCCCAACCCTCAGCCTCGGTATCCTTACCCGTCTAACACCCTCCTTCTGACATTTCCTATATCTAACCACTCTTTCTCTTCACCTTCCCTACGTAACCCCCTGCGCAATAGTGGCAGGGGAATGCCTTGCTTGGGGTGAAATGATAAAAAAAAAACATAAAAAAATAAGACTACAATATATGTGATTCCGTTTGAAATACTATAGGCAAGATACAAGTGAAGAAAATTTAAATACAAACGCAAGTTATACGCTAACAGTCTCTTTTGTAGAGCTGATCTCTTGAGGAACTCTCTTCCATCTTCATGCTTCCCAATCAATTTTGGTTTTCAAAAATCAAAATGAAATATCAACCGTTATCTTATCTCTTCTTAATTCATCTTCTTTTATTCTTCTCTTTTCTTAATAATGTTTTTCATTCTCATAATCGATAATAATCAGTAACTTCTTAGATGTTAGTGACTTTATTACATTCCTTGGGGTGAAATGATAAAATACGCAACTAACAAATCTTCATAGGTGATTAAAGATCATGATGAATGAATTTAGTCATTTTAGTTATCACAGGTCACATTTTCATGCATCATTTTTTCAGGATTTAATCGATATTTAGTTTTAACGGATTGATCTTTATTCAATACATAAAGAAAAAAAAAGATTTTAAAAATACCAGCAGAAAATAGTGGATTTACTTTTGAGATAAAAACAACTCACTTTCAGAACAAGTTCTTCCGAAGAAACCTCGCTTGCATTTACAAAAATACCCATCGTGTTTGTCTATGCACTCGGCTCCATTTTTGCATGGTTTCATCGCACAACGAATTGCTGTGAAAAATTAAATATAATAAAGTCATATTTATAACAAGGAACATATCTGCATTTAAATCATATTTATCATTCTTAACTTTTCAATAATCAATCATGTCAAGTGTGTCAAAAGTTCTGGTTAGCAGGGTTAATTTCAAGTTGTCCAAGGTTAATCGTAAATACAGTGGCACAGAATTAAAATTTTCACATGAATATGAAATTATAATTTCTCTATTAAAATATTATTAATATATCTATATATAAATTTTATCAACATGATAAATAAAGTTGGATGAATATCATGCTGATATTCTCACGAGATATTTGAATCGATTTTACAGCTTCGATGTAATGGCACCTGAGACGATAAATAATTAAATTTGCGGGGCTCGATATGTTGACATTAACATTGTCGGATTTTAAGAAACCGATTTCACAGCTTGCATGTATTTAATGTGTGACTCTCGAAATATCGGGGCCCATAGCATGTTTGTTTTACTACTAGGTTAATCCAGTGCTGCAGATTGGTGGAAGACGTTCAACTGGCCAAAAATATTGGGATAAAAGCAGCTAACATAAAGATGCAAGATAAGGATGCAAATTCTGCAAACAGGTTCTTATTTAAGAATGAAAAAAAATTCTAAAAATCTTTTAAAAGAATAATTTCTGCTCCAAAAAGGTATGGATTATAAAATCTACTCACGAATTTCGCAGTTCCTTCCTTCAAAGTCTTCCTTACATACACAATGGTAGTTATGCTTTTTATTAGTACAGGTCGCACCATTTAGACAAGGTTTCTTTTCACAATAGTCAACTGTGGAGAGTAGGATGAATAATATGTCATATTCTTTTTTTCGATTTTGTTGAGTATCTCAACATGTATAGTAAAAACATCAGACCAGAAGTGACAGCAATATTCAAAAGGTCTCTCCACTAAACATATTGTTTTATTTGAGTGACCAATGACAAGTTTAGCTTAAAGTGCTCTGCTTTTTAAAAAGTGATTCTTTTCAGATATGTATAACTTGTTTCGATATTGCAGTGTTTACCAATGGGATTGTGAATAAACCATTGGAAATTAACGATGAATACCGAAAGTGATGGAGGTTCTTTTAATATAGAAAGAAGAATTAGAGGAGAGGGAAAAGAGTTAAAATATCTAGTTAGAAGACGTTTTTTAAAGTTGATATAAGTGTTAAATGAATGACGTCATACCGACAAATGCACACAGATATGCTTTAAAACGCACTAAAACGATCGACGGAACATAGGCATAGCACTTTGATTAGGTTTTAATGTCAGTTTCTAATAAATCATAAAATAAATAGAGTTAAAAATAAATATATAATAAATTATAAATAATATAATAAATTTTTGTTATTAATTTTCAAGAAGTTGATAAAAAGCGTTGATGAAGTGAAATTCCAGCAGAAAATAGTGGATTAACTTTTGAGATAAAAACAACTCACTTTCAGAACAAGTTCTTCCGAAGAAACCTCGCTTGCATTTACAAAAATACCCATCGTGTTTGTCTATGCACTCGGCTCCATTTTTGCATGGTTTCATCGCACAACGAATTGCTGTGAAAAATTAAAGATAATAAAGTCATATTTATAACAAGGAACATATCTGCATTTTAATCATATTTATCATTCTTAACTTTTCAATAATCAATCATGTCAAGTGTTTCAAAAGTTCTGGTTAGCAGAGTTACTTTCAAAATGTTCGAGCTTATTCGTAAATACAGTGGCACAGAATTAAAATTTTCACATGAATATGAAATTATAATTTATCTATTAAAATATTATTAATATATCTATATATAAATTTTATCAACATGATAAATAAAGTTGGATGAATATCATGCAGATATTCTCACGAGATATTTGAATCGATTTTACAGCTTCGATATAATGGCACCTGAGACGATAAATAATTAAATTTGCGGGGTTCGATATGTTGATATTAACATGGTTGGATTTTAAAAAGCCGATTTCACAGCTTGCATGTATTTAATGTGTGACACTCAAAAAATCAGTACCCATAAAATGTTCGTTTTACTACTAGGTTAATCCAGTGCTGCAGATTGGTGGAGGAAGTTCAACTGGCCAAAAATATTGGGATAAAAGCAGCTAACATAAAGATGCAAGATAAGGATGAAAAGGTTCTTGTTCAACAATAAAAAAAATTCTTAAAAGAATGTTTTATTCTTTAAAAAGATAATTTCTGCTCCAAGAAGTTATGGAATATAAAATTTACTCACGAATTTCGCAGTTCCTTCCTTCAAAGTCTTTCTTACATACACAATGGTAGTTATGCTTTTTATTAGTACAGGTCGCACCATTTAGACAAGGTTTCTTTTCGCAATAGTCAACTGCGGTGAAGAAATTGAATTAGCACGTAAAAAAATCTTACAAGGAATGATAATATTTGGTGTAATTAATACATATAATATCTTTTTATTTTAATTTAATGGATATTTATGTGAGAGAATATCGTAGACTTGATAAACATAACAGAATTTTGCTTTCAAATTGAAAAGTTTGGGATTTATTCGATATTCAGTTTTAACAGATTGATCTTTACTCAATATGTAAAGAGAAAAAAGATTTTAAAAATACCAGGAGAAAATAGTTAAGTTCTGAGATTAAAAACAAACAAACAAAAAACTCACTTTCAGAACAAATTCTGCCGAAGAAGCCTCGCTTGCATTTACAAAAATACCCTTCGTCTTTGTTTATGCACCTGGCTCCATTTTTGCAAGGGCTCATTGCGCAATGGTTTGCTGTTGATAAATTAAGCATAATAAAATCATATATATAGAAATGACCATATCTGCAATTGTATCATATATACCATTCTTAATTTTTCAATTAATTATCATGTCAACTATGGCAAAAATTATGGTTTAGCAGTGTTAATTGAAAGATGTTCAAATTTATCAGTTTATTGTCTGAGTTGCTTAACTTATTTCCTGGTGCCGTGATCACATGAATTTACCCGTGCTACTAGAGTGGCATCTAAATAGCAACCTTTTACCGTCAAAATAGCCAAATTTAAGCGCCACTTCTACTCTTTCTGTTTTTTTCTTTCGCGTTTACCCCCTTTGAAACATCTTTCCATATAGCTGCTTTCCTGGATAGCTACAATCTCCAAAAGTTTAAGTGCAACGTCAACTTCTATCTTCTTGATTCCCAACTTTCTCTCATCCTTTCTCCAACATTTCTGGTAACATGTTTCTTATTTCTTTTTCTTTTCTTTTCTCTCGCTGTAACCACCCCTCTGCGCATCAGTGGCTTAGAGTGAAAGGATCATTAAAAAGTTGCCAATTTCTTGACTCAGTTGCGAAAGATGAACGACGACAAAAATGTTTTTCGAGTTGTAAGTCCGAAGATGAAGAAGTAAGGTTAAGAAGAAAATGCATTATTGGTAGAAATTTTTAAAAAGCGCTTTTCAACATTCTCTAAAGGTTATTCGGTATGACGGATACTCAATCAAGGACTGAATGTAGCTAGTGCGGTTCCTTTAGCATATAATATAAAAGGGGTCACCTCGAGGTGGTGGAAATGGCGATTTTATAAGCGCAGCCTAGATGTGGCACAAGGCCGAAAGTATGGGACACCCAGTGAGGCTCGAACTCACTACTCAGTTTTAACTGATTCTAGTGAGACAAGCTTGCTAAACATTACACCACCTCGAAGTGATGTAATGGTTAGCAAGCTTGTCTTGCTAGAACCATTGTAATTGAGTAGTGTGTTCGATCCTCACTGGGTGTCCCATACTTTCGGCCTTGTGCCACATCTAAGCTGCCCTTAGAAAATCTCCATATTTAAACTTATTTATAAATGGAACTTTGTCTGTGTGTGTGTGTGTGTGTGTGTGTGTGTGTGTGTGTGTGTGTGTGTGTGTGTATCCGTTACTTATAGACTCCGAAACGGCTGAACCGATTTTCTTGAAAATTTACACATTTGTACTATAAGCGTCTGCGAGTGTTCTTAGCTAGGTTTTGTGTCGCGGTACCCCCAATAAATATCGAAAATCGATAATGAAAAAAAATCGGGTTATAGAAGGAGTGGTCCGATTTTAATCAAATTTGATACACTCATAGACAAAGACATCAGAAACGATATTTAGAAGTTTCAATGTTGCAGTTCTTACAATAGTGCAGAAAATTTCATATCGATACCAGGAAATCAAAATTTGACTTACATCCATTCACTTTTCTTTCAGTCTTACGGTTTCAATTTAACTGGAAACAACTATTGCGTTTTAGTATTTTGTGCCAATTTCCAAAGAGTCTGAGCTCCAGGACCATGGATTAGTTTTAAAGCTTTCATTACACCCGAGCAACGCCGGGCTGTACTGCTAGTAATATAAAGAGGCTTTAAATTTAAAAATGAATTAAATTTAAATATGAAATTATAATTTATTTGCTAGTGGTACATCTTATAAAACAAATAAAAATTTATGTTCTAACTGTTTATTAAACCAACCCATACAAATACGATGCAAATTTTCTCACGAGATATTTGAGTAGATTTTTCTCTTTTAATATAATGTTATTTGAAGTGATAAATAAGTGAAAATACAGCTCCATTGACAGGTAAATATAAATATTTCTAGATGGTAAGATGCCGGTTTCATAAAAACTGCTTGAAAGTATATAAATTCTGGACCTTCAAAAATCCGAGGCCCTCGAGAACGCAGGCCCATAGCATTTGCTAGTTTTATACTTGGTTAATCCGATACAGCAGATAAATGGAGTCAATTGAATTGGCGATAAATATTGTGGTAAAAATTACTAAATTGAGGAGGCAATTATGACAAAATCATTATTAAACAATAAAACGTCTTAAAAATGATTTTTATTCTTTAAAGGCTTATTTCTATTCCAACAAGATTGTTATATATAATCTACTCACGAATTTCGCAGTTCCTTCCTTCAAAGTCTTCCTTACATATACAACGGTAGGTATTCTCTTCATTAGTACAGAACGCACCATTTTGGCAAGGTATGTTTTCGCAATAGTTAACTGTAGCGAATAAATTGAATTAGCTTTTCAACAACTTGCAAAAAATAGAAATCAATGAATTTGATTAATACATATGATATCTTTTTATTTTAATAGAAAGACTGAGATATTCATATGGGGGAATGTTATAGATTTGATGAATACGAGATTGACTGCGTGACAAAAACAAAACTTCCGGTGTGAATGCCTGCAGTTATTGTTTCCGGGGTTGGGCTGTCGTAATTACTCACATAACTTTACAAAAGAAATGTGTTTATTTGTATTTATTTAAATTGGAAATCACGCGCGCGTACACACACACACACACACACACACACACACACACACACACACACACACACACACACACACTTGCACAGAAGCGCGTGTGCGCACATACACGGAGACAAAGATGTATCTATATTTATATACGACTGAATAACTTTAAGGCTAGAAAAATTGAGTATTAAATCTATTGTAGGATATCGTTATCTGCGCTATATAATCTTCTCGCAGTCGATGAAAATTATGTTGCTTCATAATGGACAGACTCTCGACATTTACACAAACGTGGTTTCATATAATATGTCCTCAATTTACAAACATTTTCAAGTAACGATAAACATAAATAATTTTCATTGTTTTTACATCAACAATAGGGTGATTAAATTGGCTATTAAAGAGGAATTTTGGATTGCTAGCAAAGCGTTGGTGGGGGAACCGCTAAGAAACACACTAGATAGGAAGTTGTGCAAAGCCATGCTCGCATATTTATTTTTAAAAAATAAACAAAATCGTATATGTGTCTTTAGGTTGTAAAATAATTTTTTAGAATTACAACAACTGCTACTGGTAACCTGTAGTCGTGTACTTCCTGGATGATGCGTAGATAAACCTATTCTTCCATCAGTCTTTTCTGGTGAGGTGTGTAGCTTGACATCAAACAGGATTAAAACCGAAACCTGTCATGATGAACATTCTTGTTGTGTCAACGACCATCTAGCACAATGAGGTAACCAGTACTCCAGTCAATGTCGTGGTGATAGTATTGTTGGCTGGATGCCTTCTTAAGTTAGGAGTCTATGATGGGTTTCAGGGAGCAAGTGAGAATAAGATAAAAATGAACATTTATATTCATTATACAATCCATGTTCCAATCAATAGTTTCCTATTGAAAGAAATAAAAGAAAATTCATCTTCTCACTGCTTAAAGAAAAATACCCCTAGCCATTAATTACACTGCCGACCGCTAGGCGTCTTTTGACTTTTTCTTGGGTCTATGTTTACCATTTAAACATGTGTCTTCGTTCTCTGTACAATTGCCAATTTTTGTCATTCCATAAGAGCAAGTGATAATTTTCATTTTCCACGGGTTTACATTTATCGGGGGTTGATTTATATTTATACTGCTGAGGATTCATTTTCTGCGATTTATTTTTTGCTATGGATGTCTAAAAATGATGTGTGCGCATAAGGGTGTACAAAGGAGAAATGCACGTACAGATGTTGTGAAAAACTAATCAGACAGTGAATATCTGCTTGTCCGTCTGTCTATGAAGGGCTACTTCTTACAGTAGTCCATGAAGGGCTAATCTTTATAGGGGTTCATGACTCAAGGGTTCTGTGACTAAAGTAGTCTTTGACTAACAAAAAAGGTTAATAACAACTGTCGTATACTGAATTCAATGGCTTGGCTAGAACGTTTCCTAACTATCCCTGATCATGGTGTGCTTTCAATTTATAGGGCGTCACCTGGGGTTCAACATGAAGCCACATGTCCATGACATACTATGCGTGAATATTTCTCTGGATTTTAATTTATTCATATGAATGAACACTAGGCAGGGGCACAGCTGTGTAATTATCACGCTCTTCTTCTTCTTCTTCTTCTTCTTCTTCTTCTTCTTCTTCTTCTTCTAATAATAATAATAATAATAATAATAATAATAATAATAATAATAATAATAATTTTGAAAATATTCAAGTGAAGAATAATTTTACTTACTTATAATTGGCTTGCATTCCCCAGAAACAAGTCTGTAATCAGTTTTACACACACACTGATATATTCCATTGACACTAAGACATTTGCTTCTGTAGTCACATGGTTTCAGCGGTTCGAAATGAATCTTCCCGCCAGAAAGGCAAACGGCTTTCACGCTGCAGTCACTGGAAACCATTTCTGTGTTTGGCTAGAATTTAAAACAAAGTTACAATTAAAGTCACAAAAATATGTTTTTATTTTTTTGTGGGGGAGGCGATTACATTATAAACAGGCTTACGGCCTATCATGTTGAATACACCGGTTCTCGCTCGATCACCGAAATTAAGCAACGTTGAACCTAGTCAGTACTTAGATGGGTGACCACTTGGGAATACCAGATGCTGTAAGCGTTTAGTGACGGATGTACGTTGTGGTGCAGTGGATATCTTCTTCGGAAAGAGAAATCGGTGAGCCGAGTTCGAATTCCAGTTGAAGACCTTGCATTCAATTAAGCACTGGTACCCTTGGGAAAGGTATTAATCCGTCATTTCCCTCCAGTTATGGGTTAAATAACAAGCGTAAAACTTGGGGATCCTGCTCTTAATAAACAAATCCTAATGAATCTTGATACTCGAAAAGAAAAATGTAAAAATAAAATAACCTTACCCAAAATTATTGGTTATGACCTTAAAATGATCCCATAAGGATAGATAGGTCGTTAAACTTCGAAACAAACAAACACATGTTATAAACAATAGATATTTTGGAGTTAAGTATAAAGTAATAACGAAATTAGGGAAAGGAAAGTAGAGGGAAAAAGAGGACTTCAAATGACGACTTACCGCATTAAATAACCTCGCAATAAACCAGAAAAAAATAAACTCATGGAATAATATACGTACATGGAAGAATTTTATTGGCTGATTTCAAAATGGCTGAAACACTTAAAAATCACACACACAAAAGAAAACAATCGCTAAAGCAAGAAGCATGACCGAATAATTCATAAAACGCGGCCAGCGAGATGAGAGTTTGTACTTGATCAACACAAGTGGGACTGTCTAGAGGGAAGAGTTTGATGTTTTAAAACCCGAAACTTTTAATGAAGCCAGTAAAACCTAACAAACGACGCGTCTTGGACATGTTACAAACTACAGTTCTTTTCCTTGATTATAATTTTACTCAACATTACGTTGAAAGAAACTTTATTAAATTTATTTATTCATTTGCATCTGATCAAAAAGTATCACGACTGGTGGCATAAAAAGAAAAAAGCACTGATGGAAGTATTACCGGAACTCCTTTTTCTGGGATAAGCTGCCGAGGTGAGTTCTCTTATTATATTTGTTTTTGTTTTTTTTTGGTTTTTTTTGGTTTTTTCTCTGAGTCTTGAAATCCTTTTCCTTTCAAGTAAGATTTGATTTCTGAACAGAAAAAAAGTTGCAAGAGGCGAGATCAAGGGAATATGGTGGTTGTCAAACCTGAGGAAAATTTATGTTTGGCCAGAAAATGTTGCACAAAAAATGGTCACTTATGGGAAACTCTTTGAGGTGAGAGACCACACTCTGTACATTTCTCTTCCAAGCACCGCTATATATAGCCCAAGTGAGTAAGAACGCTATAAGCTAGTGCTCATGCGCGTCAGCGTTCAAACTTAATCGGTGTCTAGCGGCTTCATTTTGTAAACTTTAGCTTCGTTACCATAGCAACAGTACCGATACCTTTTGACTGGATCTCGTATTTGAATGTAAAATATAAGCATTTGAAAAAAAAACATGATTAGTAAAATTATTAAGTTTTATTAATTAATCCATAGTTGGAGAAAGAAGCAGTGAATTCACAGTTTTCTCAAGTGTATTTGCGTCGATAAAAGGGTTTGCATAGGCGCACCACCCCTACCTGTAAATAAGACAAACTACAGAAGTATTAACGACCCTCTCGTCAATGGCCAGACGGTCGTTGAAGACGTTACTATCATTTGTAGTATGACAAAGTAAAAGTTTTCCAGGAAATCATAATCATCCTTCCGTGGAAATTCCACGGGTTCCGCTAGTTGAGATTATTTTGCAAAGACTTGAAGAAATAAAAATCCAAAAGAGCAATACCTAGTGAATATGACGGGTTTGGTAACACATCTCAGCCAAGCTAGAACAATTTTTGCCTGGTTTCCGAAGAAACGTGAGGTCTGGCATTATTCTGATGTAAAACAACACCTTTTCTATTCCACATTTCTGGACGTTTTTCTTGAAATACTGCCATTAATTTGTTCAGTTGATTGCAGTACTTTTCGGAATCAATTTTCTGTTGACTTCACAGAAGCTCACAGTACAATATGCCTTTCCAATTCCATCAGATGCAGAACATGACATTCTAAGAATGAAATCCTGCTTTTGAGTGGCAAATGTTGGATCATGTTACTTAGTCCAGGATCCCTTTCGTTGAATATTGTGGTAAATGATCCGTTTCTCATTACCAGTCGCGAGTTGGTTAAAGAAAAAGAGTCATTCGTATTGCTTTTATGCAAAAAGGCAGATAGAAATGCGATCCAAAGATTCTTTTTACTCCGATTGTTTGATATCCAAACATCTTAACGATTTGATTACCCAAACTTTACTAAGCCTTCATGGACGGTGGTCTTGATTTAATCTAGTGTTTCTGCCAACTCCTGTGTTATACAATGCGGCTTATTTTAAAATAATGATTTGGTCGTCATCTGTAGTGAGGGAGGGGTCTGTCTGAGTGTTCTTCATTAATAAGGCTTCAATCACCCAACTTAACGAACTACTTCCTTACAGTTCTGTCAGCTAAAGAACTCTCACCGTAAACAGTCAGTCAGTTAAGTGCCATACATGATACACGCTTGGACGATCATGTCTCGAAAGAGACATGACTGACTGGGCAGAAGATTATCCCGCAGTAGGTTGCCATTGCTTTCTGCGGTAGACTGGTTGCCGAAAAAGGCTATAGAACCCAATCTGTCATGTTATTTAACCTATAACTGGAAGGAATAGACGGATTAATACCTTTCCCAAGGGTATTTGCTCGTAAGTGAATGCAATGAATTCAGCTGGAATTCGAACTCGGCTCCCCGATTTCTCGTTCCGAGCCGATATCCAATGCACCACAACGCACTTTCTTTTTTCGTTTTAGCGTTTCTTTCCATTTGTTTATGTTTTCATAAAGTGAATGAATAAAGATGTTTTCTCGAAGACATCATCAGTCAGTTGAGTGCCATACGTGATACACGCTTGGGCGATCATGTCTCGAAAATGACTTGACTGACTAGGCAGAAGATTATCCCTCAGTAGGTTACCATTGCTTTCTGTGGTAGACTGGTTGCTGACCAAGGCTATAGAACCCAATTCGCCCTATTATGTAACTCATAACTGGAGGGAAGAGACGGATTAATACCTTTCCCAAGGGTATTTGCGCGTAAGTGAATGCAATGAATTCGGTTGGAATTCGAACTCGGCTCTCAACGCACATCTCGTCCGCAAACAGTACGTATCTATTTTGTTGCTTGCGATGCACATACACGGACGAAGAACAATTGTGTATTGGTATGGTTTACGGGAGTGGAAGCGTCGAGAGTCGGTAAAGGAGAATTAGGTAGATATGCGAAACATACTTCCCCTTTTACGGTAATAAGAAATCAGCCAGCATCAAAAATGTATTTTATAATCTTCCATTTTCATAGGGATTCAAAATGAACACGAAATCAGTTTGAGTTTTGTTTAACGGCATATCAACCTCTGTTGGTTATTTAATGTCAATAAGGCAGGGTTTTAAGGTTTTAAGTTATTTTTTAAAATGTTCGGTTATATTTAGTTACATTTTGATGAAATTTTTAATTTTTTAATTTTAGAAAAATGAAGATGTCTTCTAGTTTTGTATTAAAAATGTATTATGGTAATAATTTTTTTCTTCAAAAATGTATTATGACAATTACATTTTTCCTTCAAAAATGTGTTATGGTTATATTTTTTTTCTTCAAAAACGTATTGTTGGTAATATTTTTTCTTCAAAAATGTATATTTTTCTATAAAAGTTTAATTTTATGTATATATTTCTATAAAAATCTATTTTTATACTTTCATAATGTTTTGACCCCAGTTTGAAGGTTAACTATTTGCTCATAGCTGGGACCCTAACAAGTGTTACCACTCCGGGTCAGGGTAGACCTGGGAGCAACAGCAATTAAGAGTTGGTTCCATGCTCCTCACAACCTCCCAATAAGAAGCCTTGCTGCCGGATGCAGTTTACCGTCATTACCCAGAACCAACAAGAAATAAGTAATTTTAAGCTAAAATTCGCAAAACGAGATAGTTTGAAGTGTGCTCTAATCGAAAATGTAAACATATTATATCTAAACTTATTTATAAATGGAACTTTGTCTGTGTGTGTATGTGTGTGTGTGTGTGTCCGTTACTTATAGACCCCGAAACGGTTGAACCGATTTTATTGAAAATTTACACGGTTGTACTATAAGCGTCTGCGAGTGTTCTTAGCTAGGTTTTTGTCGAGGTACCCCCAATAAATATCGAAAATCGATAATCGAAAAAATTGGGTTGTAGAAGGAGTGGTCCGATTTTAATCAAATTTGATACACTCATAGACAAAGACATAAAAAACGATATTCAAAAGTTTCAAGGTTGCAGTTCTTACAATAGTGCAGAAAATCGATAATATATTTATATATATATATAAAAAGCAAGATGTTTGTGTGTGTGTGTGTGTGTGTGTATCTGTTTATCTGTCTATGTCCTTAATAAAAATTCACAATTTTTATCTGATTCTCACCAAACTTCACAAAAATATTCTTTAAGCTGAGTCTAAGCTCTAAGACCATGGATTAGTTTTAAAGCTTTCATTACACCCGAGCAACGCCGGGCTATACTGCTAGTCTGTTGATAAATTTAACGTGCTCTAATGTGTTGGTACATGAATTACTAACAATCGGCAGGAACTTGCCGGGTAACCCAATATTTATCTCGTGCACCATAACCTTATGTTTCTTCATGTATTTTCTTAAAAAGAAAAAAAAAACTTGGCAATATATTAATTTATATTCAAGTATTTGTTTCGTTTGTTGTTGCTTTCCATCATTCAATATCAGTTTGCGGGACAAGTGAATAGAACGAACCCAACGGGATTTGAAACTCGACTCCCCGAATAATAATTGTAAATGAAAATAGAATTTTTTTTTTGTTGTTGTTAATATTGCACAATAACATCTGCATCAGATGAATTTAAAAATATTTAATAATTACCTATATTACAGTTTCATGAATAAAAGAATGAAGACAATTTAGGGTGATTCGGACGAGTTCATTTTTGATTCCTTGTCTTTTAAAATTTACAACGTAATAATAACAAAAGAACCATTCTATTTTCATTTAGAATTATCCACTTGGCAATAAATACCAAAAATAGTATGAAATACATTATTTCTTTTAAAAGACTGGGGTGGCCTAATAATTATGGCCGGTAGTGAATTTGTCTTGCAAAAACTTACCAGCATATACATATTCTGATACATGCAACCACAGGAAGAAGCTGGTATACATCTTCCATTCATACGAACGAAATTGTATCGGCACACGCAAGCCTCATGGTAGGTATTACATTTTGGTTCGCGATCTGTGCATGTTGCTTCGCAGGTCGGAGCTCTGGCTTGGTACTCCTCATTGGCAGAACATTTAATTACTGTAAAAAATAAAAAGAAGAAAAAACGTCATAAAAGATGAGGCAACCAAGGTGGCTTTGCAGTCATGTATAGTGTTATGACCGAAGAGCTATAGAAAGATAACACGGGCTCGGATGTAAGGTTGAATAGTATATTCTCGGAAAACGTTGTTCAAGGTAAACGTGGACTGGAGAGTACTTTCTCTCGCAGGCGTCCTGACTCACTAATTCACTCTGTGGTTACTACTCAGTGACTCAGAGTTGGTACCAATATTATAAAGGTGTGGACGAGTCCATTTGTAAGTAGATCCCCACAATATATAGATAGTTTGGAACATTATCAACCGGTGATCATTTGAGTGGACAGGGGATTTAACTTGAAGCTATTTCTAACTGTACTTATCTGCTACGTTAAGCGCCGCTTTTATCAAAACCTTCAATCATATCGTGTACATTTGGATGCTCTGCATGTACCTGGTACACCCATAACACACTGGATGACATGATGGTTATATTAGGTTTAGTATATTTGTATCTAAGCATTATTTTCTTAGCCTGTTTATCTCTCACTCAATAATAATAATAATCATCATCATCAGCAGCAGCAAACAAAGACAATTGTTGGTCCTGAAACCGGGTTTATAAAAGAGAATTTGATTTTGAATGAAGTACTCCAGCGATGGGAAGAGTATATAAAGGATCTTTTTTGCGACAGGAGAGAACAACCGAGAATACACAAAGAGATGGATGGACCGAAAATACTAAAATCCGAAGTGGAAGCTGCAATGGCCAAAATGAACAGAAACAAAGCAGCTGGTCCAGACGGCATAGTGACAGAGCTGCTGATAGCCTTAGAAGAATATGGCATAGAAAAAATTACCGACATAATAAACGAAATTTATAGCAGTGGAATAATACCAGACGACCTATGCAAGTCGATATTTATAGCACTGCCGAAGAAACCTGGTGCAAACGAGTGCGAACTACACAGAACTATCAGTTTAATGAGTTACATCACAAAACTGATCTCATGAATAGAGTGAGAAGCAGAATCAGGCCAGAGATAGGGCAGGAACAGTGCGGGTTCGTTAAAGACACTGGAACAAGGAATGCCATATTCATGATTACGATGCTCTCCGAAAGGGCAATACAAATGAAGAAAGACTTATATCTATGTTTCATTGACTATGCGAAGGCATTCGACAAGATGCGACACAAAGAATTGATGGAGATGCTCGGCAGCCTAGACATTTTCGGGAAAGACATCAGAGTAATTAAGAATCTCTACTGGCAGCAAACGGCCTGCATACGGACAGGTAACGATCTCAGTAGATTTACAAAGATAGAAAGAGGTGTAAGACAAGGATGTGTCTTTTCACCGGATTTGTTCAACCTGTACAGCGAGAATATTTTGAGGACCCTAGACGACATGCCAGGATATGCTATTGGAGGCCACAACTTGAACAACGTAAGGTATTCAGGTGATACAGTGTTGATTGCAGACACGGAAAGGAAACTGCAGTACCTCCTACAGAAGGTAGCGGTGGAGAGTGACAAAAAAAGACTACAAATAAACTTTAAGAAAACTGAATGCATGGTCATCAGCAAAAGGTGCAACCCAAAATGCCAAATACAGGTAGGGGATACCAATATGGCAGTGAGTGCTGGACAATATCATCGAAAATGAGGACAAAACTGGAAGCAGCGGAAATGTGGTTCTACAGAAGGATGCTGCGGATATCGTGGACTGAACATGCAAGCAACGATGAGGTGTTGGAAAGAATGGCAACCAAAAGGAAATTAATACCGAGCATCAAGAAGAGACAACTGAAGTTCCTGGGACACGCAATGAGGAAGGAGAGCTTGGAGAACCTGACACTGACTGGCTAGGTAGAGGGAAAGAGAGACAGAGGAAGGCAGCGGATAACATATTTGCAGGGCCTGGTCGGGTGGATGACGGAACAGGTGTTGCCAGGAGTAACAGGAACAAGCATGCTAAGGGCCACAAGAGATAGGGAGACGTGGAGGGCCATGATCGCCTACGTCCTGAAGGAACAGGGCACATAGAAGAAGAAGAAGAAGAAGAAGAAGAAGAAGACAAGGATGGTCGTGTAGACGACGCGGATGAAGGGAATCTTACGATACGAACGTTATTCTCATCAGGATATAATTGGATTCTTTGAACATCAGCTTAGGATAGAAAGCGTTTGGTGTCGGCAGATTTCAACGAAATGTGCGTGAAAGTCGCGAGTTTGGTTCGCGTGAACGCGGCCAGCCTTGATTTCCCTTTATAGTCTACATTAGAAACAACTGTGCGGTTTCCTGACTGACACCTCATCTGGTTAGACTATTTTGTTTACCTAGTTAATGTGAATTATTGTTGGCAACCTCTTTTATGATGATCAAGGTTAAGATACCCAAGCGCACCTGTTTGATTTTGTGCCCCTTTTTATCTTGATCAACTTTTGACTTTCCCATTATGTATGTTGTGGTGCGGTGCATATCAGCGAGAAACCAGAGAGACAACTCTCTATATCATTTCTTCACCAGATACTCCCTCCAGTTATGGGTTAAATAACAAGGGTAGGACTTTGGAATCCTGCCCTTAAAAACAAATCCCAATGAATCTTGATACTTGAAAAGAGAAATGTATTATTAGACACAAAACTTATAAAAAACAATAATTGAAAGAAAAAGTTATTACCGCAATAAATAAATAAAGTTTAGTTGGCAATAAATGACCCGCCGAGGTTGATTTGCCATAAAAACAAAACAACTAACATCACCAGATACAGACATTGGTTAATTCCAGTGACTTGGTCCAAAAAGTTGTGAGTTCAATACTAGGCTACAGCAGTATTGAACAAATAACTTAAAGAGTTAAGTTAAAGGGAGATAACTGTATGGCTACCAGAAGTAGCATTGCACATGGAATGAGAATGATATGCCCCAGTGATAGTAATAAAGGGTACGGTTCGAAGTTCCTATCACCTGAAGAAGTCCGGGAGTACAACGCCGCAACGTCGTAAACATAGCAATAGAGATGAAGGCAATAGTCCGAACAATATAAATAGTGTAAATACTATCTCATCTCGGAAGTTTTTTTTCTTAATCATATCACCCCGAGCAAGGCGGTAACGTCACTGATGTGCAGGGGGCTACGTAAGAGTGAAAAGAATTGAAAAGAGAAAGCCGGAAACCACATCCTAAACAGAGAACAAGGGATGAGCCTCTACACCTGTTCAATAGACGTGGGTGGAGTGTGAACCTGGCGATAGACAAATAGTTTTAACACTTAAAATTTCACGATTTTTCCTATTTTAATTTTCAGATAACTCCTAATTCTTAAGTTAATGATTGAGTAAGCTTCACTGTGAAGTACTTGGGAGTCGAGTGCTCAAAGCACGTCGGACCAGACAACGGTTTGCAAAGGAAAACGCAGATTCGAATCTTGTCGAAGAGCGTAATTTCGTTAATAAGATTTCTAGAATTTTCAGACCGTAGACGCAATAAAAATCTGTTAAAAATAAACAGAACCTCTACAATAATATGAGTATCCCCTAAAAAACATTTGAAATAATAAACAATATGTCGAAGAGCGTAATTTCTTTAATCAGATTTCTAGAATTTTCAGACCGTAAACGCAATAAAAATCTGTTAAAAATAAACAGAACCTCTACAGTAATATGAGTATCCCCTAAAAAACATTTGAAATAATAAACAATATGTCGGATTAATAAATAAAATACATAATATTTTTCAAAATACACACATTAATTATAGTGATACTATTTCGCCTTTATTCGCCAAAATAGGCCCATAGTAAATTTTATAATTATCTGGGTTGCAAATTCTGCATGAATATTTAAAGATTTTATTTATGAAATTCATCACATGTTCCATACAAAAAAAATCGATTGCTAAGTTATTAAAACTAAAAAAAAAAAAAAAAAACATACAAAAACGCTAACTCATGTTTTGAATATTCTTCAGTTATGATGGCGGCCATATTTAAATCATTTTACCAAACAATATTTTACCTTTTACAAGCGTTAAGACATTTATTTATAAAATTAAATCGATTGTCATATTCGAGAAAGTTTTCTGCTTTTTAAATCATTAAAATTGAAAATATCTAAAAACTATTAAAACGACCCCTACCGAAAAAATGACGGCCATATTTAACTAATTTTATAATTGCAATATTTATATTTTTTGGGAGTATAATTTAAAATATTATCTATAAAATTAAGTCTACTTTTATATATAAGAAAGTTTTCTACTTTTTAAATTATTAAGATTAAAAACTACGTAAAGAAGGCTAAAACTATCCTGACTATAAAAGATGACGGTCATATTTGACTAATTTTACAATTGCAATATTCATATTTTTTGGAAGTATAATTTAAAATATTATCTATAATTAAGTGTACTTATATATATAAGAAAGTTTTCTACTTTTTAAATCATTAAGATTAAAAACTACGTAAAGAAGGCTAAAACTATCCCGACTATAAAAGATGACGGTCATATTCGACTAATTTTACAATTGCAATTTTCATATTTTTTGGAAGTATAATTTAAAATATTACCTATAATTAAGTCTACTTTTATATATAAGAAAGTTTTCTACTTTTTAAATCATTAAGATTAAAAACTACGTAAAGAAGGCTAAAACTATCCCGACTATAAAAGATGACAGTCATATTTGACTAATTTTACAATTGCAATATTCATATTTTTTGGAAGTATAATTTAAAATATTATCTATAAAATTAAGTCTACTTTTATATATAAGAAAGTTTTCTACTTTTTAAATCATTAAGATTAAAAACTACGTAAAGAAGGCTAAAACTATCCTGACTATAAAAGATGACGGTCATATTTGACTAATTTTACAATTGCAATATTCATATTTTTTGGAAGTATAATTTAAAATATTATCTATAATTAAGTCTACTTTTATATATAAGAAAGTTTTCTACTTTTTAAATCATTAAAATTAAAAACTACGTAAAGAAAGCTAAAACTATCCCGACTATAAAAGATGACGGTCATATTTGACTAATTTTACAATTGCAATATTCATATTTTTTGGAAGTATAATTTAAAATATTATCTATAAAATTAAGTCTACTTTTATATATAAGAAAGTTTTCTACTTTTTAAATCATTAAGATTAAAAACTACGTAAAGAAGGCTAAAACTATCCCGACTATAAAAGATGACGGTCATATTTGACTAATTTTACAATTGCAATATTCATATTTTTTGGAAGTATAATTTAAAATATTATCTGTAATTAAGTCTACTTTTATATATAAGAAAGTTTTCTACTTTTTAAATCATTAAGATTAAAAACTACGTAAAGAAGGCTGAAACTATCCCGACTATAAAAGATGACGGTCATATTTGACTAATTTTACAATTGCAATATTCATATTTTTTGGAAGTATAATTTAAAATATTATCTATAATTAAGTGTACTTTTATATATAAGAATGTTTTCTACTTTTTAAATCATTAAGATTAAAAACTACGTAAAGAAGGCTAAAAACTATCCTGACTATAAAAGATGACGGTCATATTTGACTAATTTTACAATTGCAATATTCATATTTTTTGGAAGTATAATTTAAAATATTATCTATAAAATTAAGTGTACTTTTATATATAAGAAAGTTTTCTACTTTTTAAATCATTAAAATTAAAAACTACATAAAGAAGGCTAAAACTATATCGACTATAAAAGATGACGGTCATATTTGACTAATTTTACAATTGCAATATTCATATTTTTTGGAAGTATAATTTAAAATATTATCTATAATTAAGTCTACTTTTATATATAAGAAAGTTTTCTGCTTTTTAAATCATTAAAATTAAAAACTACGTAAAGAAGGCTAAAACTATCCCGACTATAAAAGATGACGGTCATATTTGACTAATTTTACAATTGCAATATTCATATTTTTTGGAAGTATAATTTAAAATATTATCTATAATTAAGTCTACTTTTATATATAAGAAAGTTTTCTACTTTTTAAATCATTAAGATTAAAAACTACGTAAAGAAGGCTAAAACTATCCCGACTATAAAAGATGACGGTCATATTTGACTAATTTTACAATTGCAATATTCATATTTTTTGAAATATAATTTAAAACATTATCTATAAAATTAAGTCTACTTTTATATATAAGAAAGTTTTCTACTTTTTAAATCATTAAGATAAAAAACTACGTAAAGAAGGCTAAAACTATCCCGACTATAAAAGATGACAGTCATATTTGACTAATTTTACAATTGCAATATTCATATTTTTTGGAAGTATAATTTAAAATATTATCTATAAAGTCTACTTTTATATATAAGAAAGTTTTCTACTTTTTAAATCATTAAGATTAAAATCTACGTAAAGAAGGCTGAAACTATCCCGACTATAAAAGATGACGGTCATATTTGACTAATTTTACAATTGCAATATTCATATTTTTTGGAAGTATAATTTAAAATATTATCTATAATTAAGTGTACTTTTATATATAAGAAAGTTTTCTACTTTTTAAATCATTAAAATTAAAAACTACGTAAAGAAGGCTAAAACTATCCCGACTATAAAAGATGACGGTCATATTTGACTAATTTTACAATTGCAATATTCATATTTTTTGGAAGTATAATTTAAAATATTACCTATAATTCAGTCTACTTTTATATATAAGAAAGTTTTCTGCTTTTTAAATCATTAAAATTAAAA
This sequence comes from Ascarosepion bandense, assembly GCA_037127315.1. Lineage (NCBI taxonomy): Eukaryota > Metazoa > Mollusca > Cephalopoda > Sepiida > Sepiidae > Ascarosepion > Ascarosepion bandense. The sequence continues at coordinate 2,133,103 of JBBBDQ010000403.1, forward strand.
ACTACGTAAAGAAGGCTAAAACTATCCCGACTATAAAAGATGACGGTCATATTTGACTAATTTTACAATTGCAATATTCATATTTTTTGGAAGTATAATTTAAAATATTATCTATAATTAAGTCTACTTTTATATATAAGAAAGTTTTCTACTTTTTAAATCATTAAGATTAAAAACTACGTAAAGAAGGCTAAAACTATCCCGACTATAAAAGATGACGGTCATATTTGACTAATTTTACAATTGCAATATTCATATTTTTTGGAAGTATAATTTAAAATATTATCTATAAAGTCTACTTTTATATATAAGAAAGTTTTCTACTTTTTAAATCATTAAGATTAAAAACTACGTAAAGAAGGCTGAAACTATCCCGACTATAAAAGATGACGGTCATATTTGACTAATTTTACAATTGCAATATTCATATTTTTTGGAAGTATAATTTAAAATATTATCTATAATTAAGTGTACTTTTATATATAAGAAAGTTTTCTACTTTTTAAATCATTAAAATTAAAAACTACGTAAAGAAGGCTAAAACTATCCCGACTATAAAAGATGACGGTCATATTTGACTAATTTTACAATTGCAATATTCATATTTTTTGGAAGTATAATTTAAAATATTATCTATAATTCAGTCTACTTTTATATATAAGAAAGTTTTCTGCTTTTTAAATCATTAAAATTAAAAACTACGTAAAGAAGGCTAAAACTATCCCGACTATAAAAGATGACGGTCATATTTGACTAATTTTACAATTGCAATATTCATATTCTTTGGAAGTATAATTTAAAATATTATCTATAATTAAGTCTACTTTTATATATAAGAAAGTTTTCTACTTTTTAAATCATTAAGATTAAAAACTACCTGAAGAAAAGAAAGCTAAGACTACTCCAAACGTAAAAAATGACTGCAATATTTAACTAATTTTGCAGTTTGGTTGGTTATATTTTTTGCAAGAGTAATTTAACCCTCTAGGTCCATTCGTATCATATTTGATACAGTATGAAAACAAGCCTTGAAAGAAATATTTTCCTGAAAATTTTTTTAAGAGAAATATTTTATAAATTTCAAATGAAAGCAGTACTGACTGCTCAGTCAATGAATACCAAACGTTTCCTTATAGGAAAATACCAAATGTTTCCTTATAGGGAAATACTGTATCAAATATGATACGAATGGCCCTAGAGGGTTAAAATATTAATACAATTAATTTTATTATCCCATTTAAGAATGAAGTTTGTAATAATTATAATTTAAATATATACCCTAAGAAAAGACATTAAAAAGTATTTAGCACCCTGATTAACTCTTTTTACTAATGAGATATTACATTGTTATGGTAACATTAAATATATTCGTTTATTGCTGTTGGGTTATGTCTCTTGTTTTCATACAAACTGAATATTTCATTAATAAGAACCGAAGACCAGGCTGTGTCCCCAATAAATATATAAAGTTATATTGATGTTTATGTATTGTGCTTCCAACTTACCGCATCCAGCCAACTTTCGCCAATTAGTTTTCACTCCGGCTTTCTCACACATCTTAGCGAAGCTATTGAAGGATTCACACATGACTGTAGAGTACATCTCTGGTGTGGTGTAATAACTGCACGTGTTCACTTTGCAAATTGCTACTTGACGTTTGGCCATTGGCATTCCGATTTTTTTAATACAGGCTCCAAAAACTTCCTCATCTAAGAAATTGTTGCAGTTCTGTGTTTTGTCGAGCAGACACTTGTCTTCAAGTTGTATCTTTTCGCATCTAAAAAACACAAAGACAATTTGTTTTCAGATTTTATCAAATATTTACACTGACAACACTACCATTTGCTCACGCCCCAGTAAGAAATCTGTCAAGGCTGACAAAGCTAACCTCGCTGCTGATCTTGAATCGGACCTTCAATCTCTGGTGGACTGGGGTAAGAAACGGTTTGTAAATTATAATGCTTCCAAAACAAAGCTGCTATCCTTTAACCACCATAGAGAATCTTTCTTACCCCCATCAGCATGGATCAAGCAATACACTGTGCCTTCTCGGCTTCACTCCCTCAGTCGACCTCAAGGGGAACGACTACATTAAATCAATAGCGAAATCTGTTGCTGGGATGGTTTGGTCACTGTGTCGGGCATGAAAGATTTTTTCGCCTGAATCCATCTTACACAAAAAAAAAAAAATGATCACCCGCCCGTACATTGAATACTGTGGTCATATCTGGCTGTGCACCCCTGCTATTCTTCTCGGGGTTCTCGACAAAATCCAAAGAAGAATCTGTAGTGTAATCGGCTCCGACCTGGCAGCTCCCTTTTCACTCGCCTTGCTTAGGATGAAACAATTAAAAAAAAACCCAAAGAATCTGCAACGTAATCGATCCAGATTTAACTGCTCGATTTCAGTCACTTTCTCAACGTCGGGATGTGGTTTCCCTCTGTCTTTGCTCCAAGTATTTTTACGGTTTCTACTCTGACGAGCTTCTATCCCTGTTGCCCTGTCCACATAAATTTACTCATAATACTAAATTGGCAACTAGGTCCCACTATTTTACTGTCAAGCAGTCAAATGCAACCGCCACTTCTACTCCCATAGATTTTTTTCTCGCAATTCCCGCCTGTGGAACTCCTTTCCGTATACCTGATAACTACAACATTCAAGAGTAAGTGCTACGTCAGTTGCCATATTTTATTTCCTTGTTTCCCATTTTTCTCTGTTCTTTCTTCGACATCTTCTGTACATTGTCTTGTTGTCTTCTTTTTTCTTTTTCTCTCACTGTAACCCCCTGTGTACCAGTGGCGGTCCCGCCTTGCTTGGAGTGAAACGATTATGTAAAAAATAAATAAATAAATAAATAAATAAATAACCGAATTCCATTCAAATAGACAGAGAAATTGCAATAGAGATACTCATATCTCTATAAAGCTTCTGTATAAACAAAATTTTCCGCAAGAAATTTATGATTTTCCTTTTATCATTATGCTAGGGCTACATGTTTGTCCTACTTTAGATAAGGTTCTGTGACAGCAACTTCCTCTTGAAATAAGAGAATTCGGATGGGCGTGAAAGAGATGGTGAGGTACTGAGTGTTTTTCCTCCTTGGTTTATAGGCAACCTACATAAAAAAGACCTTGTGACACATGCTTTAGTGAAGGGCTCGAGTAAATAAATTAATGATACGACCTAGGCATTTCACCGTGGTATAATAGTAAGATTGTCGCGTTAGACAATTACGAATAGCTAGCGAGATCGGTTCTTACGAGCTCGCCGTATTAAGGGCCTTGTGCCAAATTCTATGCTTTGCTTAGTGTATACCTTAATGGTCGACTAATGTAAGATAGGGATCAGATAAACCAAATTTAGCCTAATGCTAATTTATATAAAAGGTTACAGAATAATCTTTGCGTAACATTTGATGTGTGTTTTCGAAAGGTTAATAATGACAGAAGGGAAATGGAAGAAGTAAATTAATCAAATTAACATGATTCAATTTATATTTGTATTTCTTCAGTAAATTTCTTTAAGTTCTCAAGTGAAGAAAAAAGCATATACCTTTCTAATGTAGATGGCTGGTTTATGTAGGGTTGGTCTATAATTCCGATAGTTGGATGGTTAAGATTGATGTAGTTATAACCGTTGAATGCCACCGAAACACCCCAAGGTGTTGTGACGTGTAACAACCCATCTTTTTGATAGGCAGATAATCCCATGTCATCATCAAATGGAGCTCTTATTTCTTGACCATCAGCCTGACACGCAAAAGATAAGGATGAATTTAGTAATATATATATATATATATAATGAAATATGTAAACAGGTACTGAATCGTGATAATTAGGCTAAAAGTTCTACCTTTGACTTACCAAAAACAAGCTCCACCTAAAAAACAAAAAACAGTGTCAAAAGAACGTGGTTTCCATTGACAACGTTGTCATTAAATACTACTTATAGTCCGTCTAGAATGTTTATTATTTAAAGAAGGGATAGTTATAATTATAATTAAATCAAACCATAGGAGAGTTAATTTATACATTTAAGACTACTGCGAATGTTTTGGAATAGCATTCCAGGATTGCAAACCAAAATAGATAGATAGATAGATAGATAGATAGATAGATAGATAGATAGATAGATAATGGTCATAGATAGATAGATAGATAGATAGATAGATAGATAGATAGATAGATAGATAGATAGATAATGGTCATAGATAGATAGATAGATAGATAGATAGATAGATAGATAGATAGATAGATATTAGGTTGTCACGCATGAAATGACGCAATTGATTAATAAAAACGCTTCTGAAATGCTAAATAATTAATTTGGTTGAAATAGGCACCATGTTGACTAATGACTATTCTCCAACGTACGTTTAAATTCTTGATCCCATCTTCTAAAAAACACTTCAAATGTTTCGATCATGTCTTCCTTTTTGAAGAATGTTTTATTGTGTATGAAAAACTCAAAATGATTAAATAAGTTTTAATCAGTAGGAAAGATATCAGGTGAATATGGAGGCTAAGGCAAAACTTTATAATTCAAGCGATGCAGCTTTTGGGCGGTCGACTGAGAAGCCGTGCGTTGCTGTGCAGTAAAATTGTGCCATTCCTATTCACAAGTCTAGGAGGTTTCGTTTTCAATTCGTTATACATAAACTCCATTTTCACACAATAAGAGATTGAAGTTATTGCTTTCTCTTGATGCAAGAATGAATAATAAATAACGAATCTGAAAGACGACCATACAGTAACCATTAACGTTTTAGGGTACAGTGAAGCTTTTGGGTATTGTTTTGGTGATTCTTCTTCTTCTTCTTCTTCTTCTTCTTCTTCTTCTTCTTCTTCTTCTTCTTCTTCTTCTATGTGCCTTGTCCTTTCAGGACGTAAGCGATCATAGCTTCCCACGTCTTCCTATCATCGGTGGCTTTTAGTACGCTTTCTCCTGTTACACCACGCAACCCCCGTTCTGTCAACCACCTGCTCAGGCCCTTCAAATATGTTATCCGCTGCTTTCCCTTGTCTCTTTTTCCCTCTATCTGGCCTCTTAGTATCAGTTCCTTCTGCCTTATTGCATGTCCAGGAACATTAGCTGTATTTTCCTGATGCTCAGTTTCAATTTCCTTTTCGTTTCCACCCTTTCCAAAACCTCATCATTGCTCACATGGTCGGTCCGTGATATCCACAGCATCCTTCTGTAGAACCACATTTCAGTTGCTTCAATTCCTTCTTTAATCTTTGATTATATTGTCCAGCATTCACTGCCATATTGAAGAACTGAGATCACATAGCAATTTTCTTTGTTTCTAGTGAATGTTTCCTGTCTCTTAATACTTTACTTAGCTTCTGAAACGCTTCCTTTGCCATTCCAGTTCGCCTTCGAACCTCTGTGTCGCACTTTCCATTTTCAGTTAGAACACTTTCCAGGTATTAAAATTTTTGTACCTGCTCGATTTTAGTATCTCTCACCTGTATTTGGCATTTTGGGCTGCTCTTTTTGCTGATGATCATTCATTCGGTTTTCTTGCATTTTATTTGTAGTCCTTTCTTGTTACTCTCTTCAGTTATCTTCTGTAGGAGGTCTTGTAGTTTTTTTTCCGTGTCTGCTATCAGCACTGTATCATCTGCGTACTTTATGTTGTTCAAATTGTGGCCTCCGATGACGAATCCTGGCATAACATCTAGAGTCCTCAGAATAGTTTCGCTGTACAAGTTGAATAGATCCGGTGAAAAGACACATCCTTGTCTTACGCCCCTTTCTCTCTTTGGATATCTGCTGAATTCGTTACCTGCCCGTATGCAGGTAGAGGTTCTTGATTACTCTTATGTTTTTCCCAAATATGTCGAGGCTGGCCTCTAAACACTGGTATACTCTTTTACTATTGTTAAAGAGTATCCATTTATTATCGCAAGTTTGTACTCATACAGCAAGATTACTCGAGATTGTTTTAGTGTAATAATTTGAATTGAGTTTATGAGTAACAATTTATTGAAAGGAAAATTTTCTGAAAAGAAAAAGAGCCAGGAATTTGTTTAGATAGTAAAAAGATTACTTCGTTAGATGATCGGATCAGTAACCAACCCAAAAAATGCGTCATTTCATTTGTGACAACCTAACGGAGAGGTCGATAGTAAACACACACACACACACACACACACACACATATATATATATATATATATATATATAGAGAGAGAGAGAGAGAGAGATAGAGAGAGATAAATAATGGACAAACTGATATAGATAAATAGATAAGAAACAGACTGAGATAGATAGATAGATAGATAAATAGATAGATAGATAGATAGATAGATAGACATACTGAGTAAACAGATAGCTCGCTACACATACTGGTCATAATTATTAGGCAACCCCAGTTTTTAAAAAAATGATGTATTTCATACTATTTTCAGTATTTATTGCCAAGTAGATAATTGTAAATGAAAATAGAATGGTTCTTTTGTTAATACTGCACAATAATATGTGCATCAGATGAACTGTTCTTGGCTCTCTTCCTCCATGCTAGTCTCTGGCCGAAGCAAAGGCTTCCTGGCTGCCTTGTAAAACTTTGCAAAGTAATAATAACAAAAGAACCATTATATTTTCATTTACAATTATCCACTTGGCCTCCAGTCTTCAAATTGTCGGTTGTTTATAACCAAGTTTCGTTAAAATTCGTTAATTTCCGTAACATGTTTACATTTGTTGATATTACGATACATTTCAGAGCAGATATGGTTGTTTGCGATGGATCGAACATTGTGTTATATAGGCTTGATAAAAACCTCGTTTAGACTGGAGGCTATTCGTGGTCGAGAGTTCTAAGACGTTGCCAGATCAAATGGTAGCATCTCCTATGTAAATATGGGTCGCAGGTTCGAATTCTGCCAAATGGCGCACATTTTCGTAATAACAATTTATCGTAAATAATCAGGCCAGTAGATATAAATATATTATACTGTTTAATTAAAAAACAGAATATCTACTTAAATACGAGTATCGATAAAAAAATAATTTTCAAACAATTCACTTCAAATTGTCGGTTGTTTATAACTAAAATTCGTTAATTTCCGTAATAAATAAATATATATATATAAGTTTTCAAGAATAAAAATTTCCAGTTTAATGTCGTTTATGTGAACTGGCATGCTTATTTTAAAAGTTGATAGTTCCCCCTGGCATCCTATTAAAGACAACACTTGTATATATAATGACTGACTGCTTGTATCCAATTATACCTGTCTACTAATAACAGTTTCCCTGTGACTTTATTGTAAATATAGATATATAAATTTTCATGGTAATTGTTGCGTGGCGCCTCAACTCAGACACTAAGTGCGTTCCCAGGATGCATCTTCTCCCATTCAAACGCTTGTGGCTTAAGAAATTGCCCTTCAGCTAGATCATTACCCATGCTAAAACCAACACAGTCATCATCATTCATCCATCACACCCAGATGGTGCATAGGGCAGCAACTTTTTGTTGCTGTAACAAACTGTTTTTACGGGGTAGGGTTGTTAGCCCTGCACCCAAACCCCAAACCTGGAGGACCATTCTTGGTCCTTACGTTTACAGCACCTAGTATTTCCAAATGGTCACCCATTTAAGTACTGACCAGGCTCGATGTTGCTTAACTTCGGTGATCGGACGGGAACCGGTGTATTCAACACGATATAGCCGTAAACCAAAGCAACACAGTAACCAGATTTTATTCTTCGTTTGTATCCTACTGCTATAAGCGAGCGAAGTTAGGATGTAGCGTAGGTGAAGAGCGTGCACGGTCTAACGGGTGTCTTCCCTGTCCTGTCTTCTTCGGAGAACTGCTTCGTTTTTCTATGTGCCATTTCGCAGGTAATGGTTATTTTTATAGATAACATTTTTCTTTCTTTTGTCATCTTTGTCTAAAAAAAGTCATTTATCTTCATTTCGTGACTTTCTCTCTGTTTGAAACCCTTGCTGGATACTTCGAAACTGGCTTCTACTGATAACCATTTGGGCGAAAATAAATGTTCCGAATCCATTTTGCGACAGATCCAGCTGTTTTCACTTTAAAAAGACCTCAGCTGATTGATTTTGCTACATCAATCTTATGAGTTTTCTTCTTTAGTATCTTGATTTTACAAATTTAAATGCACTACGTGATTAAGTGACCTTTACAGTTAAAATTGCTCGATGTAATCATAAGTTCTCGCTTGTGGAACTCTCTTCCAGGTAGTTTCGTTTTTTAAAAAAATATGCATGGTCATCAGTAAAAAGGGCAGCCCAATATGCCAAATACATGTAGGGGATACTAAAATCAAACAGGTATAAAAATTTAAATATCTGGAAAGTGTTCTAACAGAAGACGGAAAGTGCAACACAGAGATCCGGAGGCGAATTGGCATGGCGAAAGAAGCATTCCAGAAGTTGAGTAAAGTATTAAGAAACAGGACAATTTTGCTAGAAACAAGGAAGAGAGTACTGGATTGCTATGTGATGTCAGTTCTTCAATATGGCAGTGAATGCTGGACAGTATCATCAAAGATGAAGGAAAAACTTGAAGCAACTGAAATGTGGTTCTACAGAAGGATGCTGCGAATATCATGGATCGAGCATGTGAGCAATGATGCAGTTTTGAAAATGATGGAAACGAAAAGGAAATTAATACTGAGCATCAGAAAGAGATAGCTAAAGTTCATGGGACATGCAATGATGAACGAGGGCTTGGAGAACCTAATACTAACAGGCCATATAGAGAGAAAAAGAGTCAGGGGAAAGCAAAGGATAACATATTTGAAGAACCTAATCAGGTGGATGATGGAACGAGGGTTGCATGGTGTAACAGGAGAAGGCGTGCTAAGAGCCACCAGAGATAAGGAGACGTAGAAAGCCATGATCGCCTACGTCCTGAAAGGACTGGGCACATAGAAGAAGAAGAAGAAATACAATATCAGTTGTCATCGTCTATCTCCTTGAATTCTGTACTTTTATCCTCTGCTCTTTTTAATAATATTTACTTTTTATCAGATCCTTTATCGCTTTGCTTGGGTCAGTCAGTTAAGTGCCATACGTGATACACGCTTGGGCGATCATGTCTTGAAAGAGACATGACTGACTGGGGCAGAAGATTATCCCGCAGTAGGTTGCCATTGCTTTCTGCGGTAGACTGGTTGCCGACCAAGGTTATAGAACCCAATCTGTCCTGTTATTTGACTCATAGCTAGAGGGAGAAGAGATGTATTATATTATTAAGTAGTAATTAGAGAGGGATCAGTTTATTATTTCATAACAATATAAAACGGATCCCCCACTTTATGCCCAATAGAGGCCTTAATCATGTTTTCATCTATTAGATTCAGTCAGTCAGGAAATAACAATCTTCTCAGTTAAGTGCCATACGTGAAACACGCTTGGGCGATCATGTCTCGAAAGTGACATGACTGACTGGGCAGAAGATTATCCCACAGTAGGTTGCCATTGCTTTCTGCAGTAGACTGGTTGCCGACCAAGGCTATAGAACCCAATCTGTCCTGTTATTTAACCCATAACTGGAAGGAACAGACGGATTAATACCTTTCCCAAGGGTATTTGCACTTGGGTAAGTTGATTAAAAAAACCTCTATTGAAAAACCAAAGCTGCAATACTTACCAGCATACGTTCTAATGTTACTAATTTCAGAGATGAATTCAACGTCACAATATCAACTGTCGGTTCATATAGCTCAGTAATGCCACTCATATCGATGCCAAATTCACGATTCATTATCATTTGAAAGGAGGAATTTTCATGGGAAGCCATAATATATCTGCAGATACCATAGACTTTATCATCTTTTAACACCGTATGTTTTTGAGCCCAGTCTCCGCAGCAAATACACTTGGCATCTAGCAAAATAAATGTAAAATAAGTGTAAATAAGTGTAAAATAAGTGTAAATAAGTGTAAATGACAATTGTAAATAAATATAGAAATAAACCATTTAAAACTTTTATCTTCTGAGAAAAAATGATCTAAATTTATTTATAAACTTTGTAATGTGTGCGTGTCTATGTGAGTGTGTCCGTTACCTGTAGACTCCAAAAAGGCTGAACCAATTTTCTTGAAAATTTACACAGTTGTACTATAAGCGTCTGCGAGTGTTCTTAGCTAGGTTTTCTTCGAGGTACCCCCGATAAATGTCGAAAATCGATAATCGAAAAAATCGGATTATAGAAGGAGTGGTCTGATTTTAATCAAATTTGATATTCTCATAGACAATACACTCATAGACAAAAACATAAGAAACGATATTCAGAAATTTCAAGGTTGCAGTTCTTACAATAGTGCAAAAAATCGATAATATATATATATATATATATATATATATATATATATATATATATATATATATATATAAGATGTTTGTGTGTGTGTCTGTTTATCTATTTTTTTCAGCCTTTTTATTTTAGTTTTTGCTTCCGGTTTGGCTCTAAGTAGGTATAATTGTAGATCTTAGCCTCAGCCATGATACCATTTACTCAGAGGACTTATTTAGCCTTCAAAATTCAGCTTACGAGGAAAAAAACTTTTTTGATATTGATACCAGGAAATCAAAATTTGACTTACATCCATTCATTTTTCTTTCAGTCTATGGTTTCGCTTTAACTGGAAACAACTATTGCTTTTTAGTCTTTCGTGCCAACGTCTAAAGAGTCTGAGTTCCAGGACCATGGATTAGTTTTTAGTTTTAAAGCTTTCATTACACCCGAGCAACGCCGGGCTATACTGCTAGTTTTATTATAAAAATACACACAGAATTTATTAAACCAGATTATCACCGTTTACTATTTTTACTTATTCAGGAGAGTTTGTCATGAACAAAACAAATAACTTTATAGAATAAGGCGAGGTAGCTGGTAGGCTAATATTTACAGAAACGATAGAATATCAGTATTTTGATCGTATTCCATAATGTTCTAATATTAACATGAAAAGAGGAATTTTTATGCAGATGTGAAGTATTTGGTACAGTGTTTGAGGACGGAAGAAACCATCATGACATCTTTCCTAAATGCCAGACTTCCGCCTACCTAAACAATTCTTCTTATCAGAGCTCGCATATGGCAAGAAACCCTGCAGAGCACCACGTTGTCCATTTAAGTATTTAGACCAAATATATATTTCCGGGGACAGAAATTTATCTGGTCAATTGAAAGCCGTCAGCTGCAGAAAGAAAGAATCGCAGAAAAGTGGTCCACGAAAAACTTCGAAAACTCCAGAAGACAAACAGAAGAGACGAAGAAAGCCGAAAGAAAAGCCAGAATGTATCATCCGATGAACCCACCTATTCAACTATACGGTGGCTACGGACGTCTCTTTAGATCCAACAACTCACTCATTTCACAGAGAAAGAAATCTAGACCAACACTCAGCAATGAGTTCCACCAACGACGACGAGACAGATGCAGGGAAGTCTCGTTCACGCCTGCTATTGTATTAAAATATCTATAAACGACAATTCTGGCATACCCGACAAAACCCGCTACTTTCACTGAACAAGTTCGGAAAGAGACCACTTGTAATATAATACTCTGGCCCCACCCGAAGAAGGAAGCTGATGCAAGCGGGGGCGTTTTCCGGCCGTTGAAAGGAACGGATGTTTGTTTAACCTTATTTCCGGCAGTAGCGGAAATGGCTACAAGAGGCAAGCAGAACAGGTGTCCCTGAGAATTACGTGGGCGTGCGTAGGCGAGGCAAAAATCGGAAGTACCGGTTTAGAGATAAAAAGACCTCGGGCACGGATTTCACGCAGTCTAGTCAGAGCAGTCTAGGCAGAGAGACGTAGAGGAGAACAGATACGACGACACCCCCCCCCCGTCAACCCTGGAAGCGCTCTCTCACTCTCTGTTCACTAGGCCACACGGTCCATCGTTCATCAATAAAAATATAAGTCATATTTTTATATACACCCGTGTTTGTTATTTGTCGCTATATAACACACTGAAAATACCAGAGATTTTGTGCTAAACAGTAAACGCGGTATCTTCTACAGCCCATGAACTTCTCAAATGAATTGTGAAAACTTACAAAGATGACTTTGTGTTTCTCACAGTATTTCTCTTTAGAAAGGAGCCCAATGTTTCATCATCTATAAAAGTCGTTTAACCGATAACTCTAATCTTTCAGTTCTGCATCACATTTTTATGGGTGATGAAAAATGGGTTTTGCATGTCAGCAGAAAAACAAAACGACATCATGGCCATCACAAAATGAGAGACCAGTGCCAACACTAAAACCAAGACTTTAAACACAGAAATCGTTGCTTTATGTTTGGTGAAACATGACAGGTGTCATCCATTACAAACTAGTGGAACATGGGAGATACATCCCCATATACATTTATTGACTGCAACTTCATCGTGTAAACGAATCAGTAGGTGAAAAGTATTCTGCTTTGTTGAGCAGAAAATGGTGCTATTTTTCAGCAGGACAACACTCTGCAACCTTCCACCACCACCACCACCACCACAAAAAATAAGCTAGTTCTCATCAAGATTAATAACTCGTAACTCGATGACTATTAAAATGTAGTTTTGAAAAGTTTTGCAGTAGGAACTCCTAGAAGACTCGGCAACTGATTCTAATAATGTTAGATGAAAAATGGGAGATAATATTCTTAATCACCATACTATGATAACAATACAGTCTTTTTCCTTTGCGTTTTTTTGTTTAACAATAATAATAATAATAATAATAATAATAATAATAATAATAATAATAATAAAACAATTTAAAGCATAATTCAAAAACTTATAATTTAAGAAATTTTTGTAGAACTTTTCGTAGAATTTTCGAATATTTTTATACTTGTGTACAATTTTAAAAATTAATTTGAATATGACAGATATATTGTCGAAATACTGCTAGAGATTTTCAAACACTTTTTCTGTTCTTAAATCTTTCTCTTCTGCAAGTCTTGAAAAATGCAGGAAAAGTTAAGACAATCATTTTGTTTAATGGTAATAATAACTAAAATGAGGCGGTAACACTTCCAATATTTTGAAAGACATAGAGAAGAACCTGATTTTAAAAAAGGAAACACTGTCTTTTGGTAATTTTCTTAAATCGCGCTTTTCTTTAGGCGTTGTTAATAATAATAATAATAATAATAATAATAATAATAATATGCATAATAATATGGATCCAAAATGCAGGTTTTGTGATAAACACCAAGAAACAATAGACCACCTAATCTCAGGCTGTTCTGTGCTTGCCCCAAACGAATATAAAAATCGCCACGATAGAGTTGGGCAATATTTACATTGGGCAATGTGCAAACATTATGGAAAAACTGTAAACAAACACTGGTATGAACATCATCCAGCACCGGTTACAGAAATAGAAGATGTAACCATTCTATGGGATTACACCATCTACACAGACAGAAAAATTGAAGCAAACAGGCCAGACATTATTGTTAAAAACCAGAAGGAGAAAACTTGTCTATTAATTGATATGGCTTGTCCAGCGGATTGTAACATAGCAATCAAGGAATTTGAAAAACTGTCAAAATATAAAGACCTGGAAATTGAAATAGAAAAAATGTGGAAATTGAAAACAAGAGTTGTGCCAGTGATAGTAGGTGCACTTGGAATGATAAAAAATGGAACAAAACAACACATTGAAAGAATCCCTGGAAACCCCAGCTTAAGAGATATACAAAAAATTGTCTTATTAAGTACAGCCCACACACTAAGGAAAACGTTATCTATGTAATGCTGGGGATGATAGGGAAGATAGAAAAACATGAAATGGAGTCATAACAACACGCCACTACCTGCCTTAGGTCTCCCCGCAGACTTGGTTGGTAGTGAGACCAAAGCAGAAATCGAAATATGTTGAAAAATGACATAATAATAATAAGCACATTTCTGTTCAACGATTAAACACAACACATACAATACGAGAACTTTCCGATACCATATCACAAAAAAAAAACTATTTCCTGACATGCGCAGTTGTTAGAAGACAGTTGTTGGCATTTTGTTTTTGTCACTTGACGGTCATAAAATACTACGAAAATAACTTACCTACAGAGTAAATGGAAAATACATCTTTTCCGCCGCAATTTTCACCAGATTTGCATTTTTTGTTGCAAGTCTTTGACAATGCGTCTGTAGAGTAAGCGTTGGCACAGAAACAATTTTTTCCATCCTGGAAAACGAAATAAAATGTAAACCAAATGAAATCAAGCAATTTGTATTGGTTTATTAACAATTGTATTGTCTCGAAAAATAATCGAATACTTTCACACAGTTTACTTTTGGTAAAAAGACTGAACAGCTTGGAAAATGCTTAAATATATTTTAATGCCATATACCTTCAGGCCGTAAGCGATCATGATTCTCTACAGATTCCTTTTCTTTATCTGGGAATTAGCTTGCATTCCCTGGAAGGATAGTGACGTTGTTTCCCGTTGCCTTCTCCAAGGTTTAGAATTAAAGTTTTTTTTTTCTCTTAGTCTGGTTGCCATCCAAGGCTAGAGAGCTAAGCCATCCTAGCTAGTTACCATTCAGTCAGTTAAGTGCCACACATGATACACGCTTCGGCGATCATGTCTCGAAAGAGATATGACTGACTGGGCAGAAGATCTGCCATTACTTTCTGTGGTAGACTGGTTGCCAGCCAAGGCTATCGACCCAATCTGTCCTGTTATTTAACCCATAAGTGAAAGAAAGAGACGGTTAATACCTTTCCCAAGGGTATTTACGCGTAAGTGAATGCAAGGAATTCAACTGGAATTCGAACTCGGCTTCCCGAATTTTCGTTTCGAGCCGATATCCAATATATTGCATCACAATATACAACGTTACCATTACTGTTTATTAAAACAGTATGTTGTTATTTTTAACATTACCTGATTTCATAATAAAAAATAGCAAAATAGCCTGCACCCGGTAAAATAAGCTTAAAAATATGTTTGTCTGGCAAAATAGCCTCTTCCATTTTTTTCTTCAGAAGAATACTGAAAATGCCATAGAAGAAACGAGTAAAAGAAAAGCAATTGAAAGAACAATACTATTCAGAATCAGGACAGCTGAATTTCCTTAGACGCATTATGAGGAAGAAGGGTTTTGGAATACTTAACCTTCACGAGGCATAGTAAAGGGTCAAGTAGAGATAGGAGAAGGCTGCGAGCCTCTTGCTTGACGAGCTTGCTTGACGGCAGCACGAGGGCGTGGCCCTTAGCAAATGTAGAAAAACTGCTGAGTCACAACAGATAGGAAGCTGTAGAGAGTCATCATTACCTTCGTCTTGAAGAGGCGCGGAACATAGAACAAAAAGGGTGATCAGTTTACAATGAATCTAAATAGCAGATTAGATCCCTCTATTATCGTTTATAAAATTTATTAACCCTCTAGGGCCATTCGTATCATATTTGATACAGTATGAAAACAAGCCTTGAAAGAAATATTTTCCTGAAAAATTTTTTAAGAGAAATATTTTATAAATTTCAAATGAAAGCAGTACTGACTGCTCAGTCAATGAATACCAAATGTTTCCTTATAGGGAAATACCAAATGTTTCCTTATAGGGAAATACTGTATCAAATATGATACAAATGGCCCTAGAGGGTTAATAGATAGATAGATAGATAGATAGATAGATAGATAGACAGACTGAGATTGACCCTCTAGGGCCATTCGTATCATATTTGATACAGTATGAAAACAAGCCTTGAAAGAAATATTTTCCTGAAAAATTTTTTAAGAGAAATATTTTATAAATTTCAAATGAAAGCAGTACTGACTGCTCAGTCAATGAATACCAAATGTTTCCTTATAGTAAAATACCAAATGTTTCCTTATAGGGAAATACTGTATCAAATATGATACGAATGGCCCTAGAGGGTTAACCTTTTTTATAGATATTCAGGATATGGCGTGATTAATCTATACTGATATGAAAAAAAAAATGCCACAAAAGAACTTATCATTTCTGATCGTAGTTCCAACTGCACAACTCCACCGAATTTTCAATGTGTGGAAGCTTAAGAAAAAAAAAAATATTGACATTCTACAATTATAACATAGAATCATTTTTATCTTACTCACCTTCAAACCAGCAAACGGGAATTCCGAATCTTGGCAGATGGAAGCACATTCTTGTACATCTTCGACATTGGTCTGCATCGACACCATACCATCGTCGCGAAAGCACCCAATATATCCTAAATCATGAAATGAGATATTATCGACATCGATCGAATTTATGATTCTGCACAATTTTACGAGGTCTGATCAAAAGGTATCGGGAGTATTGCTATGGTAAAGAAGCTAAATTATGCAGAGTAAAATCGATTTGCCACTTTCGTTGTTTATATCAATGCTTGGAATGAAAGTGTGTAGAGTGTGCTCGTCTTACCATACCATCGAGATTCTATCAGTGAACATGGTTTTCGCAGCAGCTTTTGGCCAAGCGATATATTCTCTAGATTAAGACCTTGCCCTTTAAGATATTTTCCTCTTTCCAAACATTCAATTCCACTTGAGAGGGACAAGATTTTAAGGCGTCGAGCAAATCCAAGAGAATGCGACGAGGCAGCTGCTCTCAACTCGAAAAAAGTGTTCCACTGAATGCTTTAATTAATGGAAACGACGTTATGCGTGGCTTCAAAAGGTGACTACTTTGAAAGAGATTAAATCCTGGATTGATACCTGTTGTATTTTTTTATAGCACCAGTGTTGATACTTTTTTGATGAAACCGCGTATGTCGACCGAGAAAAGGTTGTTGCAACGTGTGGTCGGAGTGGGGAAACTATTTGGGCTTTCCAAAACAAGACTCTAACTAATAAAGGAAACAAAAACGAATTGGTGAAACTAAGGATGTTAGAAGTCTCAGGTGTTAAGAAGGAGCAAAGAAATTTTACATGAGGAGGTACTGGAAACACCTGAGAGTTGATAGATTGTTTTTAGAGCTTTTATAACTTGACGCGTACACACAAGCTCAAATGATCTGATTAATTTGTTTTAATAGCTCATGATCCTTTTTATAGGTTATTTAAAGTCATAAAATATTTTCAGGTTCTAAGATTTTTTTAGATAATACTGATACAAATTCTACTATTTTAGACGTAGTTGGGAAGAGAAAGCGTTGATTCGTACCTTTCCAAACCAGTCTACCGCAGAAAGCAATGGCAACCAACTGCATTAAAATTTTCTGTCCAGTCAGTCTTGTTTCGTTCGAGACATGATCGCCCAAGCGTGTATCACGTATGGCACTAAATTGACTGATTGAAACATAGTGTGTGTCCTTCTGGGAGCGCACGGCTGGCTTTAGTTTCTCCCGTTCCCGCTTTGATCATGGTGAAAATTCTTCTGATCAAAGAACCAGAAGATGCCGTGATCCCTTGTGACATTCTTTGAAGGTCCTACGTGTTCTATGTTTGGAGGGAGCGTGCGGCCTCTCGCGGTGATCTGTCATCCGTGGCCAGGGAACAGTAACATTGAAGTCTGTTCGACGTCATAAGAACGGCAGAGTTCCTTCGGCAGAAGTAACATAGAGTTACCCCTGCAGAGGAATCTGAGGAACCAAGAGTTACAGGATGTATCTATTACTTTTATCATATGGTACACACACACACACACACACACACACACACACACACACACACACACACACACACGTACGTACGCACGCAGGCGCGTGCGCACGCACACACACATAAGCGATTAGTGTAAATGTATACACACAAACATACTGATGAGTATTTATTGCAGATTTTTTCTGTTTAATAATATTTACAGGTACAATGCAAAGAGACATTTATCACTTCAGATTATGCCACCAAAGTTCATGATTTTGAAATAAATAACTTTCTGACTGCTTAAAATTTCTCCTTCAGTAGGTTGCCATTACTTTTTGCGGTAGTCTAGTAGCCAACCAAGGCTACAGAATCCAATCTTTTCTGCTATTCAACCCAGAGCTGGAGAGAGAAGAGATAGATTAATACCTTTCTCAAGAGTATTTGTCAGTCAGTTAAGTGCAATACGTGAAACACGTTTGGGCGATCATGTCTCTTTCGTGATATGAGTGGCTGAGCAGAAGATTATCCCATAGTAGGTTGCCATTGCTTTCTGGGGTAGAATGGTTGCCAGCCAAGGCTATAGAACCCTATATGTCCTATTATTTAACCCATAACTGGAGGGAAGAGACGGATTAATACCTTTCCCAAGGGTATTTGTGCGTAAGTGAATGCAAGGAATTCAACTGGAATTCGAACTCGGTTCCCCGATTTCTCGTTCCGAGCCGATATCTACTGCACCACAACGCACATTGTCGTAGTAAATAGCCTAATTTTTTTCGATTGAGCATTTTTGCCTTTCTTTAAATGAGGGTATGAGTTACATTATCTATCATACCGTATGCAGGAATCCCCTGGATTAGTGCGGCCAATGTGTTCATTGGTAACTGTAAAAAAAATCAATTTTCAATTACTATGAAGAATGTTTGCCGTACTAATCGAGTACTATTTATAGAAAAAAATTTAGCGCACTAAACGAAAACGCATTAATTGAGGAATTCCTGTATATAAATATAATGATATTATAAATCAATCAGTTAATTGCCACACGTGATACACGATTGGGCGATCATGTCTCGAAAGAGACATGACTGACTAGGGAAGGTGATTTTTCCGCAATAATTGCTATTCTTTCTGTGTTAGACTGGTTGCAAGGAAAGGATATAGAACTTCATCTGTTCTGCTATGTAACCCATAACTGGAGGGAGAAGCAACGAATTCATAGCTTTCCCAAGGATATTTGCGTGTAAGTGAATGCGACGAATACAAGTAGAATTCGAACTCGGTTCTCTGATTTCTCGGTCTGAGCCAATATCCACAGCACCACAATACACATCCAGATGAGATTATATCTAGCCAAAATAGTCTAATTTTTTTCAATTTAATATCTTTTTCGTCGTTTATACTTTATTCTTAACCATCTGGCATATTCTGTGTTTTCGATCTTTATATATATATATATATATATATATATATATATATATATATATATAGTATATCGAGGCAGCAAGTAATTTTCTAGACATATGCTATTAAATATAAGAGACAATGAATGTCTATTATGTTTAATCATGAGCTGTTCTAAACGTCGTATTTTTGCTTTAATTTCAGTTAAAAATAAAGACAAAAATTCTCCAACATTTGGATAATTATTTATTGGTTTTCTTCTAAGCTTTCGGCTCACATGAGCCATCTTCAGAGAGGTAGTTTAAACTGAAATATTATAAAATCCAACATCACCGACGATTTTATTTTGTGTTGACATAAAACTCCGCTTGGCAACGGCAATAGTTACCAAAAATAATAAACGCAGTTCTTAAGTTTGCGATGCGGTTTTATGACGTCACACCGCGGGATAGCGCGAAATGACAACAAAACCATCTAGTCAAATGCAATGTAATATGTTATTTCCTGTTTTAAAGTTGATTTTATTGAGTGTTGGTTGTTTTGATTTGATGTACATGGCCTCCAATATCTGCAGGTTCCTCTTACTGTGTGTATGAGTAAGGATCACCGTATTGTTGACCAAAATCTGTCTGATATTACCTACATGTTTATGTTTTTCAGAGAAATGTTGTTTAATAGTACTCTGATCAGAAAGATGACATGTAAGTCTACAGGAGAGCGTGGTTGTGGTAAAACCAATATATGTACTAGGTTTTTGAGTAGTATCAGAGATGCAATCTCTGAATGGGCATGTAAATTGGTACACTACATTGGTTTTTTGTAAAGAATTTAGTTTAGTGCCTGTTGGGTTATTATAAACTATGAGGTCAATTGTTTTAAACTTTTTATAATATATAATGAGTTTAATTTGATTATTACTTTCGACTGGTTTAACATTTCTACGTATTATGTTTTTGAGAGTTTTTGAATTACACAACATTAAGCAAACACGAGTCAATAATGGATTTCCTAACTCCGTTATTGATCAACAAATTAAAATGTATCTCAACAAACTTAACAATAGCTCTAACAATAATGATAATATTAATAATAATGGTTTACATCAAAATAAACATAACACTATTAACTTATACTATTGCAACCAAATACATAATAATTATAAACAAGATGAAAAAACTCTGAAAAACATAAACATGTAGGTAATATCAGACAGATTTTGGTCAACAATACGGTGATCCTTACTCATACACACAGTAAGAGGAACCTGCAGATATTGGAGGCCATGTACATCAAATCAAAACAACCAACACTCAATAAAATCAACTTTAAAACAGGAAATAACATATTACATTGCATTTGACTAGATGGTTTTGTTGTCATTTCGCGCTATCCCGCGGTGTGACGTCATAAAACCGCATCGCAAACTTAAGAACTGCGTTTATTATTTTTGGTAACTATTGCCGTTGCCAAGCGGAGTTTTATGTCAACACAAAATAAAATCGTCGGTGATGTTGGATTTTATAATATTTCAGTTTAAACTACCTCTCTGAAGATGGCTCATGTGAGCCGAAAGCTTAGAAGAAAACCAATAAATAATTATCCAAATGTTGGAGAATTTTTGTCTTTATTTTCAACTGAAATTAAAGCAAAAATACGACGTTTAGAACGGCTCATGATTAAACATAATAGACATTCATTGTCTCTTATATTTAATAGCATATGTCTAGAAAATATATATATATATATATATAGTAGACTTACCTGATCTGGCATTAACTGGAAAGATCAGTAGGGCTAAAAAAAATAAAAATAAAAATATGTTTTAATAAATATCTATCTAAAACATGAAAAAATTGGAAGTTTTTATAAACTCTGAAATTAATAATGATAACACCAGTAATCTGAGCTTATTTATAAATGGATCTGTGTGTGTGTGTGTGTGTGTGTGTGTGTGTGTGTGTGTGTGTGTGTGTGTGTGTGTGTGTGTGTGTGTGTTATCTATAAACTGTAGACTGAAAGAAAAATGGATGGATGTAAGTCAAATTTTGTTTTCCTGGTATCGATATCAAATAAGTTATTTTCGTCGTAAACTGAATTTTGAAGGCTAAATAAGTCCTCTGAGTAAATGGTATCATGGCTGAGACTAAGAACAACAATTATACCTACTGAGAGCCAAACCGGAAGCAAAAACTAAAATAAAAAGGCTGAAAAAAAATAGATAAACAGACACACACACAAACATCTTGCCTTTTATATATATATATATATATATATATATATATATATATATATAATCGATTTTCTGCACTATTGTAAGAACTGCAACCTTGAAACTTCTGAATATCGTTTCTTATGTCTTTGTCTATGAGTGTATCAAATTTGATTAAAATCGGACCACTCCTTCTATAACCCGATTTTTTCGATTATCGATTTTCGATATTTATCGGAGGTACCTCGACACAAAACCTAGCTAAGAACACTCGCAGACGTTTATAGTACAACTGTGTAAATTTTCAAGAAAATTGGTTCAGCCGTTTCGGAGTCTATAGGTAACGGATGCACACACACACACACACACACACACACAGACAAAGTTCCATTTATAAATAAGTTTAGATTTAGATACTTCAATGTAACTTAAAAAATCAAATTATTTTACTAAAATAACGGAAGCACACAATATTTAATTGTTTTTCTTAATACAATATATCTATAATTATTTAATCCTTCTTCCAGCCCCTTTACTCATGAGGTAGTAAAAAAAAAACTAATTTTTAATAAAAATATCTAAAATCCAACCTGCTGTTAAAAATTATTGTCTACCCATTTAAAAAATCAATGGTTCCACTGTGTTTCTTATCCAGACAAAATTAAAAAGTGACATGTCTAGACCTTAGGTAATCCTGCTTCCTATCATGAACCAAATCTTAAAAATCTATGGTTATAAAATTCTCATTTTTGATTGAACAATATTGACACACCTAAAGCATTTTCTCCAACTACCACTCCCCAATTTTCTAAATAACCATGAATTCATCTTATATTTTCAAAATAAATCATTTTCACAATTTATTTTAACATATGACCTGAAGAAGAACAGTATTGTTTTGAAACATGAAAATTTGTGTGTAGAGATATTTTATAAACCATTGTAATAACCAAATTAAAATATTAATCTCTACTCTGTGTATCGAACACTGTATATGCTTGAACAGTAGGTTTTAATGTACGTGTTTTTTCAATTTTTATAATATATATATATATATATATATATATATATATATATATATATGTGCGTGTGTGTGTGCGTGCGCGCGTGCGCGTGTGTGGTGATCAACTTTTCTTTTAAGCAAGTTTCGTTGAAAACGACCGACAAGGAAGATTTTATTAACTAACGAAACCGAAAAGGTGGAAACCATAGCGTTATTGGCTAATCTTACCTACCTATATATATATATATATATATATATATATATATATATATATATATATAGAAAGAGACAGACAGACAGACAGACAGACAGACAGACAGACAGACAGAGACAGAGAGATAATGACATTATTTTAAGTTGAGTTTATTGTAACCTAATGTTAGAAAAATACTGTCAAAATAATTTGTTGTCCCCGTCTGTAGTTGAATAATAATGATAAAAAATACTGCAAAAATAACTTGTCGTCTCCGGTATTACTTAAATTATATAGATATATATTAGTCTCAAATGCCCTTTTGTCCAACATCTCGTCAGGAGAAAAATCGTTGGAAAATGAATGAAACGAAAAGAACAGTAACGACGAAAATGAAGAGCAAAAAGGAGGAAAAACACCATTATATATATATATATATATATATATATATATATATTAATTAGAGAAAATTTTGAAAATTCAAAGGTGTCGGATGTACATTTCGACATAGGATCTCTAATAGAGACTCTACGTCACGTCAGCGACATTGTTTTTTTCCAAATGGCGAAGGCCCTGGGTTAGAGTGTGGAGGGGTTTTTGGTTAACAACGGTCACAAAGTGGAAAAGGACAGAGCTGGTAGTTGCGGGGTTATAGGGTGTTGAAATGGTATATTTAGGAAGGGGAGGAATAGGAGGTTATATTTTATAAAGCTAGACAACTAAATGAGTTAAATTACTTTTTAAAGTTAAGATTTTGGGCTGTTTAAAGAGGTGTATTTAGGCGAGAAGGAATGGGTTTCAATATAAGATTTTAAAATTTTTATTTAAGTTTATTTCATTAAACCTTTTAGGTAGAAGCGAGCTAAATGCCAATTACAGGAAGTTATCAGTTTAAAAATTATTAGAGAAAAAATATTAGAGAAAAAAACATTAGAGACAAAAAAAATTATATATATACATATATGTGTTAACCCAGGAAAAAGGGGTTTAATAAAAGAATCCATATTTTCTAAAGATAGGAAATTAAAGGAGCTTGGGATAGGAAGGTAGGGGCGTTAAAATACTTTTTAAGATTAACGTTAGGGTAAAATAAAATAAAATAAATTTTCAATATTCAAAATTGTTGAATGATCATTTCAACGTGAAATCCCTAAGAGAGATTTCACATCTCATCAGCAACAGTACATATTTCAAAATGAAATAAAAAATAAAAAAGAGAAATAAAAAATTAAATAAATAAGAAATAAAAAATGACGGTTAATCACCAAACACACACACACACACACACACACACACACACACACACACACACACAGACACACACACACACACACGAACACACACACACGCACACACACACACACACACACATATATATATATATATTCATATATATATATATATATGGTTTTTCAATTTCTTATAATATATATATATATATTTATATTATAAGAAATTGAAAAACCATATATATATATGAATATATATATATATATATATATATATATATATGTGTGTGTGTGTGTGTGTTGTGTGTGTATATATATATATATATTTATATTATAAGAAATTGAAAAAACACGTACATTAAAACCTACTATTCAATGACGTCAGAAAAAATTCGGAAGCAAATAATGTCTATTTTTAGATTTTACTTTTAGATAGTAAGTGGAAAAATGGGAAATTTGGCTTCGTCTAGCTTTACAAAGGGAAGGGGTTAAAGGAAAGTCATAGGAAGTGGTGTTAAAATGAGAATCTCTCCTTAGGATTTCAAGTTGAAATGATCATGCAACAATTTTGAATATCGAAAATTTATTTTATTTTATATTAGCTCTGTCATTTTAATTACACTGAGCAGGTTTTGGGATTTACCTTCTTACTTTTCCGTTTGGACTAAAGTATTTTAATATATATATATATATATATATATATATATATATATATATATATATATATATATATATACCGAAAATGTAATTTGTCGTCTTCGGCTTTAATTGAATAGATAAAGAAATATGTGACTAGTTTCATTAAAATGATTTAAACGTTTAAACATTATTTAATCAAAACTAAGAATATTGTACTCACCATAAAAGCCCCACAGAGCTAGGAACCAGACGGTAGCCATGACCGTTGTGAAAAAATTATTGTTGAAAATTTGTTTATATACCACAAATCTTCATTTAAATGCAGCACCTGTGGAGGTTTGTAGAGGTCACAAAAAAACAAGAACGTGCTTTTGTTCCTGTTACCGATGAAAAATCGACAATTGTTCACGAGGGGAAATGACATACATTTTTGCTCTCGTATTCAATTTATAAATTGAAATTGGTTAATTATTGTTAACGTTTCGCTAATTGAACACATGACACATTAAGACAGACAGCATTGTAATGCACAGGACAGAGGAGAGAGATGTCATTCACGGAGGTCAACCAAAAAGAAGAAAATAGAAAAAAAAAGTCAGAATTAATTAAAACTACCTGATCGTCATATGAAATTATCATTGCAGAAAATTATCTCATTCTCTCTCGTTGGCTATATATATATATATATATATATATATATATATATATATATAGTTATGTATCATTTGTACATTGCGACACGGAAATTTCTATGTTTCGAGGTAGATTCTCATCATCAGGCAATGTTGATGTTAGTTGTGCAGACGATTTACATTTAAATGACAAAAACATATGGGTGTTTCTTGTGGCTAATCAGAATGGAGATTCATTTTAGAATTTGGCCCCAAAGAATACATACTAACCAACTTTTTCTCTTTTTTCCTTTTCCTTTACCCCCTCATCCTACCCTTCCCTTATTTCTTTTCTCACCTTCAGGTAGGTATATATATATATATATATATATATATATATATATATATAGTTTTAGTGCAAAGAATGAATTTGTCACTTTAACTGAGCAGGTTCATCCCGACTTCGAAGTTTCTTAAGGACACCGTTATGATCCCTTCACTTACCGAGGCTTGGTTTCATGCCGATTCACCTCAATAATTGAAGGCAGCATAACGGTGTACTCACAAAACTTCGAAGTAGGCATGAATCTGCTCAGTTAAAGTGACAAATTCCTTGCACTTAAACTATCTACGCTCTATCTCCACCCCGATATCCAGCACTTTACGATTAAAAACCTGCTTGCCAAAATAACTTTTATCAGTAAAACTACCCCACCCAAAAAAACATCTTGGCGCTAAACATTATCATAACATTATACATCATACATATATCTATATATACATATATAGTGGATGACCACACACACACACACACACACACACACACACACACACACACACATATATATATATATATATATATATATATATATATATATATATATAGTCATCCACATACAAGCCTGTTTCTCTGTATGACAGCCCAACAGTGTGGCTAAACATCCGTTTGCTTTCAGGCGGGATCGAAACCGATTTGGTATTAGTCGGAGAGCCTACGCCTAATCTATCGGCACACGGCTGAGAGAGGAGAACATCTTAACGTGTTATATATATTTACAAATATATGTTGTGTTTACACACGCCAGCAGCCGAGAGATCTCAATTCCTATTTCTGACAAGAGTAACGCATGAAATATATATATATATAGTCATCCACAGAGAGATCTGTTTCGCTGTATCACAGCTCATCAGTACTGTTAGACTTCCGATTGCTTTTTACCCAGGATTGAAATCCGACCGAATTGGCGTCAGTCGGCGATTCTACCTCTGAGTTATGGGCGCTCGGTAGAAGGAGGCATACTTTTTAGCATGTATATTATCATTATACACGCCCAATAGCTGAGTGTTCTAATTCATTGCTGAATGAACGATGCGTAGATGCTAGAGTAGCTACTGATTTTCAAAGTCTACCATACTTTCAAAGTGCTCAATCAGGGTGTGAGAGCGTAGTCATTCGCAGACAGATCTGTTTTGCTGTATCACAGCTCATCAGTACGGTTAACACCTTATGAAGGAATGGTAGACTTTGAAAAAACAGTAGCTTACTTACGCATCTACGCATCGTTCATTCAGTAATGAAATTGAACACTCTCAGCTACTGGCGTGTGTGTACATTGTATATAATACGCTAAAGTCAGCCTTCCTCTACCGAGCGCCAATTCGGTCGAGTTTCAATCCTGGATAAAAGAAATCGGATGTCTAACCATACTAATGATCTGTCATACAGCGAAACAGATTTGTCTGCAGATGACTAATTATATATATACAGTGTAACCCGGATATAAGAGAGTTATCGGGACCGGATAAGAATTATCTTATATCCGAGTTTATCTTATATCCGGGTTTGGTCTATTTTATATACATTACCACAGACTCTAATTTGGGACCAGAGAAAATCTATCTTATATTTGTATTGCTCTTATATCCGGGTTTCTCTTATATCCGAGTTATATAGAATACACAATTATATATATATATATATATATATATATATATTTTTTTTTTTTTTTTCTAGACTTAAATTATGCAAAAATTATTCGAATATCCGGGCGCTTTCGTTTATTCTTTTAGTCATTACCAAGGATGATTTTTATTTTTATATTTAACTGAATGTATGAATGTTTCATGTATTTATCTAGAGTTATAGGATTTTTTTCATTATTGTTCAAACATGGTTAGCACATTGTGGCTGTGTTCATATTTGATCTTATTGAGCGTCGAATTTTTTTTAATGCTTCCACATAAGAAAAAGTCAACACGCATGGTCGAATGCGCTAGGACAAACAATTATAATATATATATATATATGTATATATATATATGTAAACATGTTACAGAAATTAACGAATTTTAACGAAACTTAGTTATAAGCAACCAACAATTTGTAATTAATTATTTTGAACATTATTTTTACCGATACTCGTATTTAAGTAGATCTTTTGTTTTTAATTAAACAGTATTTTTATATTTATATCTACCGGCCTGATTATTTACGATAAATTTTTATTACGAAAATGTGTGCTATCCAGCAGGATTCGAACCTGCGACCCCTATTACATAGGGGAAGCATACCATTTGATCTGCTACCGTCTTGACTATATATATATATATATATATATATATATATATATATATATATATAAGGTATACTTATAAGGAATCAAGGGTGACTAAAATTACCGGCAATGTCTGTTTAATTTTTTTATTGTATTTTCCAATTTTCGAATCAGAGGTTGAATATTGTGCTCGAAATTGTGGATAAACTATTCGAAGTTCATATTTTATAATTGTTTGTTCTAGTGTATACATATATATATATATATATTTCTATATTCTATTTCTACATGTCTAACCTTGAAAATACTACCTTTGCAAAATTTAAAAAAACGTCAATATATCTACGATATGTTGATGATATCCTACTATTAATTAAAAATACCGACGAAATCTTACAACTTCAAAAACAGTTTCAAAATAACTCAGTTTTAAAATTCACTTATGAACTTAGCAATGATAACAAAATTCCTTTTCTTGATATATTAATTAACACTGATGACAATAAATTTACTATCTCACCGTATAAAAAAACCACTAATAAAAATCCCTCCACACTCAATTATATTAGTGAATGCCCCCACTATTACAAAATAGCCATTATAAAAAATCTATTATATCGTGCAAAAGTCAATTCATCTACAAATCAGATCTTCCACAGTGAACTAAAAAACATAAAACAGACACTCATCAATAATAATTTTCCCAACTACATAGTTGATGAACAAATACGTTATTTTTTTAAAAAGCTTAACATGGAAAAACCAACACATGATACTAACCCAACCAATTCCAAACATATCACTCTCTTATACCGTAGCCAGATGCACTGCAACTACCAACTAGATGAAAATATCCTCAAAAAACTCATAAATACTAATATTTCTCCGACAGACTCTAACAAAAGAATTAAGTTTATTATATATTACACTAAATCCACTACATCCAATTCATTCGTCCGCAACGACTCTTCCCCCACCGTTAGTGATTTGCAAAAAACCAATGTAGTTTATAACTTCATATGTCCATTTAGAGAATGTATCTCTAGCAACCTCAATAATATCTACATTGGCCACACTACAAATTCACTCTCACGGCGTCTGACGTTGCACTTAAATGAAAATTCAAATATATTCCGTCATTTAAAACAACACGGTTATCAACGCACACTTCTGAGAAAAACGCTCGTTGATAACACGTACATACTTAAACAAGAAAATAATAAACAGAAACTAAAAATCCTGGAAGCAATCTACATTAAACAATTTAAACCTGGTTTGAATACAATCAATTTTGATATTTCCAATCACGTACTCAAATGCCTGTAATCAGATCAGGGGCCACAACGCCACTATTTTGTCACTGTCTTCGGCCATCCGCCACGGTAGGGATGGACTTATATTTTCAATTTAATTCTCTTTATTGTTAATAGCTTAAATGTTCTATGTTTAGATTAATATTCATTCTTTGATAATGGCTTATGTGAGCCGAAAGCTTAGACCCGATAAAAAAATCAACAAATACTGTGATTTTTTGTTGTCTTTCAACGATATCACCATCAAGTATATCAGACGGTACGAATGGATCCTATAAAAAATTAATAGACAAAACTTGTCTATATTATTCAATGAAACATATATATATATATATATATATATATATATATATATATATATATATATATTAATCATTTCACCCCAAGCAAGGCATTCCACTGCCACTATTGCGCAGGGGGTTACATAGGGGAAGGTGGTGAGAAACAGTGGTTAGATATAGGAAATATCAGAAGGAGGGTGATAGACGGGTAAGGATGTATATGGGAAGAATTTGAGAGAATAGATGCGAGTTAGTGTGTTAGGAGGTGTCTATTGAACTTACATTTAAACTCCCGGAGATTGTAGCTGTCGGGAAAGCAAGTATGTGGAAGGGAATTCCACAGGCGGAGTAGAAATTGCGGTTATATTTAATCGGTTTAACTGTAAAAAGGTGGGACCTAGTTGCTAATCTAGTATCACGTGCAAATTCGTACCTAGGGGGCACCGGTGATCTAAGTTCATCGGAGCAGAAGTCGTGAAAGTATTTATAGAAGAGTCTTAGGGAAGTCACGTCACGCCGGTGAGAGAGTGACTGCAGGCGGTCTGCGAAGTCGGTATCGATCACATTACTAGCGAGGCGGATAAACATAACCTCGCTGCTGATCGAGAGAAGAACCTCCACTAAGTGGTGGACTGGGGTAAGTAGCGGCTCGTAAACGAAACTGCTGTCAACCATCACAGGCAATCTCTCCTGACCCCCATAATCATGGATCAAGCGAGTCTCTCTGAAAGCAATATACTGCGCCTCCTCGGCTTTACCCTATGTTCCGATCTCAAGTGGAATCATTACGTTGAGTCAATACCTAAATCCACTGCTAGAAATGTTGAGTCACTATGTCGGGCCAGGAAGTTTTTTTTCCGTCTGCACCCATCTTGCACATATACAAACCATCCAACCGCGTACAGAATACCGTCATATCTAGTCAGGCACCTCTGTTGTTGATTTCAGTGTTCTCGACAGGCTCCAAAGGAGAACATGTAATGTGATTGGTCGCGATCTGGCAGCTCGATTCCAGCCACTTTCTCATCGGCGGGATGTGGCTTCCGTCTGTCTCTCCTACAAATATTTTCATGGCTTTTGCTCCGACAAACTTAGGTCACTGGTGTCCCCTCCACAATAATTTACTCGAGCAACCAGACTGGCAACAAGGTCCAAACCTTTTACAGTAAAATCTACCAAATGCAGGCGACAATTCTACTCCATCAGCTTCTTTTCTCGCACTTCCCACCTATGGAACTCTCTTGCATATACTTGCTTTCCTGGCGGCTACAACCTCCAGGAATTCAAATGCAAAGTCAATTCCCATTTCTTATCTACTTGACTCTAGCCCTTTCTATATCACCCCATGCATCTACTTCTTTTCCTTTCTCTCTGCCTTCGCAACTGTCTTCACTCCTGTGTTCACATCCTTCTCTTGCTCTTTCTCTGACACCTCTGTAACTGGTTCGTAATAATCTTCACTCTCCTCCTGTTTAAACTTTTACTCTCTTATGTAGCCCCCTGTGCATCAGTGGTAGTAGCGCCTTGATTGGGGTGAAACGATTAATATATATATATATATATATATATATATATATATATATATATATATACTACCGGCCATAATTATTAGGCCACCTCAATGTTAAAAAAAAAACGATGTATTTCATACTTTTTTAGTGTTTAATGCCAAGTGAATAATTGTAAATGAACATAGAATGGTTCTTTTGTTAACACTGCACAATATCATGCGCATCAAATGCATCTATAAATATGAAATAATTACCTATATTGCAGTTTCATCAATGAAAGAATGAAGAAAATTTACGGTGATTCTGACGAGTTCATCTTAACTTCCTTGCCTTGTAAAATATTGCAAAGTAATAATAACAAAAGAACCATTATTTGTAGCCCTGGTGGATGATGCTATATGTATTATTCACGAGTCTGTTACGGATAGAGTTTGGTAAGTCTCTATGCGTATTTAGATTAAACATAATAGAGCTATTGTCAAAGAGATGTAACGTGTGTCTGTTACGGATAGAGTTTGGTAGGTCTCTATGCGTATTTAGATTAAACATAATAGAGCTATTGTCAAAGAGATGTAACGTGAGTCTGTTACGGATAGAGTTTGGTAGGTCTCTATGCGTATTTAGATTAAACATAATAGAGCTATTGTCAAAGAGATGTAACGTGAGTCTGTTACGGATAGAGTTTGGTAGGTCTCTATGCGTATTTAGATTAAACATAATAGAGCTATTGTCAAAGAGATGTAACGTGAGTCTGTTACGGATAGAGTTTGGTAGGTCTCTATGTGTATTTAGATTAAACATAATAGAGCTATTGTCCAAGAGATGTAACGTGAGTCTGTTACAGATAGAGTTTGATAGGTCTCTATGTGTATATAGATTAAACATAATATAGCTATTGTCAAAGAGATGTAACGTGAGTCTGTTACGGATAGAGTTTGGTAGGTCTCTATGCGTATTTAGATTAAACATAATAGAGCTATTGTCAAAGAGATGTAACGTGAGTCTGTTACGGATAGAGTTTGGTAGGTCTCTATGTGTATTTAGATTAAACATAATAGAGCTATTGTCAAAGAGATGTAACGTGAGTCT
This sequence comes from Ascarosepion bandense, assembly GCA_037127315.1. Classification (NCBI taxonomy): domain Eukaryota; kingdom Metazoa; phylum Mollusca; class Cephalopoda; order Sepiida; family Sepiidae; genus Ascarosepion; species Ascarosepion bandense. Next base: position 2,164,691 of record JBBBDQ010000403.1, read on the forward strand.
GTTAAGGACAGAGTTTGGTAGGTCTCTATGCGTATTTAGATTAAACATAATAGAGCTATTGTCAAAGAGATGTAACGTGAGTTTGTTAGTGATAGATTTTGGTAGGTCTCTATGTGTATTTAAATTAAACATAATAGAGCTATTGTCAAAGGGATGTAACGTGAGTCTGCTACTGATAGAGTCTGCTAGGTCTCTATGCGTATTTAGATTAAACATAATAGAGCTATTGTCAAAGAGATGTAACGTGAGTCTGTTATGGATAGAGTTTGGTAGGTCTCTATGTGTATTTAGATTAAACATAATAGAGCTATTGTCAAAGAGATGTAACGTGAGTCTGTTACAGATAGAGTTTGGTAGGTCTCTATGTGTATATAGATTAAACATAATATAGCTATTGTCAAAGAGATGTAACGTGAGTCTGTTACGGATAGAGTTTGGTAGGTCTCTATGTGTATTTAAATTAAACATAATAGAGCTATTGTCAAAGGGATGTAACGTGAGTCTGTTACTGATAGAGTCTGCTAGGTCTCTATGCGTATTTAGATTAAACATAATAGAGCTATTGTCAAAGAGATGTAACGTGAGTCTGTTATGGATAGAGTTTGGTAGGTCTCTATGTGTATTTAGATTAAACATAATAGAGCTATTGTCAAAGAGATGTAACGTGAGTCTGTTACGGATAGAGTTTGGTAGGTCTCTATGTGTATTTAAATTAAATATAATAGAGCTATTGTCAATGAGATGTAACGCGAGTCGGTTACGGATAGAGTTTGGTAGGTCTCTATGTGTACTTAGAAAAACATAATAGAGCTATTGTCAATGAGATATAACGTGAGTCTGTTACGGATAGAGTTTGGTAGGTCTCTATGTGTATTTAAATTAAATATAATAGAGCTATTGTCAATGAGATGTAACGCGAGTCGGTTACGGATAGAGTTTGGTAGGTCTCTATGTGTATTTAGATTAAATATTATAGAGCTATTGTCAAAGAGATGTAACGTGAGTCTGTTACGGATAGAGTTTGGTAGGCCTCTATGTGTATTTAGATTAAACATAATAGAGCTATTGTCAATGAGATATAACGTGAGTCTGTTACGGATAGAGTTTGGTAGGTCTCTATGTGTATTTAGATTAAACATAATAGAGCTATTGTCAAAGAGATGTAACGTGAGTCTGTTACGGATAGAGTTTGGTAGGTCTCTATGTGTATTTAGATTAAATATTATAGAGCTATTGTCAAAGAGATGTAACGTGAGTCTGTTACGGATAGAGTTTGGTAGGCCTCTATGTGTATTTAGATTAAATATTATAGAGCTATTGTCAAAGAGATGTAACGTGAGTCTGTTACAGATAGAGTTTGGTAGGTCTCTATGTGTATATAGATTAAACATAATATAGCTATTGTCAAAGAGATGTAACGTGAGTCTGTTACGGATAGAGTTTGGTAGGTCTCTATGTGTATTTAAATTAAATATAATAGAGCTATTGTCAATGAGATATAACGCGAGTCGGTTACGGATAGAGTTTGGTAGGTCTCTATGTGTATTTAGAAAAACATAATAGAGCTATTGTCAATGAGATATAACGTGAGTCTGTTACGGATAGAGTTTGGTAGGTCTCTATGTGTATTTAAATTAAATATAATAGAGCTATTGTCAATGAGATGTAACGCGAGTCGGTTACGGATAGAGTTTGGTAGGTCTCTATGTGTATTTAGATTAAATATTATAGAGCTATTGTCAAAGAGATGTAACGTGAGTCTGTTACGGATAGAGTTTGGTAGGCCTCTATGTGTATTTAGATTAAACATAATAGAGCTATTGTCAATGAGATATAACGTGAGTCTGTTACGGATAGAGTTTGGTAGGTCTCTATGTGTATTTAGATTAAACATAATAGAGCTATTGTCAAAGAGATGTAACGTGAGTCTGTTACGGATAGAGTTTGGTAGGTCTCTATGCGTATTTAGATTAAACATAATAGAGCTATTGTCAAAGAGATGTAACGTGAGTCTGTTACGGATAGAGTTTGGTAGGTCTCTATGTGTATTTAGATTAAACATAATAGAGCTATTGTCAAAGAGATGTAACGTGAGTCTGTTAAGGACAGAGTTTGGTAGGTCTCTATGCGTATTTAGATTAAACATAATAGAGCTATTGTCAAAGAGATGTAACGTGAGTTTGTTAGTGATAGATTTTGGTAGGTCTCTATGTGTATTTAAATTAAACATAATAGAGCTATTGTCAAAGGGATGTAACGTGAGTCTGTTACTGATAGAGTCTGCTAGGTCTCTATGCGTATTTAGATTAAACATAATAGAGCTATTGTCAAAGAGATGTAACGTGAGTCTGTTATGGATAGAGTTTGGTAGGTCTCTATGTGTATTTAGATTAAACATAATAGAGCTATTGTCAAAGAGATGTAACGTGAGTCTGTTACAGATAGAGTTTGGTAGGTCTCTATGTGTATATAGATTAAACATAATATAGCTATTGTCAAAGAGATGTAACGTGAGTCTGTTACGGATAGAGTTTGGTAGGTCTCTATGTGTATTTAAATTAAATATAATAGAGCTATTGTCAATGAGATGTAACGCGAGTCGGTTACGGATAGAGTTTGGTAGGTCTCTATGTGTATTTAGAAAAACATAATAGAGCTATTGTCAATGAGATATAACGTGAGTCGGTTACGGATAGAGTTTGGTAGGTCTCTATGTGTATTTAGATTAAATATTATAGAGCTATTGTCAAAGAGATGTAACGTGAGTCTGTTACGGATAGAGTTTGGTAGGCCTCTATGTGTATTTAGATTAAACATAATAGAGCTATTGTCAATGAGATATAACGTGAGTCTGTTACGGATAGAGTTTGGTAGGTCTCTATGTGTATTTAGATTAAACATAATAGAGCTATTGTCAAAGAGATGTAACGTGAGTCTGTTACGGATAGAGTTTGGTAGGTCTCTATGTGTATTTAGATTAAATATTATAGAGCTATTGTCAAAGAGATGTAACGTGAGTCTGTTACGGATAGAGTTTGGTAGGCCTCTATGTGTATTTAGATTAAATATTATAGAGCTATTGTCAAAGAGATGTAACGTGAGTCTGTTACAGATAGAGTTTGGTAGGTCTCTATGTGTATATAGATTAAACATAATATAGCTATTGTCAAAGAGATGTAACGTGAGTCTGTTACGGATAGAGTTTGGTAGGTCTCTATGTGTATTTAAATTAAATATAATAGAGCTATTGTCAATGAGATATAACGCGAGTCGGTTACGGATAGAGTTTGGTAGGTCTCTATGTGTATTTAGAAAAACATAATAGAGCTATTGTCAATGAGATATAACGTGAGTCTGTTACGGATAGAGTTTGGTAGGTCTCTATGTGTATTTAAATTAAATATAATAGAGCTATTGTCAATGAGATGTAACGCGAGTCGGTTACGGATAGAGTTTGGTAGGTCTCTATGTGTATTTAGATTAAATATTATAGAGCTATTGTCAAAGAGATGTAACGTGAGTCTGTTACGGATAGAGTTTGGTAGGCCTCTATGTGTATTTAGATTAAACATAATAGAGCTATTGTCAATGAGATATAACGTGAGTCTGTTACGGATAGAGTTTGGTAGGTCTCTATGTGTATTTAGATTAAACATAATAGAGCTATTGTCAAAGAGATGTAACGTGAGTCTGTTACGGATAGAGTTTGGTAGGTCTCTATGCGTATTTAGATTAAACATAATAGAGCTATTGTCAAAGAGATGTAACGTGAGTCTGTTACGGATAGAGTTTGGTAGGTCTCTATGTGTATTTAGATTAAACATAATAGAGCTATTGTCAAAGAGATGTAACGTGAGTCTGTTAAGGACAGAGTTTGGTAGGTCTCTATGCGTATTTAGATTAAACATAATAGAGCTATTGTCAAAGAGATGTAACGTGAGTTTGTTAGTGATAGATTTTGGTAGGTCTCTATGTGTATTTAAATTAAACATAATAGAGCTATTGTCAAAGGGATGTAACGTGAGTCTGCTACTGATAGAGTCTGCTAGGTCTCTATGCGTATTTAGATTAAACATAATAGAGCTATTGTCAAAGAGATGTAACGTGAGTCTGTTATGGATAGAGTTTGGTAGGTCTCTATGTGTATTTAGATTAAACATAATAGAGCTATTGTCAAAGAGATGTAACGTGAGTCTGTTACAGATAGAGTTTGGTAGGTCTCTATGTGTATATAGATTAAACATAATATAGCTATTGTCAAAGAGATGTAACGTGAGTCTGTTACGGATAGAGTTTGGTAGGTCTCTATGTGTATTTAAATTAAATATAATAGAGCTATTGTCAATGAGATGTAACGCGAGTCGGTTACGGATAGAGTTTGGTAGGTCTCTATGTGTATTTAGAAAAACATAATAGAGCTATTGTCAATGAGATATAACGTGAGTCTGTTACGGATAGAGTTTGGTAGGTCTCTATGTGTATTTAGATTAAACATAATAGAGCTATTGTCAAAGAGATGTAACGTGAGTCTGTTACGGATAGAGTTTGGTAGGTCTCTATGCGTATTTAGATTAAACATAATAGAGCTATTGTCAACGAGATGTAACGTGAGTCTGTTATGGATAGAGTTTGGTAGGTCTCTATGTGTATTTAGATTAAACTTAATAGAGCTATTGTCAACGAGATGTAACGTGAGTCTGTTATGGATAGAGTTTGGTAGGTCTCTATGTGTATTTAGATTAAACTTAATAGAGCTATTGTCAAAGAGATGTAACGTGAGTCTGTTACGGATAGAGTTTGGTAGGTCTCTATGTGTATTTAGATTAAACATAATAGAGCTATTGTCAAAGAGATGTAACGTGAGTCTGTTACGGACAGAGTTTGGTAGGTCTCTATGCGTATTTAGATTAAACATAATAGAGCTATTGTCAAAGAGATGTAACGTGAGTTTGTTAGTGATAGATTTTGGTAGGTCTCTATGTGTATTTAGATTAAACTTAATAGAGCTATTGTCAACGAGATGTAACGTGAGTCTGTTATGGATAGAGTTTGGTAGGTCTCTATGTGTATTTAGATTAAACTTAATAGAGCTATTGTCAAAGAGATGTAACGTGAGTCTGTTACGGACAGAGTTTGGTAGGTCTCTATGCGTATTTAGATTAAACATAATAGAGCTATTGTCAAAGAGATGTAACGCGAGTTTGTTAGTGATAGATTTTGGTAGGTCTCTCTGTGTATTTAAATTAAACATAATAGAGCTATTGTCAAAGGGATGTAACGTGAGTCTGTTACGGATAGAGTCTGCTAGGTCTCTATGTGTATTTAGATTAGACATAATAGCGCTATTGTCAAAGAGATGTAACGTGAGTCTTCTTGTTACTGGTCAATTCAAATTTCTAAAGAATTACATGAGATATAATACAACATCTTTAATAACAAATTATCCTTTGTTATTTCAATCAAATTATTTTGGCAAAACCTTTAGGATGTAAAGGACACAGATACAAGTGATTTGAATAATTACTGGAATAACTAGTTAACTTCTAGTCTTCTCTTATTATCAAAGGATTTGTAATAATCACTGATGCTTCTAATTTTTTATTGATAGTAATTTCTCCCTAATTACAGTGATGTTCACCCTGTAAAAGAGAAAAGAAAAGAGTAATTAGGAGTACAGTAGACTGCGATTGACCTTCCATTGAAATTTTTGTGGATTAAAGTTGGTTGGAAAGCATGGAGCCGGAAGGAATTTCCACAAGCGAGAAGTGCGAGAAAAGAAACTGTTAGCATAGAACTTGCAGCAACACTTAGTTTAACTGTAAATTGATGCGATCTTGACACCAGTTCAGTATTGCGCTTAAATTCAAAAATTTAGGTAGCATAGAGAAGAGCTCATCCGGGCAATTACCATGGAGGTATCGAGAGAAAAGACACAGAGAGGCAACCTTTCGGCGGTGGGTAAGTGACTGAAGCTGGACCGCTAGACCAGGATCAACAATCTTGAAGACTCATTTTGTATTTTATCAGGGAGATCAAAGTAAATGCACCGACAAACATGTTCGATTAAAAAGCCTACAAAGCCTGTTTGTTTAGTTTTTTGTTATATTTTTGTTATAATAGAACATCCTATCACCCCCGACAGTTGATTCGCTGAAGAGATTAAGAAGTATCGAAGTAAGAAAGTAAGAGGCGATCCGACTTCCGCTCCCATTCCGTCTTGACTTACCATTTTAGGAACTCTCTGTTACTTGCACTTTTCCGTACAATAAACACTGTCTATCCCTTACGAGATGTGTAATCTTTCCACTCGGAATTTACCTGGTTATTTATATCGTTTCCGCGATATAACAATTTTCGATTAAGATTTTGAGTATTTTTCTCGAATGGTTTGTTCAAGTACTTTAAAAAATTGCAGTCATAACCAAGAATGGTCTCTGTATGGCAGTTAGAATTCCGTTATGGTCGAAATTCTTTCCGTTAAAAAAAAAATCCCCAAAACAAATCTTGCCAGGTTCTTCTGAATGTTTCAATTTGTAATCGTTTTGTTCGTTGTTCTTGTGTGTGTGTGCCAACACGAACTGACCTGTTCTCTAATGCACCACATTGTGCTTTCGGACGTCTGGACATCTCTCGGAACGGTTCTCATGGACATTACGGAATTCGTATCGAGATTGTCCCAAACCTGGTGTACAAATGGTGATATCTTGTTACTGTCCAAAAGCCGTAAATGTGTTTTACGCTTCACTACAGGCGACACGTGCGCGGCATGAGGTTCCCAATTCTTCTGAATTTTGTGAACAAACAAACTGGCGACTTTCAAAAAGGTCGCACTCTTAAGATATCTCGACAATTATAGCATATCATTTCACTTCAAGAATTAGCTTATAGTTCGCTATTGATGCTATGAAAAGATAAAATTACTGTTGTAAACTATTTAGATATTACGTGAGTAAGCGTTCTTATAAATAGTCACTTCAATATCAGCAAACATGACAGAAAAAAATGGAAGCAACTGAAATGCGGTTCTACAGAAGGATGCTGCGAATATCATGGATCAAGCATGTGAACAATGATGAGGTCCTAGAAATGATAGAAACAAAAAGGAAACTAATACTGAGCATCAGGAAGAGACAGCTGAAGTTCCCGGGACATGCAATGAGGAAGGAGGGCTTGGAGAATCTGATACTAACAGACCAGATAGAGAGGAAAAAGAGACAGGGGAAAGCAACGGATAACATATTTGAAGGACCTAATCAGGTGGATGGCGGAACGAGGATTGCATGGTGTAAAAGGAGAAGGCGTGCTCAGAGCCACCAGGGATAGGGAAAAGTGGAAAGCCATGATTGCCTACGTCCTGAAGGGACAGGGCACATAGAAGAAGGTAGTTCAATGACGCTTGAATTTGCTTCAATTTTCTCTTCAGTTACAAAGACTTCCAACTCCCTTAACTAGTCTAATGGTTGAATCTAATTTTAATATAAGATGGCGACATGAAAGCCTAGACATCGATCCTAACTCACCCACTGCAGCAAAGTAATGGCATCACTGGCGTATAATTTTTACGAACAACGTCGAGGATTATGAGAAAAAAATTCTTAGAGCCCTGATAAGCTGTGTCAGACCTACAGTAGATAGTGATTAAAATGCCATTGAAATTTTTGTAGATTAAAGTTGGCTGGAAAGCATGGAGCCGGAAGGGAGTTCCACAAGTGAGAAGCGCGAGGAAAAGAAACTGTTAGCATAGAACTGTGGCTACACCTAGTCAGCTCAACTGTAAATTGATGAGACCGGCATATGAGCTTATAAATACTTGTTCAAACTAGGACAACATAATAGCAAAGTTTGATGCTTAAAACCACTAATGGGATTTTTGCAAGACATTTACTTAATACAAGAAAACAGGAATTATTTAGAACTTTTGTTCTCATCTTGGTTGATATAGGTGTTATAATAGACACAACGTTTCGACCAAGTACCCACTGGTCATCATCAGGTGTCCATAGATTGGCTGATGTGAATTATCTCGTTGGTTATTGCGATATATCCTGTGAAATCAATTATTTTTCCTTTATGTTGGATTTTGGTTCATCACTACCAAGTCCAAGAATCGAACTCATGGCCACTAGACGATATTAACACCAACTACTATATCCCCTATGGCACCGTCGCAACCAAGATAAGAACAAAAGTTTGAAATAATTCCAAGATTATTGAAAATTACTCATCTCAGAAATAAATACAAAAGAAAACAGGAACCTAACGAAAATATGGATTAATTCTTCAGGGGACTCGAAAAACTAAAACAGAATTGCAATTTTTATATATTATATGAGTGGAATTGCTTCTTGAGCAATATACCAAAGATTACTGGAAAATAAAACATTAGGTTTACAGACTGATCAAGCTTCAACCCTGGATTTAGCACAGAAGAATAAGTCTATGTTGCCTCTATTTCCTGTCCTGTTACTAAAAATATGTTAGAGTAACCCTTCTGACAAAAACGATAGTATTATTACCCTATACCCACTTGAAACAACAACGGTAGCTCGGGAGTACTAATAGGAAAGCCTGTTTCTTTTGTGGAGCTGTGCCATGCCGTACTGTACCGTAAGAGAAATAAATATCCAGTTCCTGAAGCCGTATGTAACAAGCGTTCTAGCACTTTGCTAGAGCGTCTCATTCCCACTTAGATGGCTTTGTGCCGCATCTATCTCGGACATCCGCCTATGTGAGGAGGTGGTTGATACCTTCGGAGTGTCATAGAAGAGTATTATCTGACTGTGTTCTCCAACGTCTTAACCTCTTCTCTCTTTTACTATTTGTTGTTCTGTCATTGGTGTTTGTCTGATGCAACCCGTCATCCACCTGGTTAAGTCCTTCAAATATGTTATCCATTGCTTTCCCCTGTCTCTCCTTCCCTGTATCTTGCCTGTTAGTATCAGGTTCTCCAAGCCCTCTTTCCTCATTGCATGTCCCAGGAACATCAGCTGTCTCTTCCTGATGCTCAGTATTAGTTTTCTTTTTGTTTCCATCATTTGCAAGACCTCATCATTGCTCACATGCTCGATCCATGATATTCGCAGCATCCTTCTGTAGAACCACATTTCAGTTGCTTCAAGTTTTTCCACAAGTGCTACCATGTTTTCTACCAACATAGCAGTAAGTAAAGTAAAAGTTTTGGGTGGTCTGTCTGTGATACCATGTGACATTGGTGGAATTAAAAAGGTTAATGTAAAATATGAGCTAGGGATATGGAAGAGGAGAAAAGGGAGATGGAGATCTTTTCTCTCTTTCTTTTTTCTATCGAGAGTCTGGCTTACAGGAAAAACAGATTTGGGAAATGATTATCTGTTTTGGGAATCGAAAGCAAAATTGAGAAAGTTGAATTATGCCCACCAATAAGACTACAAGTGACGGTTAGCAGACGGAGGGGCCATCGAGATTACAATTGTGGAAATGTAAACAAACCAAAAAAACAGGATTTTATCTGACACCCCAACATTGGAAATGAGAAACGAACCTGTGGAAACAAAACTTGCTGATGACAGGTCTACAAAATGGTCGGTTGATGCCCATGTGAACAAATAAAACCAGCGCCTGAGAAATTAAATTCGTTTTTGAAAAAAATTTTTTTTAATCGTATCACCCCGAGCAAGGCGGTAACGCCACTGATGTGCAGGGGGCTACGTAATAGTGAAAAGATTGGAAAAGAGAAAGCCGGAAACCACATCCTAAACAGGGAACAAGGGATGAGCCTCTTAACCTGTTCAATAGACGTGGGTGGAGTGTGAACCGGGCGATAGATAGATGCAATTGAAAAAAAAAAACAACAAAAAAAACCAAAAAAAAAACCAAAAACAAAGTGAGAAGATTGGAAAAGAGTTAAAAATTAATGATTAAAATAAAGCCCTTCCATTCGCCCACATGATTTAAAAATTAGATTCATTACAAAACCAGCCGCTGTAAGGATAGACTTAGATTAAATACTGAGAGAATAGGAGTGGGGAGAAGGGGAAATTACTTCCGCTCATTTTGAAGTAAATGTTAGAGGCGTGAATAAAGACGGTATGTGTTAAAGAAGAGGAGTTATCCCTGTGACTGCTCTCAGTAAGGTGAATGGCTACCAAAATTTAGAAGGTTTATTAATGATGTGCAACCGCAAAGACCCACCAGTTCCATGACACTTTTTTGGTCGGAATCCATAGAAGTAGAACGAGAGATGAGCGGCGAAAAGCGGATGAAGTGCAAACAAAACCCACGTGACCATCTGCCAAGAGTGCAAACAAAACCTACGTGACCATCTGCCAAGAGTGCAAACAAAACCCACGTGACCATCTCCAAGAGTGCAAACAAAACCCACGTGACCATCTGCCAAGAGTGCAAACAAAACCCACGTGACCATCTGCCAAGAGTGCAAACAAAACCCACGTGACCATCTGCCAAGAGTGCAAACAAGACCCACGTGACCATCTACCAAGAGTTATCCCGACTTTGAATCCCGTCCCAAGATTTAGAAGAAGCAAGTATTACAAGAGAAATCTAAGGGGTAAGGATTTATTTTGTTACCAAGAACTACATAAGCCAATTGAAGATTAACCCAAAGATTCTTCCGTTTTTATTTTTGTTTGCAAAATCATTTTTTCCTAATAGAGTTTTGCCTGAGATCAAGCCAACGCTTCGATTGCTGACGGTATTCAATCTCCACTGCTCTAAGGTAAAAAAAAAAAAGAACGTGGATAGAGTAAGGTGTGGATTGGAGCGGCTAACAACCAAGAATCAGATTGGTATTGACCAGTTGGCTCTATGATTAAACCGTCGATTTAGGACCGGACCGCAAGAGTGGTTACGTCATCGTGTATAGGCGGCGTGTGGCAAGGGTATATTATCTGATTACGAATGTCAGAGAATTCTAAATCTTAAACCCAATACAGAAGTAACTGAAGTAAAATAATTCGCATATCTACAAGCCAAAGAAAAATTAATCCATGTTTCAGATGTGAAAGTTACTTTTTCGAGACGACTGCTCCTTTAAGAATTTAAGATGCTACAAGTATGGAAAGGTAGGTCCTAAAATGTCACGCTTTAAAACTAAAGAAGCAGCATGGTTTAGTATTTCATTAAAAGGACTTACAAGGTTCTTCTGTTAATTTTTATCGTACAATTTTCAATTTCTTTAGCGAACAAGACATTTCTTTTTTGACATTATGTGAAAAACTTGACCAAACGATTGCTTGTCCCAAGTTCTTTTAGGATAATGTGTTTTAAATGGTTGTGGTTGTATTGTGGTATTGTAAACGTTGTCTGAGTTGCCGAAAAGTAGCTATATTTTAAAATTTTGAATATAGCCAATGTATTGTAATCATGTTCATAGATGATGTTGGTATATACAAGACGCGCAAATTATTTTTAAAGAATATGTGCATATACAGTTATGGGATTATCAATTAATGTGCTTGTCGTCAGTCTGGGTAACTAGTACAAATTCTAGAATCACTACCCAAGTGACTATTTATAAGAAGGAGGGGGAAACGCTAACTCACGTGATATTTTAAAAGTTTATGACATTCTTCTCTTTTAATAACTAAAGACTTTTTTCTTCCTTTTGTCATATATATATATATATATATATATATATATATATATATATATATATATATATATATGAATTAATAAATATACCCACGGAAATATACACATATATAAGATATTATTCAGCTGTTAAAACATTTCTCAAAGTAGTATAAACAGAGCTATTAATTATATATTAATAAATATACATATATATATATATATATATATAATATTATATTATAATATTATGGATAGTATACGAGTGTTTGTAATATGCACCTAATGCTTACGTAATGCATGAAGCTCGCAGTCGTGCCACTGACGTAGGATAGTATGCATATTTGTTAATGTATATGTACAAATGCCTGGTCAGTACTTAGATGGCTGACCATTTGGGAATACTAGGTGCTGTAAACGTAAGGACCAAGAATGGTCCACCGGTCCTCCAGGTTGGGCGCAGAGCTAAGAACCCCGCCCCATAAAAAACAGTTTGTTACGGAAACAGTAACAAAAAGTTACTGCCCTACACACCATTGGGTGTAAAAGGGTGAGCGGATGATGATATGTACAAATGTATTTTTATATTTTTTAAATTTGGAGTGAGTAAATTAACGACTGATCCCTTCAAGATACAAAATGGACAAAAACAAATTGGGGAGTTTGTGAATCTCGATATATTTCACGACAAAAGAGAATTCCGGGAACAGGCCGGGGAAAAAAAAGAAAATCAAGGATGAACCTGTTCATAAAAACCAAGCTCGCTACTTTCACCCACCTTTTGCTGAAATCTGTCGATAACAAACGCTTTCTATCAGTTCTGATCTTCAACTTGAGTTGATGAACAAAAACTTCGATCATATCCTGATGAAAATAGCATTTGTATCGCAACATTCCCTTTATTTGTGACGTCCAAACCACCATTTAGACACGGTTAGCAACCTTAGAAATGCCATTCATCTCATCCGAGAATATGGGGAAAACACATTATCGCACGCGTATGCGAGATCGATGGGCGTAAGATATTTGGGATCAATACGAGTCATCAACTAGCCGACACTTGAGGACAGTGGTAAATTACGTGCTGAGCCGTTTCCTCTAAGCCAAGGTCACACCGAGGACAATCAAGCGAATCCACCAAGCTCCTCTGAAGGCAATGTCACTGAGATAATAAACTTTTCAAATCAATTACCAATTAAGCGAAAACTCAGGGTTGCACATAAGACTAAAAGAGCGCAAATCGGTTATCGACAAGACAAGCCATTCATAGAGAGGATTCTTCGCTATCCCCTCCACTAATTCCCGATACAAGAGTTTCCTAGGTCGTGAAAGATCACTGGACCGAGAAATGACACTATGGGGAATCACGACTGATTTCGGGGCCTTAAACACCAATCAATTTACAAGTTTTGACATCCGTGGTCAGTATGAAGATCGTCCTGATCGCTACTTCCTCTAATACAGAAGGAACTGTTGATAATTCTTTCTGCAGTCAACTCTTTCTGTGATTCGTAGTACACCGGGTCCTTTATGGGTCCATCAGTTGCCAATGCTGATGGATTAGCTGGAGAGAGTTATTTTGACCTCTCGGAAGAACCTCCATAGTCGTGGGGCTCCCACGTCAGCGCACGCAAGAAAATGTAAAACGACACAGAAAACAATCCGGACAAACACAGCATACGGAACTAATAGACGGACAAAAAGGGTCACTTATTTTCAATAAACGCAATTCCAGGAAAGAAAAAAACAACAATTCTACAAGAATGCCTGCAAAACACTTGTCTCTCGCCTTTAATTAATAAAAGTGCACAAATACATTTTTTTTAGTATTTGTCTATATTTCTGAGATGAGGTAGAATTTACAGTATTTACATTATTCGGACTATTGTTTTCATCTTTGTTGCCATTTGTACGACGTTTAATAATAGATCATTCTATTTGTCTATATTTCTGAGATGAGGTAGAATTTACAGTATTTACATTATTCGTACTATTGTCCTCATCTTTGTTGCCATTTGTACGACATTTAATAATAGATCATTCTATTTGTCTATATTTCTGAGATGAGGTAGAATTTACAGTATTTACATTATTCGGACTATTGTTCTCATCTTTGTTGCCATTTGTACGCCATTTCGGCCGTTGTACGCTCCGGCCTTCTTCAGGTGCTAGAAATTTTAAACCGAACTTTTTATTACAATCACTGGGGTATATTATCCTCATTCCTTGCGTAAAGTTATCTTCCGCTAACCCTGCAAGTTACTTGTTCATCACTGGTGTAGCCTGGTATTGAACTCACAACTCTAAGAAGCAAATCAGGAACTAACCAACGTCTATATCCACTAGGCTATGTATCCTTAAAGAAGAAGAGGCTCTACTACTTCCGGCTAAATGACTATTCATAACGTAGTGAATCCGTGAAAGTACTTCTCTACTACCACCTCAACCTACACCCAGAACTCATGTTTGAATGTGAACCACGCCTATTAGACACAGTGTCGCGCATCTCCAATAAGAATACTCTCTCTCATGAGAAAATCTACACTATTTACAGTATTCAGACTATTGTCCTCATCTTTGTTAGAGCCTCTTCTTCTTTAAGGACACATGTCCTAGTGGATATATACGTTGCTTAGTTCTTGTGACTTGACCCAAAGAATTGTGAGTTCAATACCAAGCCACAGCAGTGGTGAACATGTAACTTACAGTAACTTATAGGGTTAGAGGGAGATAACTCATGACTACCAGAAGAGGCTCTACTACCCAAGGAATGAAGATCATATACCCCAGTGATTGTAATGGAGGGTTCCGTTCAAAATTTCTAGCATCTGAAGAAGGCCGGAGCGTACAACAGCCGAAACGTCGTACAAATGGGGAAACATGAGGACAATAGTCTGAATAATGTAAATACTGTGATTTTTAGAAATTCTTTATTGCATTTTGCAGTCTGACACGACTCTGCCCCGATCTAGAAAACAAAACGCTACTTTCGCTTGTCCGAACTGGCTTTTTTCGCCAGTTCTTAATTTGTGAACTTTTTGTTTAATCACTGTTTTTTTTTTTTTTTGCTTTGTATGCATTATTTGCTTGGTTGATTGATATTATTTTTTATTTTTTTCTGATATTATTTTAGATTAGCAGTATAGCCCGGCGTTACTCGGGTGTAATGAAAGCTTTAAAACTAATCCATGGTCCTGGAGCTCAGACTCTTTGGATGTTGACACGAAAGACTAAAAAGCAATAGTTGTTTCCAGTTAAAGCAAAACCGTAGACTGAAAGAAAAATGAATGGATGTAAGTCAAATTTTGATTTTCTGGTATCGATATCAAATAAGTTTTTTTCATAGTAAACTGAATTTTGAAGGCTAAATAAGTCTTCTGAGTAAATGGTATCATGGCTGAGACTAAGAACTACAATTATACCTACTTAGAGCCAAATCCTAAACAAAAACTAAAATAAAAGGGCTGAAAAAATACAGACATACAGACAAATAAACAGACAAACACACAAACATCTTGCCTTTTATATATATATATATATATATATTATCGATTTTCTGCACTATTGTAAGAACTGCAACCTTGAAACTTATGAATATCGTTTCTTATGTCTTTGTCTATGAGTGTATCAAATTTGATTAAAATCAGACCACTCCTTCTATAACCCAATTTTTTCGATTATCGATTTTCGATATTTATCGGGGGTACCTCGACACAAAATCTAGCTAAGACCACTCGCAGACGCTTATAGTACAACTGTGTAAATTTTCAAGAAAATCGGTTCAGCTGTTTCGGAGTCTATAGGTAACGGACACACACACAAACACACACACACACACAGACAAAGTTCCATTTATGAATAAGTTTAGATATATACACCCTTAGGAACGAATTTTTCGGCAATACAATTGAGAATGAAATTCCTTCTGTTATGTAGTGAGTAACCAGCTAGGAGAAGTTTTTTGTAAGTATGGATGTTATGAAATGTCTGTCTCCTTGGGATGATTTCCATGTTCAAACAAAATGAGTTGAATATATGGATCGGAATCCGACGAGTTTGAATAGAATAAATAAAAAACAAGTAGGAAAAAAGTGTCTTTAATCTAACATGTTTTATTTATATGACAAGCCTCTTCAGAGATTTATCAAGCACGAATGATTTAAAAATCCGAGAGACAGAATTTTTGTATGAGGTATAGTTTTAAAGGTCAGATACGTGTCATGTGTGATAAAGCAACGGATTATTATTAAATGTAGAAAATAAAACTTGTGTTTGCTTAACTGTATGTGCCAACGCGTTTTTTTTTAAATAAAAGAAAACAGTTATGAATGTATGCGTTGAGAGAAATCAAATGATGGAATGATTTTCAAAGATATTGAAAAGAAGTCTTGGTTCAAATTATTACAATACCATCCCACTATGCCCACATTATATGGCCTACCCAAGACTCATAAACCAATTAGACCTATTGTACCTGGTATAAACAGCGCTCCCCATAAATTAGCTAGAGCTATCACTAAAATACGTACACCATCTCTAGGCACCATTAGTACTACACATATCAGAAACTCAGGCGGCTTACTGCAATAAATTAGAAATATTAATATGACTAATATACACTCTTGTACAAATTAATTAAAACAACTGCTTTAGCTTCCTTTCTTTCACCATAAGGTCAGTTTTAGACCCATTAGAATAGCAGGATAAACTTAGCTTTCTCAATTTTTCCTGGTATCCAGCCTAGAATGACACGTACAAAATTCACATGCATTTGAGAATTCTTGCTCAGGGGTTTCCTCTTGAATCAACGATGGCATTGATGCTTTTGTTCCTTCTCGGTGATGTAAAGTTACTAAGTCATCGAAAATAGTTTAAACTCTTTAAATAATGACCAATAATAGAAACTAATTTATTAGTCATATTTAAATACGTTGTATGTTTTTT
The DNA here is from genome assembly GCA_037127315.1 of Ascarosepion bandense. Lineage (NCBI taxonomy): Eukaryota > Metazoa > Mollusca > Cephalopoda > Sepiida > Sepiidae > Ascarosepion > Ascarosepion bandense. The sequence goes on from JBBBDQ010000403.1 coordinate 2,181,203, forward strand.
TACAGAAATGTTAATGATCCATAAAAAGTAAGACAGGTTTTAGTTTGTAATGAAAAAAGAAATATTCATTTCTAAGCCTTTTCATTTAGTAAAACATCGGATAGTCGTATTTTAAATCATTCACTTCTTCAATTAATGTATGTAATTTGCTCGATGCGATTATTGTCTAAATTTTGCATTAAGTTCACCTGTTGCAAATTACATATCTGATGATCAACAAGACACAGACGGAAAATATATACAGCAACTGTTACTTTAAAATGTTAATGCTAAACGTAAGCATTATCAAAATTTACCAAAATATCTCCTTTGTTTCTTTTTTTGTTTTTTATTATGTCACCCTTTTTTTGTTAGGCTTCAGCAAAAATTTTGTTATTACTAAAATTGATCAAAATATTCACTTTGTTTTTTTTTCTTTTTAGGAAGTGTTCTAACAGTAGATGGAAAGTGCGACACGGAGATCCGAAGGCGAATTGGCATGGCAAAGGACGCGTTCCAGAAGCTGAGTAAAGGAAAATTTCACTAGAAACAAAGAAAAGAGTGCTGGATTGCTATGTGATGTCAGTTCTTCAATACGGCAGTGAATGCTGGAAAATATCATTGAAAATGAGGACAAAACTGGAAGCAGCGGAAATGTGGTTCTACAGAAAGATGCTGCGGATATCGTAGACTGAGCATGCAAGCAAAGATGAGGTGTTGGAAAGAATGGCAACAAAAAGGAAATTAATGCTGAGCATCAGGAAGAGACAACTGAAGTTCCTGGGACACGCAGTGAGGAAGGAGATCCTGGAGAACATGATACTGACTGGCCAGATAGAAGGAAAAAGAGACAGAGGAAGGCAGCGGATAACATATTTGCAGGGCCTGATCAGGTGGTTGACGGAACGGGGGTTGCCAGGAGTAACAGGAGCAAACATACTAAGAGCCACAAGGGATAGGGAAAGGTGGAGAACCATGATCGCCTACGTCCTGAAGGGACAGGGTACATAGAAGAAGAAGACTTACAACTTGATAAAATAACTCTAACTTCGTCACAATAAATTTACCAGTGAAAATTTCAAGATGTCTTTCATGCTTAAAATTTTAACCAGCTGATATAAAGCAACATGATAATCCAATAGCATCGAATATCGTGAATAAGCCTCTTGATGAAGAGTTTTTTTTTTATCCCAACTACACTATTCAGTGGCAAGTAAAAAAAAAAAATAGCCACCTAATTAAAAACACACAAACAATTTTATCAATATTAGGCAAAAGCTGTAAGTATTCGATAATATATTTTAATGGATGGTATCTCTAATCATACAAGACTGTAATGAAAGATTTGATATTCAAGGGAAACATTACACCAGAGAGGATGCGAACCTACATATCGTCATACTAAATTTGTCATGTAAAAGTTAAGAGCCAATGAATCTGAGCATAAAGAATTATGCCCTCTCCAGGGTGTAGGCGTGGGCAGGGTTATTTTTATGAGATATCCGCAGTTACCGATACTCCACGTCTCTCTTTCCACGCCACTGATACTGTCCATTAGAAAAGCAGAGACCAATACATCTTGGCACCAGCGCCGTCGCAGCTGGCTCCAGGTTTGAACTCACAGTTGTTCTTCTTCTAGTTTGGTTGCCAACCATGACAACAGAATTCCAGACTGCCCTACTATTTATCCATAGTTGGAGGTCTTGAATTTGTCATCAAAGGCTATAAAATCCAATCTGTCCTATTTAGTAGCTTGGGGTGGGGAAGAGATGGATTCATGCCTTTCCCAAGGGTATCTACATATAAGTGAATGCAATGAATGACTAAAATTCAAACTCAATCCGTGCTGCACTCCACCGTGTCTCCATACACCTCACTATTAACATAGTTCTGGATTAATTTACATATGCAAATTTTTTATGTTAAATAATCAAACACAGATTTCATGAAGTCAGTCGACTTCACTTTGTCTTTTTAGTGCAGTTGATTTAAGTTTTGATTTAAGCATGTGCGTTGTGATGCAGTGGATATCGACTCGGAACGACAAATTGGGGTGCCGAGTTCGAATTCCAGTTGAATTTCTTGCATTCACTTACGTACAAATACCCTTGGGAAAAGTATTACTCCGTATCTTCCCTCCAGTTATTGGTTAAGTAACAGAACAAACTGGGTTCTATAGCCTTGGCCGGCAACCAGTCTACCGCAGAAAGCAATGGCAACCTACTGCGGGATAATCTTCTGCCCAGTCAGTCATGTCTCAAAAGAGACATGATCGCCCAAGCGTGTATCACGTATGGCACTTAACTGACTGACTGAATATAATAGTTGGAAATATAATTGAAATTTCTACTGGGCATAAAGTGGGGGATCAGTTTTATATTGTTAAGAAGTAATAAACTGATCCCCCACTAATACTTAATATAATAATGTAATATAATCTATCTCTTTTCTCTCCAGGACAGATTGGGTTCTATAGCCTTGGTCGGCAACCAGTCTAGCTCAGAAAGCAATGGCAACCTACTGCGGGATAATCTTCTGCCCAGTCAGTCATGTCTCAAAAGAGACATGATCGCCCAAGCGTGTATCACGTATGGCACTTAACTGACTGACTAGACTGGTGTCATGATCTCATCAATTCATAGTTGAGCTGGCTAAATGTAGCTGTAGATTCTATGTTAACAGTTTCTTCTATTACACGTCTCACTTTTGAACTCCAAACTGGCTCCATGCTTTTCAGCTAACTTTATTCTGCAAAAATTTAAATGCAATGTTAGTTGCTACTTACTCCCCCACACACTTTCTTCTCTTTCTGCTCATCGTTGTTGTTTCTGTTCCAGCCTACTGCGGAATAATCTTTCTGGAATTCGAACTCGGCGCCTCAATTGGTCGTTCCGAGTCGATATCCATTACATCACAACGCGCATCCTGTAATAATAATAAGCATTCGAGGAGAAAAGAAAAAAGGTTGACCGTATTCTACGAAGGCGTTAGTTTTAGTATATGTGACTTGACAAAAGTTGCGATGAGTATTCGTTTGAACCAACGCGAGGAAACAATATAAGAAAAAAAAAATGTATTCTACACGTCGTAATAGGATATTCATTTAATATTTACCTTTCCACCAAAGAGACGTCATATTCGCAGTACTAAGAGCCTCCAAGAATAGGGAGACGCGGAAGGCCATGATCGCCTCCGTCCTGAAAGGGCAATGCATGTAGAAGAAGAACAAGAAGAACAAGAACAAGAATTTGTGATGTATTTCACGTGACATATTTTTACTGAGTGAATTAAAACATCAGTAGCAATGCTGCTTTTATTCAGTATTAAACGTGCTGTTAATTTTGGGTTGTTCACTTAGAAGCCCTCTTTGATCAGTTTTGTCTAATTTCGAAGGTTTACTAGTTTTTTTTTTTCGTATTCAAAACACGCCAAACAGCTTGATGCTTATCTTGGCATTAGAGGGGCATTAAAACCACCAAAAATATCTAAAAAGTGTTCGCAGATGGATGTTAAGAGAGAGCTTTTTTTATATTGTCAGATATATTTTGTCCAATATATAACATTCATGAGAAGGAGGGCGATAAAGAAAAAAATACATAGCTAACAGAATGCAATAACGAAAGTCGAAAGTGCATGAAAGAATCATCAGGTGATTCCAGGAACAATTTCCTTGTCACTGGAAGATTTTCCAGGATATAAATACCGAGTCCATGCATATGGATCCTATAATCTTTTCGACACAGAGGAAGATAGCCTGGAACTGTTTATTTATTTATTTTTGCTATAATCCAAATTATAATTTCTACTTTTCTTAATATCCTTTTCAATGCCTAAATGTACACTTCAGTAGTAATACTGATTTCGTTCATTATTTGACTAGCTGATAACTTTACTGGCATTCTTTGATCTTTCTTCGAAGGTTTACTACTCCTTTTTTAATCCAAAACGCGCCAAACATCATGATCATTTTTCTTAGCGGCTTTGACAGCACGCCACCGTATTCCAATCATCTAAGCGATTTCAGGTTCATTCTTTGTGGCATTACAATATTTTTTTTACAAACTCACTCATGCCATGTTGAAACTTAAATCAACTACAATACTAACACAAACTGAAGCATCGGCAGAGAAATGAATTGCGACTCGGATTGAGGAATCGGTGAGCCGAGTTTGAATTCCAATCGAGTTTTTTTCACTGGACCATAACATAGATAAAATTCAGTAGCTTTTTTTTATTATTATTATTATTATTATTATTATTATTATTATTATTATTATTATTATTATTATTATTATTATTATTATTATTACACTTGCTACTCGTTGTGGTGCATTGGATATCGGCTCGGAACGAGAAATCGGGGAGCCGAGTTCGAATTCTAGCTGAATTCATTGCCTTCACTTACGCGCAAATACCCTTGGGAAAGGTATTAATCCGTCTATTCCTTCCAGTTATGGGTTAAATAACAGGACAGATTGGGTTCTATAGCCTTAGTCGGCAACCAGTCTACCGCAGAAAGCAATGGCAACCTACTGCGGGATAATCTTCTGCCCAGTCAGTCATGTCTCAAAAGAGACATGATCGCCCAAGCGTGTATCACGTATGGCACTTAACTGACTGACTGACTGTATAATGTAGTTGGGATAAGAAACTCTTCATCGATAGGTTTATTAACGATATCCGACGCCATAGGATTATCATTTGTCTTGATCAATAGATCATCTGGTTAAAAACTTAAACGTGGAAGACATCTTTAAATTTTCACTGACTGATAATTTTATTGTGACTAAGCCGGACTTATTTTCTCAAGCTGTAACTTCCAGAACGGTGACATTACATAAAAAAATATTTTGATTAATTTTAATAATAATAAAAAAAGTTTTGCTAAAGCCTAACAATACTATTTTAGAGTAACAGTTGGTGTATATATTTTCCGTCTGTGACTGGTTGTTCAGCAGACAAATAATTTGCAACAGGTGTATTTAATGCATAATTTAGATAAAGAGCTCATCGGATGCATTACATACATTGTTCGAATGAGTGAAATACTTATCATACGACTATTCATTAAATGTTAAATTTAAAAGAATTTTAAATGTTCTTTTTCATTGCAAACAAAACGTGTCCTATTTTTACGGACCATTGAAATTTCTATAGATAACATAAAACGTATTTGTATATGATTAATAATTATAAAAAAAATGTTTTTTTCACTTTCGATTATCAGGTATTGTTTTTAAGATTTTGGACGATTTCCACAGGTTAGTAACTTTATATTGGTGTCATTAGAGACCGTCTGTCAGGGATGCTGAAATCAATAGGGTACAGACATTTAAATAGCTGGGAAGCGCTCTAGCAAGGGAGGGAAAGTGAGACACTGAAATCTGAAGGCGTATTGTCATGGCTAATGATGCCTACCAAAGGCTGAGCAGTGTATTGAGAGACAGGAAAATTTAGTTGAAAACAAAGAAGAGAGTACTGGATTGTTATGTTATGCCTGTCCTTCAATATGGCAGTGAATGCTGGACAATCTCATCAAAGATAAAAGAAAGACTTGAAGCAACCGGTATGCGGTTCTACAGAAGGATGCTGAGGATACAATGGAGCGTACTTGTTAGCAACGACGAGGTTTTGGAGAGGACAGAAACAAAAAGGAAACATCAGGAAAAGAGAGCTGAAGTTCCTGGGACAGGTATTAAGGAAGGAAGGAAGGAAGGAAAGAAGGAAGGAAGGAAGGAAGGAAGGAAGGAAGGCTTGGAGAATATGATGCTTACGGGACAGAGTGAAGAAGAGACAGGGTAAAGCAACGCATAATATTGATGGGCTGGATCAAATGGATGGCAGAGTAGGGTTTAGGAGGAGTCACAAGAGGAAGGGTGTTAAGAACTACAAGGGATAGTGGGTGTGGAAGGCCATGTTCGCTTAGGTCCTGAAGGAACACGACATATAGAAGAAGAATATTCATCAGCTTCTTTTCTCGCATTTCCCGCCCGTGGAACTCCCTTTCCATATTCTTGCTTTCCTGACAGCTACAACCCCCAGGAATTTAAATGCAATGTCAATACCCATCTCTTATCAACTTGACTCCAGTTCTTTCTAGATCACTCTGTATATCATTTCCTTTCTCTCTACCATCACAACTGTCATCACACCTGTGTTTCCATCCTTCTCTTGCCCTTTCTCTGACACCCCCTGTAACTGGTTCGTCTTTCTCTTTTCTCTCTTCCTATCTAAACTTTTACTCATCTGTAGCCCCCTGTGTATCAATGGCGTTACCGCCTTGCTTGGGGGTGAAACGATTAAAAAAATTCAAATAAACTCCTCCGCCCCTCTCCTCAGGACTTGTTCTTGTGTAGTGATTAGATCAAGAAGAGAACGGCACACCTTTCGCATGCACTCTGAATTTTTGATGAACTGGTGCCCTATCTGGGAGATTCCGTGTTTTGAGCGCCTGTTGCGGCCTAAACTCAAATCAGACCTCCTGTGGATCTCGTACATACGATATATTACTAACGACGCGGGGAAAATGGTCGGTTTCCTTTATCGCTCCAACAAGAACCTGACTTCTCCTGCTATCTTCTACCTCTATAAGAGCCAGATCAGTCCGAAAATGGAGCACTGTGCCAGAGGATTTCCTGTCTTCACTTTTCAGTCTTGATAGAGTTAAAAAGCGACTCCACGTCTTTGTGGGTGGGAAATTATTATCCTCTCTACAACCTCTTTCCCACAGCCGAGACGTTGCAAGCCTCACTCTACTCCGTCGCTATTTTCCTGAAAAGTGTTCAAACGATCTACATTCCTTAGTTACATCAATTCTAAACTTCACGGATAAAACCTGCCTTGCTACGCTTATTGTATTGAAGGCTGAGAGAACCGCATTACAAATTTGCGAACTGCGTTTGTTAATTTTGGTAACTATTGCCGTTGCTTAGCGGGGTTTTATGTCAACACAAGATAAAATCATCGCTGATGGTGGATGCTTTTGTGTTAACGTCCTGGTAACTTCTCTGAAGATGGCTCGTGTGAGCCGAAAGCTTAGAACCAACTTAATAAAAATTATCCAAATCCATTCATTATCTCTTATATTTATCAATATATATATATAGTACTATGCAAATGTATTAGGACAAGAACTATTTTATTTTTTATGAGGCATCAAAATAAAGTTTAAAATCACCCCTGTCCTAACACTTTTGCACACTACCGGTAGTGTGCAAAAGTATTAAGACAGCGGTGATTTTCCTAAAAAAACTCACTGAAATTCAAATACAGAGTGAAAAGCCAAGTAAATTGCTAATAAATATTGATTATTCAAACTAAGTGTAAAATAAATGTATTAAAAATAAGTTATATTTAATTTTTCCTATTTTCTATTAAACAAGTTATCTTGAAACTACTCATTATTCTATTATTTTTGGATATGACTGACTTTTTTCTTATTCCTCCCTCTCGAATTGATAAATCTAAAGTTACTTCGCAAGACACACTTTGGGAAAAAATACAAGCTGCTTGGCAGGAGATACCATTAGATACATTGAAGAAGCTTGTGATACCAATGCCTGACAGAATGAAGGCTGTGATCAAAGCAAAAGGCTATTATATTAAATATTAAATTTATTTTGTAACAAGTATTTTTCTTGTTAAGAAGTGTGTGTGTGGTTATTGTTATTGATTGCGTGTGTGTGTATGACCTATGTTGTCGTTTTAAGTGCATGTTGTGTGCGTCTTGGTGTCGTCTATACTGTTACGTAATCCAGGTTTAATTCTTGGCGACTGTTAATTGAAGGATGTAATTTAGATATTATTAGGGACTCTTTAATGCGTAGGTTACCTATGTTGCGTTCCTTAGCTAAGATATTAACGCTTATGGTTTTGTCCTTATTTTTGCATTTTTTAAAGTGTTTATGGAATGACGAAGCTTGCGTGTGTAGATGTTCTTTTATTCTAATGTGTAGATGTATTGTAGTGCTGCCGACATAGAATGCATCGCATTATATATATAAAAGAGGCAAAAAAATTACATGTGGCCGACAAAAGTCAGTTTGTAATAATGAAGAACCTATTTGGTTCTAAAAAAAAAAAAGATCCGCCGGGTAAAATTCAACATGAAAACAAACCCAACAAAGAAAGACCAAAGTATGGTGGGTGTTTTGATAAAAAAAAACAGATCAGTATATGCAATAATGACACTAAAGCAGCCGGGGAATCGTCCTATTGCTTGAATCCACTGCCGAAATGCATAATCAATATGAGAGAGAGAGAGAGAGAGAGAGAGAGAGAGAGAGAGAGAGAGAGAGAGAGAGAGATTACGTACATCTTATAAAAAAGATGGACTTTTGGTAGACCCCAACAGTTACAGACGGTTGAGAAAAGAATTGTGTCCGTCTTTATGGTTGACAAGCGAAAGTTTTTCGTACCACAGAAATAATGATCAAGTTTTTGATGTCTCTTGCGTGTTAAACCCCAAAGAGTGATTAAAAAGAGAGGGTACTTTACGTGTAAGGTATTACCAGCAATAAATAAATAAAATTTAGTTGGCAATAAATGACCCGCCGAGGTTGATATGCCATAAAACAAAAACAACCAATAACCAACATTGCCGGATTAGCGGACCGTGACTACAAACGAGGGCATATGTGAAGCTTTTCATGACTACTTTCAGGAAGGGTTCACCGAGGAGCCCAGTCTGAGCATTGCTCAGCTCGACGACTATTTGTCCGACATCCTCCGCCTTGAGGCGGCTGAAGCAGCTGAGTGCGAGGGTTCCGGGAAAGAGTCTAAGATTTGGGATGCAATGAAGCTGGTTGGTAGTGACAAAACTCCGGGATTGGATGATCTTCCTTACGAACTGTATTTGAGGCAGTTACCCATTCTTGTGTCCTTGCTAGCACTGAGTTACAACAACTGGATGAAGCAGGAGTTCTGTACCCCCAACACTTTACCATGAGTGTGATTAAGTTGCTGTGCCAATACAAGGATGGTGGGGATGGGATATATAATTTCAGGCCTTTGAGGATGTTAAATACAGAGTTGAAGATTTTAGTAAAGATCTTAAACAGCTGTTTGCAGGCTGTCCTCGATAGCCTAATTGGCCCCGAACAGACTTATGCTGTGAAGGGTATGACTATTCAGAACAACCTTCATTTGGTACGATTGATCGTTGCAAACGTTGACACAAGCTGCGTTGATCAATTTAGATCAATCGTAGGCATTCGATAGGGTTGACAATTGTTTTCTGGAATCTGTCCTTTGGGCAGCCGGTTTTAAGTCGTAATTCCGCACTTGGATTCGACTTCTGTACGCGTTCCTCCGGTGTGCTGGTGGAAGTGAATGGGGTACAATCGGAACCTTTTCTATTGAGTCACTCTATTTGTCAAGGTTGTCCGCTTTCACTTCTGCTTTATGTTCTTGCGTTGGAACATTTCCTTCGCAAGTTGAAGGCGAATCCGGTCCTACGCAGAATCTGTTTATCTGGTGCTATCATCTCGGTCAGGTATTCTGCCTATGCTGACCACCTTTCGGCTCTTGTGTCGAGCAGAGCTGTGATTTGACAAAGTCGGCAAAGAAATCAGAGGTTTATGCGACGGTGACAGTGGCTAAGATCAACCGCGATAAATCTACTGGATTGCGGTTGGGCGCGCATAAGGGTGTTTCTCTTCCTGAGCCTTTATACTAGACAGACGGGCCGTTCAAGATACTCGGCACCAGGTTCTGTCTAGATCTCCAGTTGGAAATGAATTGGTCGGAGATACGAGAGAAGGCCAAGGCCGCAGATCGTCTGTGGACTCGGAGGAATCTTTTCTTAAAGTGGACGATATTGGAGTTTTTTGGGTACCCTTGTAACTAGTGAGCCAGCCATGAGCTGACTCATTTAATAGTTCACCAATACAAGGATTAACCAATCAGAAGGCTCAAAATATTCAATGCGACGTGTATAAAAGGCGACCATATTTTCCTGAGTATTGACGATATAGTCTGATTCAGCAGAGTGTCTGACTCGTGAGTGTTAATCTTTGACGTTATTTCATTGAACAGATTACGTACTGCGCTGTATTCTATATTCATAAACTATGGCGGACTTGGTCAACAGGCGAAAGTATGTGTTCTGCGCATCTACCCAGTTCTTCTTGGTGCTTCCACTCCTGTATGCCATACTAATGACTTTAGTCAGGGCCTTGTTCTTCTTTTTGTGGCAATCCAAAGTGTATCAAGAAATCTGTTACCTCCACCCTACTGAAGACGGTCTTGGTATGCCTACCATTGACATTTTTCAACATACGCTTCGTATCGCGTTCTTAGACCGAATGTGTTCGCAAACAGATGAAAAATGGCGAATTCTGGAAGGAAGACGCCCACAACAACTTCCCGTCCCTAAGAAGTATGCATTCGTGCGAGGATAAGCCCCGCCGTTTACCTCAGGGCGAGTGCACCTTCTATCGTGAATACCGGTTAGCACTCAAGTACCTCTTACAGGCAACGAATGGCCTCTCAAACATCCAGGCGTTGTCCCATCAGGCATTATATCGAGTACTAGTGAGGGGGTCCGTTCAAGATAATCTGATCGACGAGCTCGGTCTGACGAAGCCTTGAGCACCCGGGATGAAATACCTCACTATAAGGAGGCATCACTCACAATCATTCTATGGGGACAAGACATTTTCTTCTTCCCAACTGATCTTGTTCTTTAAGCATCAGCTTAAAGTCAAGATCAGGCCTGAAAGGTGACGACTCCCTCCATCAGAATTTGGCAAACGATAGGTGAGTTTTGCGCGCATCTGTCGAATGAAAGAAGCTAATTTGGAGTGGCATTTTGATGCGTGTTAAGCATTAGGGTATTGGGATCCTGTATTAAACATCGTCAACCCCACTTGAAAATAGGTTAGTTTAGTTTTTTTTTTCTTTTGTTTCGCCATGTTTAAACTTAGCTAGGGAATGGTGATTTTCTAAGCCCAGCTTAGATGTGACACAAGGCCAAAAGCTAGAGTATATATGGTCAGTGACCTCACGTTTTTGTCTCCACTTTCTTTAGTTTAATTCCCCACCACTTCCCCGTTAGGTGACTAGAAATGTTAGTTCCCTGGTAGATGCCGGACAATTTTTGTTTTGCATGTGTTTATTTTGTATTTGTTGTTGTGTTTGGATGAGTGCGTGATTGTGTGTATGGTTGAATGAATGACTGAGCTTTTTACACGCCCCAATAAAAGTGCGCCCAGATAACTGATGTTTATGTCACGATTAAGAATTGTTGATTTCTTTATAACTAACAACATTTTTGTTTAGTTTTTGTAAATTGTATTATTCATTGTATGAATATTCATCGGCGTTTTCAATTTTAAATTTGCTATTGCCCACTCCCCACAGATAAATTGTCTATATGGGATTAATTAGATTTTCACAGAGTCTTTGAGGCATTATAGTGTTTATAGTAAGAATGATAAGTAAGAATGTGATGTTTGGGTGCAAGGGATATTGTATAGTCTGCTTGGGTCAGCGAATGGGGCTAGTTAAATTAATTTAAGATTGATGAAGACCAGCTTTCTCCAATCCCCATTTTTGGCCTTCTGTCACTTTTTTTTGTATTTTTGTGCAAAAATAAATATCAAGAGTATATTGATTATACTGACTAGCAGTTCACTAGCAGTGTATCTACTTCACGCAGCGTGAGAGTCTTGTGCTTATTGATATACTATTATTCCCCATCTCCGTTTTGGAGATTACTCACGCAGTAACCTTTTAGGTTTACAAAACGATGTCCATATCAAACAAGTACAGAAGTCTAAATAGATGGAAAGTGTTTTAAAGCTAGGGTCTCATAAAGGAAGTAATTAGCAAAGAAGAAATTCTTGGAAACGTGATGAAGTCTACGACAATATATATATATATATATATATATATATATATATATATATATATATATATTGTTACGGATATAGATAACAGCACACACACACACACACACACACACACACACACATGCATATGTAGTAACAAGACTACTTTATGTAGTAACAAGTGGTCGATCACGTGAATGACTAGTGCCAGTGTTGGAATAGCAGGTCAAGGATAGGCGACCCAGCTAAAAGCCAGACAGGAAATAAACCAAACGTCTAAAGTCTGTTGTAAGTCATGGAAACAGCAGGAGTTAAAATTCGCGCCAAAATGGAATCACGTGAGAAGAGAAAATTAAAGTAAAAATTTAGTCAGTTGCTTGTTGATAAAGCAAGTTGTGTTTGCTGGACTCTGATTAACGATGATGGAAGGGAGACGCATTTGGAGATGATAGCGTGAATCAACTCTTTTCATCCAAAGTAACTCCGGATAAGAATAGGTTCGAAGGTGTAAATTCCAATTCGTCAAAACAAGGAGAAAAACGGAATTATGCCCTGTATCGATAAAGAAAAAAATATAACAACGAAGACGAAACAAAGTTATATTAATATCTGTATGTTGATACATGGTTGTCGAAAGAAAACATAGATACGAAGTTGCTGTAATTCGTACGCTGATTTCAGTTTATTTGAAGTAGAAAAGAAAGTGAAGTCAACCAACTTATCAAAAGAAGAAGAAAAGGAAAGAAAAACGACAACGCAGGGAAGTCACCAGATAACAGAAGCCGTGTGTTGAAAAGTAGCTGTGTGCTGAAAAGAAGCTACGTTGAAGTTAATGAAAACAGAACTATTTAAATTTCAAGTGTAGAAAGAAAGAGAGAAAGAAAGAAGAGAAGAGTCGGTAAAAGAAAGAAGAGAAGAGTCAGTAAAAGAAAGAAAGAAAGAAAGAAAGAAAGAAAGAAAGAACTGTCATAAAGATAAGTTATCAAGTTATTAGACCCACATTAGAATATGCATACACTTTCATGAATACTAGGTTCTTACACACGCCATACCACGTGTTTTCAAATTAATGGTTGTATGTTGGTATTTTGCATTCATGATTGCCTGTGCTTTGTTCATATTTCCTACCGTATATTATAATTTCATATTTCGACCACATTGGGTATCCAAAAGTAATTTTGAGGTTACGATCTTTGGACATTATAATTGATTAAGATCTCTTTTCTTTTTTTTTATTCTTTTCATCTTGTATTAAAATTTTATATCAAAATTACATTGTCTCGACGTTCATCCTTGATTTGTTGTCAGCGCCCGTGTTGAATACTGAAACAGACCTGGGAAAGGATTGTCATTCGATTATTCAATCGAATGGCAATCTTACTTTATTATTTTCTTAATCAAGTAATTGTTCATTCGTCACGATCTGGGATAAATGACCAGCATATATCCATAGATGTGAAAATGTGATATATCCGAAGCGGCATATGAACATCTTGATGGGCATTGTTAATACAGATGTGTGATAAATAGGGTCTTCGTCCGGGATTTATTTTTAATGCTTCTTGAATAAGTGGGGCTCGTGCCACGAATCATTTAACGATTTGTAAGATAAAGATAACACCATCGTTGACTACAACAAGATGAACGAAGAGAATAGGGGGACAAAATGGAGAACGTGGAGGGATTTATGAGTGAGCCTACCCCGGGAAAATTAAAACAAAGAAGGATGAGATTTATAAAATCGGAGAAAGGTTAGAGTTAGATGTTAGGAAATCTATGAGAAAGACGGAGTTAATAAAAGTAGTAAGGGAACATATGGTAGATAATGACGTATTTGAAGAAGAGGCACTAGTGTTATATATCGCCGTACGACGACAAAACAACAAACACGCATATATAAAAATATAAGGTTATATTTTTATTAATGACGACGAACCGTGTGGAATAGAGAACAGGAGAGGGTGAGAGGCACATAGAATGGGTTGACGGGAGTGTAGTCTTGCCGTGGTGTTTGTCTGCTTCCACTGGCCGTTCTCTGCTGGCGAATCCGTGTGTCGAGGTCTTTTTATAGTCTCTAGAACCGGGACTTTCCTTCCGGTTTTGCCTCGCCCACGCAACGCCCACGTAATTCTAAGAGACACCTGATCTGTTTGCCTCTGTAGCCATTTCCGCCGCTGTCGGAAATAAGGTCAAAATGACATCCGCTCCGGCCTTGACAAGATGTATTTCACAAACACCTGTCTTGTCGCTTCGCCGCCCCCTTCACCGACGGGAAACACCATCGCTTGCATCACTTCCTCGGGTGGGGCCAGATTGTTATATTACACTAGATGAATTTCCGATGGAGGAAACAGAATTGTCGAACGCCCAAATAGAGCTTGAAAAGGCAAGAATACTAGCTAAAGCTGAAATAGAAAAAGGCGCGTATCGAACAGGAGACAAGGCTACGGGAATTGGAAATCAGGCAGGCGAACGAAGAGAAGATATTTGAGATTACGAAGCAAGTGCATCTTTTGCCTAAGTTCATGGAAAAAGAGGTTGAAGAATATATAGACCATTAAATATGAAATGACCGAAACAACAGTGGGTTATGTTGCTGCATGTGTATTAACAGGAAAGGCACAAAAGACGTATGCAACATTGTCAATCGAGGAATGTGCCCATTCTGAAGTTGTAAAAACCGCAATATTAAAAGAGTATGAACTTGTGCCAGAGGCCTACAGACAGAAGTTTAGAAGCTATAAAAAATTTGAAAGTTAAACATATGTGGAATATGCGAGACAAAAGCAAATATGTTTTGATAGATGGTGTCAAGCGAAGAAAGTAATTGAAAATTACGAAGGCTTGAAGAATCTGATATTGACGGACCATCCGTCCGTGCATGGAGTACTGCTGCCATTTATGGTCAGGTGCCCCTGCCGTTCTCCTCAGTGTTCTTGACAAGCTCCAAAGGAGAGTCTGTAATGTGATAGGTACTGATCTGGCGACTCGTCTGCAGCCACTTTCCCATCGTCGAAATGTGGCCTCCCTCTGTCTTTTCTATAAATACTTTCATGGCTTCTGCTCGGATGAGCTTAAGTCACTGATGCCTCCTCTACAGGTGTTTACCCGTGCAACCAGACTGGCAACTGGGTCTCACCCATTCACAGTCAGGTTAGCCAAACGCAGACGACAATTCTACTCCTGCAGCTTCCTCTCTCGCACTTCCCGCCTGTGGAACTCACTCCCGTATTCTTGCTTTCCTGACGGCTACGACCTCCAGAAATTTAAAAGCAAAGTTAATACTCACCTACTAACCACTGGACTCTAGCTCTCTCCCCTCCCCTGTATAATCTTCACGTTCTCTCCGCCCATGTATCTGTCATTGCACCTGCTTTCTCAGCTTTCTATTGTTCCTTTCTAACTCCTCACTCTTTTCTAATTAATCTTTCTACATTTATGTAACCCCCTGCACATCAGTGGCGTTTCTGCCTTGCTCGGGGTGAAATGATTAAAAAAAAAAAAAAAAAGATTTCTAGAATGACCTGCCAGAGGAATTAAGAAATGATTTGAATGAAAAGAAAGTGCAATCCTGTCATGACTTGGCTACGTTGGCCGATGAATACAACATCACTCATAAGAGAACTCATCTGAAGAATAATACGCTCACAACGCATGGTGCAATCCAAAGACGTGGAAATGAAGAACCTAAGCGCATCGGAACGCAGGGATGACTCAACGCGAAGAAATACAAGATGTTATGATGTCAGCGAATATTTTTATAATAAAATTAACCACCGATACCAGGAACACAATTATAGGATACAACTCCTATATCATTTAACAATTAACGCAAACGAAAAAAGTAAAATTGCACACGCGCAAAATCGGATCCAAAGGACTAAAAACATTTTGGAAAAACCCAAACCAAGGCAAATTTCACAAGTCAGTGTGAAAAGTAAGATTCTGGATTCTGATTGGATAGGAAATAGCAAATTGAATTATGACGCCAGTTAATATTTCTTAACACCTAAAAAATGGGTATGCTGCTGGAGCCGGTCACATGACTAAAATCCACTATTTGACCACATTCCGAGACCGGTCAAGTGAGTCAGAATAGGAGCAGTATCTGATAGTATCTCGTCGCAATATAAGGTAGAAACTTCAAGCCGAGGTCATGTCGCGTCGACATATATTCATTCTACATCTTTTTCCAATTTCCTTTTCTTCGTTTTTACTCCACACCGCCAAAGAAAACAACATCAATACGATACTTCAACGGACTCCGATAAGTACAATCTTCTTCATTAACTTGACTTACCTCTTCCCCTTTTCTCCGGCCATAAAAAGAACACAGACATTTATTAACAACCTTTTTAATCTTTTTACATACACACATTCTGCTACTATGAACTCTCAATTTCTGTGGGACATTTAAATACTTTCATTTCTCTTTGAACAATTAACTACATACATTTTCTCTATAAACATTTTGTTTTACTTCTCACAAATTTGTTATTTAGTTCTATTAATAAAATTTCACTTATTTCACTAACAAAATACTTTTATTTTTCCAACCATTCATTCAACCTTCTGAGATTTTAAATTGTGGAGACTTCAGTTGTGTTTGTCAAAAGGTTAATTTCACAAGCATTACCGAGGGTTCCTACACAATATATTTTTATAAACGCCATTCCTAATTTTCATCAACGAGCTTTCTGATGTCTTATAAGCTCAAACTAAACCGATCTAATAATCGACCTACACTACCGACCATAATTATTAGGCCAACCCAGTTTTTAAAAGGAAATGATGTAGTTCATACTAATTTTAGTATTTATTGCCAAGCGGATAATTTCTAAATGAAAATAGAATCGTTCTTTTGTTATTATTACTTTGCAAAATTTTACAAGGCAAGGAAGTAAAGATGAATTACGCTAAATTTTCTTCATTCTTTCATTGATGAAACTGCAATATAGGTAATTATTAAATATTTATAAATTCATTTGATGCACATTTTATTGTTCAATGTTAACAAAAGAACCATTCTATTTTCATTTACAATTATTCACTTGGCAATAAATATTAAAAAAATAGGATGAAATACATAATTTCTTTTAAAACACTGGGGTGGTCTAATAATTATGGCCGGTAGTGTATACTGGCACCGATAATTCGGCAGTATATATATATATATATATATATATATATATATATATATATATAGCAAATCTACAGGGTGCGATGGGTAAATTATCGCTATTTGTCTTGTAAATTTTTGCAAAGTAATTATAGCAAAAGAACCATTCTATTTTAATTTACAATTATTCACTTGGCAATAAATACTAAAAAATAGTACGAAACAAATCGTGTTTTTATAATTCTCCTCCCTAATTTTGAAGTTTCAGTTATTTTAAACTTCCAATCGCGCGTTCTGAAAATTTCTCTTGTACGTTTGAAAAAAAGTTGAAGAATCAGTTAATATAAAACGCTTGAAGATACCGAAAGGTTGAAAGTGTGACACGATAACTAGATATATATGTATTTTATTATAATAGATTAAAATAGAAAATAGATTAGAATAGAAAATAGTTTAGAAAACATATTTAACAAAAGTGAAAAAGAAGAGGAAAAAATAAATAAATAAACGCTTTTTCTTTCATGAGGAAAATTGTCCTCCGGTAAATATTTGACTCAGTGTAAAGTTCAGCGAGTACGTTTTCGATGACCCGGTCAAAGGCTGTCCTTTACTGTATCTTGACCACACATTAAGCCTTTTCCGGCGGAAGCCTTATTAAGATAAAAAAAAGATAACTGAAATTTCAGACTTACAGTCGCCGGTGTTTGTCACCGGTGGTCTAAAGCATTTCCGGATTTCCGGATTTTCATTTAAATAAATAGAAGTCAGTTGAGTTAAGAAAAGTGAAGACGAGTTAAAGTGAAGGGAGTCAGCCGGGTGCGAGCTTGAAGGAAGAATCTCCGTTCGTCTTGTTTCGTTCAGTTTGGGTTTGTTGATCTCCATTAATTGGAGTTAGAGCTGTGTGTCACATTCGCCTGCCCCAACAGACAAGGCTAACTCTAAACGAATAAAGCATTCTTTTCCACTCATCCAAATTGTGGAAGTTCGTTCCTTATAGTCAATCTTGTACCCCCAGCTGTCCGGCCGACATTTTCAACAAATTTCCGGCAACATCACAGCGTGGAGAACGGCCGCCGGAGAAATTGTTAGGACGGACCGTTGGGGTGGTACATTTGGTGCCGTGACTGCAGGATTTGGAACCCACGGAAGTGCCACTGGATGCTAAGTTTGGATTTCGACGAACCGATGCGACTGGACGAGACGGGACGAACGGAGAAAAGGGAATCGAAGAAAGAACAACACTAACAACCAAATTCTTATTGCTTGGTATAAGCTTCAAAAGAAGAAAAAAAAGGAAGAAAAAGAAACAAGGGAAAGAAAGGGAACCCGTTATCAACAAGTACCGTAAGAAAAAAAGAAAAGGCAATCGAACAAAGAACTATTCTCACAGCCAAATTCTGATTGCTTGGTGTAAGCTTCAGGAGAAGAAAAAGAAAAAGAAAAACAAAAAACAAAGAAAGGAAAGGGAACCCGTTATCAACAAGCACCGTAAGGTAAGCAGAATTATTTACTCCCTTTTTGAACGGTTGCCACGAACGGCCGTACGATCGAAAAAAAAAAAAGAAAAAGGAAAGAAAAGAGACAATGAATTGATTAAGAAAAAAAAAAGGTGTGAGTACTTTGAGAGAAAAAAGTATAAATTTTGAAAAAAAAAATGGAAAAGAAAAAGAGAGATAGAAACAACGCGAACGGTGTGAAAAAAAACAACAAGAAACAAAGGAAAGGGAACCCGTTATTAACAAGCACCGTAAGGTAAGCAGAATTATTTACTCCCTTTTTGTTTGGTCAAAAAAAGAAAGAAAAAGAGAAATAGAGACAACTTAAACGGTCTGAATGAGTACTTAAAAACAAAACAAGGAGAAGAATGAAAAAGGACTGTTTGAACAGAAAAAGGGATGATGATGAAAAAATACTTTTGAGAAAAACAGAAAGAAACATTTTAGGAACATTTATTTACTTTTTTGTTGTTGTTTTGGTTAAAAGAAAAAAAGAAAGGAAGATGGAATATGATAATGAGAAAAAGGTGTGTAAAAAAAAAATGGAAAAAGAATAATAGGAAGGGAGAGAGCAAGAAACACTGTGCGTGTACAAAAAGAATGAATTGGAAAAAAATGTGTGACTATTTTGAGATAAAAAGTACGAATTTTGAAAAGAAAATAAAAGAAAAAGAGAGATAGAAACAACGCAAACGGTGTGAAAAAAAGAGAAGGAAAAAGGACTGTTTGAAAAAAAAAGGGTAAAAGAATAGTGTGTGTTATTACGTTAAAAAAAACGTTAAAAAATGAGAGAGAGAAAAACTAAGTGAGTGTGTACAACTAGGACAAAAATATGTTTTGGAAGAAAAAAGAAAAAAGATGATGGTGTGAAAAAAAATATTTTTTGAGAAAAACAGAAACATTTTAGAGACATTTAATTACTTTTTTTTTTGTTGTTTTGTTTGAAAGAAGAAAAAAAAGGATGATGATGAAAAAAAAATTTTTGAGAAAAAACAGAAAGAAACATTTTAGGAACATTTATTTACTTTTTTTGTTGTTTTGTTTAAAAGAAAAAAAAAAGAAAGAAGGGAAAATGGACTATATCTGGAGAACTTTAAATAGTAAAAAAAAAAAAGAGACTGATAATGAGGAGCAGTTACATCGCTCCTATATTTATAGACTTGCTCAGAGTTATGACTATTTTGTCACCTTGTGTTAATTAATTTTTTAAAAATTTCTTTTCTTCTTTGGGAGAGAGGGTGGAAACACCCCTCTCTTGAATTTATTCTGTAAACTATGCTTCAATCATTTTTCGGGCGCCATTGACCCCATTGGGAGGGGACGTCCTCAGCAAACTTCCATCATGATAAGGTTTCATTGGGGGGGATGCAGGAAAGGCTCAGAGACTTATGGCTGGAAAATGGTAACAGGAGATGAATTAACGAAGAGTGGAGTCTCTTCAGGAATAGAAGAGAAGAAGTAAAGCGGAAAGCAAAACACTAAGTTGAACAAAGGTGTTCGTTAATGAAGAATTGACCCTCATACGTAGCGATAAACCAACTGCGTGGATTGATTGATGCCACCGGCTACGAAGACAAAAATTGAGGAATTGGTTGTTGAAATAAGAAAAATGTGTTGAGGAAATACAAAGAAATGGTATGGATTAATAAGACATTTCATGATTGATGTTTGTGGAGAGGAGGAGAATATCCCTGGGGGATCAAAATAATTTTTGGTGGTGATGGCGTGCCGACATAATGAAGCATCGTGTCATGTTTTTTTTTTGTTTTGTTTATTGTAATTTATTGACATAAATGACAAGATCCGTTGGGGGAGGTAATATGACACGATAACTAGATATATATGTATTTTATTATAATAGATTAAAATAGAAAATAGATTAGAATAGAAAATAGTTTAGAAAACATATTTAACAAAAGTGAAAAAGAAGAGGAAAAAAATAAATAAATAAACGCTTTTTCTTTCATGAGGAAAATTGTCCTCCGGTAAATATTTGACTCAGTGTAAAGTTCAGCGAGTACGTTTTCGATGACCCGGTCAAAGGCTGTCCTTTACTGTATCTTGACCACACATTAAGCCTTTTCCGGCGGAAGCCTTATTAAGATAAAAAAAAGATAACTGAAATTTCAGACTTACAGTCGCCGGTGTTTGTCACCGGTGGTCTAAAGCATTTCCGGATTTCCGGATTTTCATTTAAATAAATAGAAGTCAGTTGAGTTAAGAAAAGTGAAGACGAGTTAAAGTGAAGGGAGTCAGCCGGGTGCGAGCTTGAAGGAAGAATCTCCGTTCGTCTTGTTTCGTTCAGTTTGGGTTTGTTGATCTCCATTAATTGGAGTTAGAGCTGTGTGTCACATTCGCCTGCCCCAACAGACAAGGCTAACTCTAAACGAATAAAGCATTCTTTTCCACTCATCCAAATTGTGGAAGTTCGTTCCTTATAGTCAATCTTGTACCCCCAGCTGTCCGGCCGACATTTTCAACAAATTTCCGGCAACATCACAGCGTGGAGAACGGCCGCCGGAGAAATTGTTAGGACGGACCGTTCGGGTGGTACAGAAAGCAAAGTCGCTTAATCGACTCACTTCAAAATGAAAATATTTTAAAGCTCTACATTATATAAGTATTGATCACATTTTCATACAACTGTATGTTGGTCTAATTTAATTCTGCCCAATAACTGGTTAATATATATATATATATATATATATATATATATATATATATATATATATAATATGGACTCTCCCCTCGATTACGACGTATGAGTGTCTAACTCAGTTAGACTGCCACACAAAGAAATGTTTAGAGTGTTGAAGGCTTGTGCAGTACCATCCACACTTTTTGGAACTGCTGATAACAAACAGTTGGTGCAGAAGTTCGCTACAGATCGCATGAACAGCAGACCTCAGTTATTTAACCCATAACTGAAGGGAAGGGACGGATTAGTACCTTTCCCAAGGGTAGCAGTGCGCAAGTGAATGCAGAGTGTTAGACTGAAATTGGAACTCGGCTCACCGATTTTCCTTTCCAAACCAACATCCACCGCACCACATCCGTCCATAAATGCTTACAGCATCTGGTATTCTCAAGTACTGACCAGATACAACGCTGCTTAACTTTGTTGATCGAGCGGGAACCGGTGTATTCAACGTGATATGACCGTGTTTATATATATATATATATATTTAGTATATCGAGGCAGCAAGTAATTTTCTAGACATATGCTATTAAATATAAGAGACAATGAATGTCTATTATGTTTAATCATGAGCCGTTCTAAACGTCGTATTTTTGCTTTAATTTCAGTTGAAAATAAAGACAAAAATTCTCCAACATTTGGATAATTATTTATTGGTTTTCTTCTAAGCTTTCGGCTCACATGAGCCATCTTCAGAGAGGTAGTTTAAACTGAAATATTATAAAATCCACCATCACCGACGATTTTATTTTTTGTGTTGACATAAAACTCCGCTTGGCAACGGCAATAGTTACCAAAAATAATAAACGCAGTTCTTAAGTTTGCGATGCGGTTTTATGACGTCACACCGCGGGATAGCGCGAAATGACAACAAAACCATCTAGTCAAATGCAATGTAATATGTTATTTCCTGTTTTAAAGTTGATTTTATTGAGTGTTGGTTGTTTTGATTTTATGTACATGGCCTCCAATATCTGCAGGTTCCTCTTACTGTGTGTATGAGTAAGGATCACCGTATTGTTGACCAAAATCTGTCTGATATTACCTACATGTTTATGTTTTTCAGAGATGTCATCTTTTACATGTCATCTTTCTGATCAGAGTACTATTAAACAACATTTCTCTGAAAAACATAAACATGTAGGTAATATCAGACAGATTTTGGTCAACAATACGGTGATCCTTACTCAAACACACAGTAAGAGGAACCTGCAGATATTGGAGGCCATGTACATCAAATCAAAACAACCAACACTCAATAAAATCAACTTTAAAACAGGAAATAACATATTACATTGCATTTGACTAGATGGTTTTGTTGTCATTTCGCGCTATCCCGCGGTGTGACGTCATAAAACCGCATCGCAAACTTAAGAACTGCGTTTATTATTTTTGGTAACTATTGCCGTTGCCAAGCGGAGTTTTATGTCAACACAAAAAATAAAATCGTCGGTGATGGTGGATTTTATAATATTTCAGTTTAAACTACCTCTCTGAAGATGGCTCATGTGAGCCGAAAGCTTAGAAGAAAACCAATAAATAATTATCCAAATGTTGGAGAATTTTTGTCTTTATTTTCAACTGAAATTAAAGCAAAAATACGACGTTTAGAACGGCTCATGATTAAACATAATAGACATTCATTGTCTCTTATATTTAATAGCGCATATATATATATGTATATATATATATATATATATATATTTTTTTTTTTTCTATTCCAGAAAAACTTTTTTTTACAATAAATTTTTGATCACTTTATCTAGGGAATAGTCTATTTCAGCAGCCGAAGATGTCAGTCGTTTGTCTTGTCGTCCCTGGTGTGAACGGAGTTCATATTTATTTAATATTTCCTCTGTAGTTAGATACATTGAGGCTTTTGTGGATCATGTTTAATACTTTAGAATCTTTAATATTATATTACTAGGATCCACTTGGATTATTTACCAACTGAAGTTTCTAACCACAGATTGTTTACTGTCATTATATAAATATAAATATATATATATATATATATATATATATATATATATATATATATATATAACTTTTTGCGAGGCACTCTAGGGATTGAACTGAGTCTTTTTTTTTTACGGTGTCGTTGGTTAGGGTTACTGTTCTCTCTTAGTCGAATTGATTTAGGCATTGAGCCTTTTAAATTAGTGCCTATGCAGATGTCTGTCTTTTTTGTTTTCCATATTTTCAAACGTAATTACTGGGGACTGTGATTAGCCGCTGGAGATCACAGAAAAGTGAACAGGTTAGTGATGTGTACCCTTCATTGTTATTTTCCGTTAATGTAACCTGAGAGAATAATGTATACATTATGGCATTATGGCATCTTGTATTTGTAAAACATTGGATGAAACGAGACATGTGGTAGTGTTTTTTTGGGAATTTTTTTTCATGAAAGAAAGTATCTAAATTTATGGCTAACAATGAGCACCAGCTGCTAATTCAATTAAAATAATCAGGTATACAGATGTTCTTTTTTGGGGGGAATTCGAAAAGGTCATTTCCTATTTGACTTTAAACAGGCAGTGATATGTAATTCTTACACATACACACAACCACACCCACTAACCTACACGCAAGCACACACAGAGACACACATATATATATATATATATATATATATATATATATATAGGGTGCAATGCGTAAACTGTCGCCATTTTATATTTTTAATTTCCTGCGTACACTTCGTTTATTTTCTATTGTTCTTTTAGTGTCGAAACAAAATGTAAAACTATGTAGTAGCTTGTAGTTGTATATGTTCTAAATTATTATTTATAATAAATATTCATTAGTCTATTTTTTTATTGAGTACTGTTTTAAATTAATGTTTTGAACGTTGCAATTATTTTCTTCGTTCCTTATTCAATTGGATACATATATACACACACACACACACACACACATATATATATATATATATATATATATATATATATATATATATATGCTCAAATGAATAAGGAACGAAGAATATATATATATATATATATATATATATATATATATATATATTCTTTAAGACATTTTCTCGAATGTGCAGGTCGGCAGTCTAAAATGAAACTAAACTAATGCAGTTACACCCAAAAAATAATATGTGACATAATATATACATATATATATATATATATATATATATATATATATATATATACACACACACACACATATATATATATATATATATATATATATATATATAAACACAAACTTATAATTATACTTGTTTCGAAAAACCCTCGGCGTATATACATGGAAGGAAAAAATGGTTGTAAAAAAAGAAAGAGCTAAGCACATGAACATCAGCCGAAGAGATTCAGACTGAGCCAGCACGTAGCCCAAAGAAAAAAAAACCGAAACAAGTTATCAATTAACAAAAAAGCGCTCAATGCTAAAGCAGAGCAGAATAAGTAAGTAAATTAAACCTATTGAACCAACAAACCTACCAAGGTTTCACCTAAGCGGATCTTCAGGGAACGCTGGCCAGCGTTTCCTGAAGAGCTGCTTAGGTGAAACTTTGGTAGGCTTGTTGGCTCACTATGTTTAAGTTACTTATATATATATATATATATATATATATATATATATATATATATATTTTAATCATATCACCCCGAGCAAGGCGGTAAGGCCACTGGTGTGCAGGGGTTTACGTAAGAGTGAATAGATTGGAAAAGAGAAAGCCGGAAACCACGTCCTAAACAGGGAACAAGGGATGAGCCTCTACACCTGTTCAATAGACGTGGGTGGAGTGTGAACCGGGCGATATAGATAGATAGATAGATAGATAGATAGATAGATAGATAGATAGATAGTGTATTGTCAAGTCCGTGAACGGCGAGGATAATCTAAAAAGATCTATTTAAGATAAAATATTAAGCCATAGATAAGTCTAGTCAATTAGTCAGTTAAGTGCCATACGTGATACACGCTTTGGGCGATCATGTCTCGAAAGTGACATGACTGACTGGGCAGAAGATTATCCCGCAGTAAGTTGCCATTGCTTTCTCAGGTAGACTGGTTGTCAGCCAAGGCTATAGAACCCAATCTGTCCTATTATTCAACCCATAACTGGAGGGAAGAGATGGATTAATACTTTTCCCAAGGGTATTTGCGCGTAAGTGAATGCAAGGAATTCAAAGAGATGGATATTATCCAGAGCAATATGATATCCATAAAGGAAAACTCAAAACATCATCTGAAGTGGTTATAAATTATAATCCATTTCAATGATAAAGTTTTATTCGTTGCCTTCGGTAGAAATATTTTCCCAGAATATCCACAAATTATTTTAAACGAAATGGAAATCAAATAGCATGACCCAGAAGAAAAATCTTTAGCCTTATCTCGTAAGGGTCATCAAGGCTAGAGGAAAAAAATTTC
The DNA here is from genome assembly GCA_037127315.1 of Ascarosepion bandense. Taxonomy (NCBI): domain Eukaryota; kingdom Metazoa; phylum Mollusca; class Cephalopoda; order Sepiida; family Sepiidae; genus Ascarosepion; species Ascarosepion bandense. The sequence continues at coordinate 2,206,724 of JBBBDQ010000403.1, forward strand.
ATTGGGCAGAATAAACCCATATGTGTAAGTACATATGTGTAAGAATGTACACATATACATACACATATGTACATTGAAATGTATCTATGCATTCACAAATACACACATACACACAGGCATCCATATCCACGTATAAATATTGTTCACACACTCACATACGCACCTATGAAGACCAGACATATACGCGTATAATTAATACTAACACATATTTGCACAAGTATGCCAACAAACCTCACATATACGCACAAAATACGCATATATATACACACACACACACACACATATATATATATATATATATATATATATATATATACACACATCTGCATGTATATATATATCCAAATGTCCTCTGCATATAAATTTCTTATCTATACACACTCTCGCCTTTCCACATCCATGTACCCAACTATGAAAACCAGACTTATACGTGTATTTACAAAAACAATGCCAACATATATATATATATATAAAATTGTCTACCTATATACGCACAAATAGTGCGCCTATATTAAATTACATACATAAAACAATGTAGATATACATATATACCTGCATATATCATTCTGATTTCGAAATCAACACATGTATACATGAGTATCGGTCAGTTAAGTGCCATATGTGATACACGCTTGAGCGATCATGTCTCGAACGAGACATGACTGATTGGGCAGAAAATTATCCCGCAGTAGGATTACTTTCTGCGGTAGACTGGTTGCCAGCCAAGGCTATAGAACCCAATCTGTCCTGTTATTTAACCAATAACTGGAGGGAAAAGACGGATTAATATCTTTCTCAAGAGTATTTGCGCGTAAGTGAATGCAAGGAATTCAAATGGAATTCGAACTCGGTTCCTCGATTTTTCGTTCCGAGCCGATTTCCACTGCACCAAAACGCACATACTATACTAAGCAATAAAGAGGATTACAATAAATTGTAACCTTAATGCAAAATTAATGCAAAATTAATGCAAAATTAATGCTCACGTATTGTTACGAAGATGCATTTATTTATGAAAATAATATTAACAATGTCTAAAACGTTGTAGTAAGGGATTTTATTCAGTTCTACTTGTATTCCAGTAGATTCGAGAGATTTCAAGAAATATGCAAATTAGGTGTTAACCCCGATAAAAATAGGTTTTGGGAAGAGAGTAGTTAGTTGTTAACAGGATTTGCTGACATTATCAACTCCGGCCCGATTCGTGGATCTGTGCATCCAGTCGAAAGAATCTATAAGAAAAGTTGCCGACCAACAAAAACCTGAAAGAGAACCTTATGAAACTAAATGGCTAAATAGATATTTTTGACTCTTTCATTGATCATACTGGAAGTTATTCTTTATAAACACATTTGTGGACTTCCATAAAGTATAGCACTTAAACTACTTCCCTAAGATAAATGGGTGAAGATACTTGACATCTTCCTTCTCCTTCGGAACACTTACCCGTCACTCTGCCAGTAGTAAACTCTGTTTTCTATTCGAATGCAAAAAACTGTATATTTGTAATATATTTTTATTTCTGTGTTTATTGTAAATTAAATATTTGTTTGTGATTTAACTCTGAGTTTTGGTCAATCATTTTTTTCTTTTGTTACACTTAACACGTAACAGTATATATATATATATATATATATATATATATATATATATATATATATATAACTATTTTGTATTATGAAATTATGTATGTTATGTATTTTAATTTGCCCCCACTCTTTTTCGGGTATATGGGTGCAACTGTGTATATGTACTGTTATGTGTTAAGTTAAGGTTGATATATATATATATATATATATATATATATATATATATATATATATATAGCAATTACATGGGGGATATTAACGACAATTTCTTTAACCCTCTAGGGCCATTTGTATCATATTTGATACAGTATGAAAACAAGCCTTGAAAGAAATATTTTCCTGAAAAATTTTTTAAGAGAAATATTTTATAAATTTCAAATGAAAGCAGTACTGACTGCTCAGTCAATGAATACCAAATGTTTCCTTATAGGGAAATACCAAATGTTTCCTTATAGGGAAATACTGTATCAAATATGATACGAATGGCCCTAGAGGGTTAAGTAGTAATTAGTGGGGGATCTGTTTATTACTTCATAACAATATAGAACTGATCCCCCACTTTATGCCCAGTAGAAGCCTTAAAACTCTAGGGCCATTTGTATCATATTTGATACAGTATGAAAACAAGCCTTGAAAGCAATATTTTCCTGAAAAATTTTTTAAGAGAAATATTTTATAAATTTCAAATGAAAGCAGTACTGACTGCTCAGTCAATGAATACCAAATGTTTCCTTATAGGGAAATACTGTATCAAATATGATACGAATGGCCCTAGAGGGTTAAGGCTTCTACTGGGCATAAAGTGGGGGATCAGTTCTATATTGTTATGAAGTAATAAACAGATCCCCCACTAATATGATACGAATGGCCCTAGAGGGTTAATACGCAAGAATTAATTTACCCAAATAGAGAATTGAAGCCACAGGTGTGATGTAGGGGGATTATTTGGAAATTCTTAGACAAATGGTTGTGCACATATGCTGGCATATATATTTATTACATAGTAGATTTCCACTTTCATTTCTTCAATACGTAAAAGATGGTACCATCATTATTAACTACCTGGTGAGATATTGTTTTTTCGATGTCGAAACAAAATTTACACTTTTGTAGTAAATTATAATTTGTACATGTTCTAAACTATAACTTATAATAAATATTCATAGTTCTATTTTTTATATTGAGCACTGTTTTAAATTAATGTTTTGAACGTTGTTAATACTTCGTTCTTTATTCACTTGTATATATATATATATATCAGCATGCAGTATGATATATATATATATATATATATATATATATCAGCATGCAGTATGATATATATATATATATATATGTGATATATATATATATATATATAATCATACTGCATGCTGATATATATATATATATAATCATACTGCATGCTGATATACATATATATATATATATATAATCATACTGCATGCTGATATATATATATATATATATATATATATATATATATATATATATATTCAAAATAATAACTAAATAGATTCTGCAAGTATCTAAATCTTAAATTTATACTAAGATAAACTTTAAGAAAAACCAATAACAAACAGAACCTAATTCCGTTACAATCCGGCGCACTAAGGCGTTGGATAAGAGGGGAAAAAAAAAAAAAGAAATCCGCGGAATAAAGACAAGACATACGATACTCCGCAGTAAAGAAAAAACCCCAAACGGAACCAACCACAAAAAAGAAAAGAAAAAGTGCTTGATACAAAGTACAAACGAAATGCAAAATTACAAACGAAATGCAAAAGTAGAGCAAACTTATATATATATATATATATATATATATATATATATATATATATCAGCATGCGGTGTGGGTATAAAAGAATCCAAAAGAGTATCCTGTACCTACAGTGGGAGGATAACTCTCTAAGAGAGCTCTAAATATGCTTGTACAGAGTAAATATAAGAAAAATTAAGGCAAACACGTTATTCGTGTAAAATCCTTTGTAAAATAAAGACTGAAGCTGATGATGGTTCGCCTGAAATAGGCTTACACTTCCGATTTACCATGAAATAACGTGTCTGCCTTAATTTTTCTTATATATATATGTACGTTCGCATTAATTTCGTATTATGGATGTAATTCATTGTACTCTTCTTTATTGATTAGTATACTTATGCATATGTTTGCTGATATCGGAATCCAAATGATATATGCCGGTTTAAGTCTTTCTCGTTCAAAGAGTTATATCGGAGACTGTGAATAATCTTTGTTTCTGTTCTGTCATCCATACAGGTTTGTTAGGTAGTTTACTCACTGCTTCCCCTGTTCTCTTACCTTCAATGTCCTGAGATTTAAACACTCTAGGTCATCATGGCTCTCTGCAGCTTCTTGCCTCTCATTGCTTTAAGTATTTTTTCATTCTTTATCATCTTTCTTTATCGTTGTTCAGCTCATTCATTCTTTCTCATTCATTCTTTCTCCACTATTTCATTTGCTTTCAATATGACCCATGAGGCGATCTCCAGTCTCTTCACATCTTTCTATTTCTTGCTGGATTCAATAATGTGCTTGCATTTTACCCTAACCCTCGTTAGTCCCGTTCTGCCATTCATTCGCAAAATCTCGTCAAGTTGGCTACTTACTGTTTCTATGTGCGTCTCTTGCCTTTAATGTCCTGTGAGTGTTAAATTCTCTAGGCTTCTTTTGTTGCATACTGTTGTGGAGGAATATCCTGTCTTACCCAGGAATGGGTATGGCCCGGGTTATAAAAGACCGGGACTAGGACGAACTTCAGAGTGTTCGTGATTATACGAGAGTCTTCGTCATTACACGGGAGTGATCGATAGTCTTCGTCATAACACGGGAGTGATCGAGAGTCTTCGTCATAACACGGGAGTGATCGAGAGTCTTCGTCATTACACGGGAGTGATCGAAAGTCTTCGTGATTATACGAGAGTCATCGACTTTAGTCGAGAGTTAGACGTCACTAGACGGAAGCTTTCTTCTCTAGACGGACGCATACGTCCTATACAGAGACGTTGCCTTCTTAAATGTTATTCTTGTTAACTGTTCGTTGGTGTACTTGCATTTGGTTTATTGTACTGAGGTATAATAAATCTCTAATTATATATCCTCAGTGTTGAAAGTTATTTATTGCACTATTCTTTCTCTGTTTATCCCCTTCTGGGATATAACATATACCAACTGGGACGACGATGAAAATAAGCGTCTCCCACAATCGTCCAGGGTTTTCCTCTATAAAATTACAATAAACTTGGTAACAATTCGGCAAGTATCTTCTCGAAACAAATTTTGGTTATCTTTTCACAAAATAAAATGACGAAGCAAATTTTCGCTCTGCAAATTGACAGTCATCAATACGTATATATAAAATATACAATTATATCTTATTCGCTTTTCTTCGGTGACTTGGCCGTATTGTGGAGTTGGTGAGTCGGATCTGGTAGGATTAGATACACACGCATACGAGCAGCCAGCCAGCCAGCCAGCTGGCGAGCTCCTCTATCTTCTCTCTCCAACTGCTGTCTGCAAACTACCGGATTCAACTCTAAACTCAACTCTAACTCTGTGACAACCGACGTTACTTAAATAGTTACCACACTGATACCCGGAGCTCACTGATACCGGGGAGTCAAAACAAAATTCTAGCACCACAACTGTGTTTCGTACTCAGTGACATCTCCCTGCGTCACCCAGTGCAAAATACACTTCCTGGTAAAATTTCACACTGACCAAGATATCATTTAACAATTCGGCAAAATCCTGTCATTTTCACTGGCAATCATGAATGACTTTTAGTATTGTTCCACACCGACCCAACAAATATACACCTTTTCATCATCATATGTCCAGGAAAATTCAGCTTTTTATGTTTATTAATCTAAGATTCTCTTGTTCCTATTCCCCCATAAAACATCTCCATTGTTTACATGTCGTTTCGATGAAATTTTTAGTGTTCATTAGTAGACCATAAATACTTCTATAAATACTTCCACGGCTTCTGCTCCGATGAACTTAGATCACTAGTGCCCCCTAAATACGAATTTGAACGAGATACTAGATTAGCAATTAGATCCCACCCTTTTACAGTGAAACCGATAAAATGCAGCCGTAACTTCTACTCCAACAGTTTCTTTCCTCGCACTTCCCGACTGTGGAATTCTCTTCCAAATGATTGCTTCCCCGACGGCTACAATCTCCAGGAGTTTAAATGTAAGGTCAATAGACACCTCCTAACACACTAACCTGCTCCCATTCTGTCAAACACTCTTCCCATCTGCCCAACCCTCATCCTCGCTATCCTTATTCATCTGTCACCTTCCTCCTGACATTCCCTATGTCTAACCACTCCTTCTCTTTACCTTCCCCTATGTAGCCCCATGCGCAATAGTGGCAGTGGAATGCCTTGCTTGGGGTGAGATGATTAAAAAAAAAAAAAAAAGAACCATGTATATGTTGATTAACGTCTTTTCGTGACAAAATTATCCAGTATTCTTTTTCTTTTATGTGCCCTGTCCCGTCAGGACGTAGGCGATCATGTATCTCCATATCTTCCTGTTCCTTGTTGCTCTTAGTATATTTTTCCTGTTATTTCTCCCAAACCCTGCTCTGCTATCCATTTATTTAATCCAATCAAGTATGTCACGTGCTGTTTTCCCCTGTCTCTCTTTCCCTCTGAGTATCAGATTCTCCAAGCCCCCTTCCTCATTTAGCTGTCTCAGAAACTTCAGTTGTCTCTTCCTGATGTTAAGTATAAGTTTGCTTTTAATTTTCATTCTCACCAAAATCTCATCTTACATGTTCGGTCCATGGTATCCTCAGCATCCCTCTGTAGAGCCACATTTCTGTTGTTTCAAGTCTTTCCTTTATCTTTGAGGAAATTGTCCGATCATTCACTGCCATATAGGAGAACAGATATCGCATAACACTCCAGTACACGAAATTATCCTGTCTCTCGATACTGTACTCGTCTTTTGGAATACGTTCTTGCTTTAATGATATATAAAAGATAAACTGTTCTATTTTATAGAACAGCACTATTTTCATCGTTTTTAATGCTATTTTTCTTTCTTGAATACATTCCTTACTATGTAAAAAGCAAGTTTAACCAGATATCAGAGAATTTCTGTTTGATGTTAAACTTTCCAGTCAAATTTTGCAACCGTATTGAGTTTGAACCACAATAAAATGCAATAAGAGGCCAATCTACTAGTTTTCTGTCATTGAAATTTGCAGATAAAAAAATAAACAGAATCTGTAGTGAGGCATAATCGCATACTGGTTTATGGTCACATCAGGTTGAAGCCCTGATTCCTACAGGGGCCCGACAATATTTTTCGGGCACTTTAGTATTCGACTTTCCGAGTACCACAGAATGGCGAAATTCCTGCAATAGAATAGCATAAACATATAAAGACAATACCTGTAATAAAAATGGAAGAAAATCGATTAGGTAAGGAAAAATATTTATTTTTCATCATTTTTTACAAAACACACGCGACATTATTTTTCGGACATCGTTGAAAAACTGTTAATAGTCTGTAATATCACCTTTCTTCTCAATAACTTTTATCAATCTCTCTTCATAATGATCAAACATATGTAATGGCTCATTTACAAATGGAAAATATTCAAAAATTCTACAATATAATTGTATTGAACACTTTTTAATACAAATGTGCACTGGTCTAATCTTATTATGACCAAAAACTAAGTAATTAAACAATATATATATAATGTGTGTGTAGATAAAATTAATGTGGAGGAATTTGCCACAGCTGAGCAGAGATACTTCTAAGTTTCGTGGGGTCATTATTGTAATGTCATCATGCTGAGAAAAACCAAATGACCCCTTAGAGTGAAGACATGACAATCATGCCTTCACGAAACTTCGATGTCGGCATGGCTGAAATAAGTCTGCTCAGCCAAGTGACAAGTTGTTCTCCATGGGCCGTGTCCCTTCAGGACGTAGACGATCATGGATTTCCAATTGTCCCCGTCAATATTTTCCTTTCCTTGTATCTCTTCCAAACCCTGCTTCACCATCCATTTGCTCAAGCCTATCAAATATGTCTCGCACTGCTTTCACATGTCTCTCTTTTCTTCTATCCATCCTGTGAGTATTAAATTCTCCAGGCCCTCATTTCTCATTACATGTCCCCAGAACCTCATTTTTCTCTTCCTGATGTTAAGTATGAGTTTTCTTCTCATTTGCATCCTCTCCAACACCCTCATCATTGCTCACATACTCAGTCCATGGTATCCTCAGCATCCTTCTGTAGAAGCACATTTCTGCTACCCCGAACCTGTCCTTCATTCTTGTGGCGATCATCCAATATTTACTGCCATACAGAAGGACAAATATCACATAGCAGTCCAGCACTTTCTTCTATGTTTTCCTGTTTCTCAGTATCCTGGTTAGCTTTTGAACTGCGTCCTTGGCCATGACAATGCGTCTTTGGATCTCAATGTCTATTCTCTGTCAGAACTCTTTCCAGGTATTTAAATTTCTTGTTTTATTTTACTTTCTTCGACCAGTAGTTTGTATTTTAGGGTCTTCTTTTTGCTGATGACCATACATTCCGTTTTCTTGAAGTTTATGCTCAGTCCTTTCTTCTCACTTTCTCTTGCTACCTTCTGTAGGAGGTCCTGCATTTTCCTTTCCATGTGTGCTATTAGCACCGTGTCATCTGCGTATTTGATATTGTTGAGATTGTGGCCGCCAATGACAATCCTGGCAAGGTTTTTATTTCTCTATTAACTGTTATCCCACCGGTCATACCACTGAGCATGGCAAGAGGGAATGTATATATAATTTTCTTCTCTGCTCAACAACATTATTATTGCAAAATAATAAGGCACCGTTAAAGAGCAAAAACGTGGCAATAGTTTTCATAACTGGTAGAGAATGAACTGAGATGCTGCCTCACTATTGTCTGTATATATGTGTGCACAGGATTCACCTTAGACTGAACTATCGCCCGGTTCACACTCCACCCACGTCTATTGAACAGGTGTAGAGGCTCATCCCTTGTTCCCTGTTAAGGACGTGGTTTCCGGCTTTCTCTTTTCCAATCTATTCACTCTTACGTAACCCCCTGCACACCAGTGGCCTTACCGCCTTGCTCGGGGTGATATGATTAAAAAAAAAAAGACTTATCCTAAACATAGCTTTTTACTATTTAACTATTATTTTACCTTGGATGATTGACAATTTATAACAATGAAATACATTGTTACACTCTGAACACTATGAATTATAACTCATTTGTTATTGATTTTTTTTTTTTCATACACAAAAGCACACATAGATTTTGGCATAATAAAGGTCACTTCATTCTAACGTAATTATATTTGAACTAGTAGTATAGCCCGACGTTGCTCGGGTGTAATGAATGCTTTAAAACTAATCCATGGTCCTGGAGCTCAGACTCTGGACGTTGGCACGAAAAACGTCGGTTGTTAAAAGGTTGATCTCGAAGCTGTAGAACTTCAACAACACAACCAACATGCAATGCAAAAAGAAAGGACTCATCTTTTGCCCAAAAGACGGCGCTGCCGCTACCAGAAGCAGGCAAGTGAGAGGAAGCGCACTCGTGGATTACTTACACTGTGCCAGGCTGCAGCTGGCAGTGGGTGTTAAAAAAAAAATGGCAGATCAAAAATATTCTCAAAAAAAGCACAGATTTTCACATACACTCATATATATTCCATGAAACATAAAACAAAGGCTTCTATTTTAATGAAAACTTTTTATTTTTATTATTTTTTTTTAGAAAACTAAAAATGTCTTCTAGTTTTCTATTCAAAAATGTTTTGCTGAGAATAATTTTTTCCTTGAAAAATATGTTATGGTAATAATTTTTTCCTTTGAAAATGTATTTTTTCTATAAAAGTCTGTTTTGATGTATATCTTTCTATAAAAGTATATTTTTATACTTTCATAGTGTTTTGACCTCAGTTTGGGGGTTAACTATTTGCCTGTAGCTTGGACCCTACTCCTATATTTATAAGAGTTAACAGGAAGTACTTGAGGAGTTCCTATAAGTTCTTTAGAGTTCTATTGGAGTTCAGTAGAACTACTAGTTAATTTGGACTAAGGCATTTGATATTAGTCGGCAGTTAGCCGAATACTAAGGAGTCAGCTTTCAGTGGAAGATTGCCAAGTTCCTAACATTTTGAGTACGTTAAGTTGATTAGCAACCGACATAGCACGATTATAACCTTCAGGGCAAAAACTACTCCACAACAACCTGGGAACAACAGCATTTAAGAGGTGGTTCCAAGCTCCTCACAACCTCCCAGTCAGAGGCCTTGCTGTTGGATGCAGTTTACCATCATGCCCAGGACCTGCACACTATCAGATAGAAAGGTTTATAAAATAATTCTCAACGCAGTTTCCTTCCATTCAACCTTTGTTCTACCCTGGTTGGTTGACTGATCATTTTTAGCATTTAAATATTTTATTACTTTCTGAGTACACTAATATTAAAATGTCAGAATATCTGTAGAGTCAGTCAGTCAGGTGCTATCTCTTGGGCGATCATGTCTCAAAAGAGACATGACTGACTGGGTAGAAGATTTTCCCTCAGTATGTTCCCATTACTTTCTGCAGTAGGCTGGTTACCAACCAAGGCTATTGAAACCAATCTGTCCTACTATTTAACCCCTAGCTAAAGGGAAAATAGGTTAATAGCTTTCCCAAATGTATTTGTGCAAAAGTGAATGTAGCAAATTCAACTGGAATTCAAATTCGGCTCTCCAATTTCTCATTCCAAACCACTATCTGCTGCACTACATCTGTGGAGTACAATTGATATTTATGAACATCACAGGAATCAAAACTTCATCTCTTGACTGGGGTAAGAAATGACTTGTGAATTTTAATGCTTTTAAAACGAATCTGAAATTCTTTAACTGCCATAGAGTCTCTCTTACCACCCCCAACTCCATCAGTATGGATTTTCATCTTCTCCCGGAAAGCAATATACTGCGCCTCCTCGGCCTCATTCTCTTAGCTGACCTCAAGTGGAAAGACTATATTGAATCAATAGCTAAATCTATTGCTAGGAAGGTCAAGCAAGGAAGTTTTTGCCTGAATCCATCTTGCAATATACAAATCAACCATCCGTCCGTACATCAAATACTCTTGTCATATCTGATCAGACGCCCCTGCTATTCATCTCAGGGTTCTCAACAAAATCCAAAGGAGAATTTGCAATGTAATTGATCCCAACCTGGCAGCTTGACTCCAGTCAATTTCTCACCAACAAGATGTGGCTTTCCTCTGTCGCTTCTACAGATATTTCCACGGTTTCTGCTCCAATGAGCTTAGCTCCCTGGTACCCACTCTATCCAAATTTACTCTAGCTACTAACCTGGCAACAAGGTCCCACTATTTTACAGTCAAAACAACCAAATGCAGCCGCCACTTTTTCCCCCACTTCCTACCTGTGGAATACACTTCCATATACTTGTTTCCCTGATAGCTACAACCTCCAAGAGACTAAATGCAACATCAATTGCCATCTCTTATCTCATTGACTCCCATCCTTTCTCCCCCTGTATCTTGTTTTTCTCCCTTTCCCTCTATTCTTACATAACTCTCTTCACACCAGTGTTCCCACTCTTCTCTTATCCATTCTCTGACACACTCTGTAACCTGTCTCTCTTTCTCTTTGCTGTCCTCTTATGTAACCCACTGCACACCAGTGACAGTACTGCCTTGCTTAGGGCAAAACAAAAATAAATAAACTTTTGTTCATGGCATGAAACTAAGAATTCTTATGATCATTCTTTGACTCCAAAATGTGTTATAATCTTTTCTGTTTACCAATGCCGAAAACTTTTGACGTTTTGCTTCATTTACCCAGTCAAGTTACTGGCAATAAACATCTCTGGTGATAGTCCTTCAATGTTTCACTGGATTGTGATGGAGGATACCTTTCATATCCCAACTGACACAATGTGGGTGGAGTTTTGATGTTGGCACTGGTTTCTCATCTTGTTGTAGCCGTGCTGTTTTTCATTTTCTATTTGCATTCAGGACACATTTTCCATCACTTGTAACAATCTGTTTCAAATGAAAAATTGGCATTCCTGGTTACAAGACTGCAGCAGATGGCAAAAACATTGTTTGGTTCTCAAGCTAAAAACTGATGAGATAGCTAAATTCTCTCTATGTTCAAGCCTATTTAAACTCTGAAATGCATTATAGACAATACACCAACAAAAAAAAAAAAAAAAGCGACGATAAACAATTGGAGTAGATAGACTGAACTATCGCCCTGTTCACACTCCACCCACGTCTATTGAACACATGTAGAGGCTCATTCCCCCGTTCCCTGTTTAGGATGTGGTTTCCGGCTTTCTCTTTTCCAATCTTTTCACTTTTCTATTCTTTTTTATTTTTTTCAATTGGAGTAGATAGACTGAACTATCGCCCTGTTCACACTCCACCCACGTCTATTGAACACATGTAGAGGCTCATTCCCCCGTTCCCTGTTTAGGATGTGGTTTCCGGCTTTCTCTTTTCCAATCTTTTCACTTTTCTATTCTTTTTTATTTTTTTCAATTGGAGTAGATAGACTGAACTATCGCCCGGTTCACACTCCACCCACGTCTATTGAACAGGTGTAGAGGCTCATCCCTTGTTCCCTGTTTAGGACGTGGTTTCCGGCTTTCTCTTTTCCAATCTATTCACTCTTACGTAACCCCCTGCACACCAGTGGCCTTACAGCCTTGCTCGGGGTGATATGATTAAAAAAAAAAAAAAAGACTTATTCTAAACATAGCTTTTTACTATTTAACTATTATTTTACCTTGGATGATTGACAATTTATAACAATGAAATACATTGTTACACTCTGAACACTATGAATTATAACTCATTTGTTATTGATTTTTTTTTTTTCATACACAAAAGCACACATAGATTTTGGCATAATAAAGGTCACTTCATTCTAACGTAATTATATTTGAACTAGTAGTATAGCCCGGCGTTGCTCAGGTGTAATGAAAGCTTTAAAACTAATCCATGGTCCTGGAGCTCAGACTCTGGACGTTGGCACGAAAAACGTAGGTTGTTAAAAGGTTGATCTCGAAGCTGTAGAACTTCAACAACACAACCAACATGCAATGCAAAAAGAAAGGACTCATCTTTTGCCCAAAAGACGGCGCTGCCGCTACCAGAAGCAGGCAAGTGAGAGGAAGCGCACTCGTGGATTACTTACACTGTGCCAGGCTGCAGCTGGCAGTGGGTGTTACTCGCAAAAACCCCTTAACACTTTTTTGCTATACTGGTGGCTCCTATTGTAGGGGTGAGCATTCAACCATTCGGAGGCTGCTGGTTTGGGGCCAACGATTTTTTGTCCATACAGCTTTCACTGAACGTTAGTCTCACTTCACACTTTCATTGTCTGTGAGAATAAACCTTAAATTAAGTACCGCTAAAAATTTTCTGAAAAAAAGCATTACATGCTTAAAAAGGTATTAAATATGATAAAAACAAAGTTTTATCATCAAAATGCTAATGTTGTTAAGAGCAATGACCAAAGTATTTTTTGTTAGTTTATTAAATTCTTTAATCCTAAGCATGTTCAAAATTTTGGTTAAAAACTTGTTTTTCTTGAATGATTGGTGAACCAAATATTAGCATGGGAAATTTAGTGTCTTTTTCAGTGGTTTAAAAAAAAAAAAAACTGTTTTGGAAATTCTTACAAAAATCAAATTGCTGAATTTTAATAAAACTTTCAGGACTTATTCTTAAATGAATTAAATTATTTTTGAATTAAAAAAAAAACAAACTTATATATATATATATATATATATATATATATATATATGCATATTACCTCCGTTACCTTGTAACCTCCCACACCAGCGTTCCCAAGTCTCAGGCTTGTGTATATGTGTGTTGTATACATTAACTGGCCGTAAGTTAGCTGCACCAGAAACTACAGCTGGTTGCTTGCCGTTCCATCCTCATGTGATCGAAGATGTTAATGGTTAATGATCTGTCAAAATCCCTCACTGCCCTAGCCATATTGTGATTTCTGATCTCAAGGCAAGCTGAGGACTCGAGGGATGGTCATCTTCATACTGCACTCGGCGACAACTGCGAATGAAGAGGCAGGGTGGATGCACAATTCAGGAATAGGGGGAAAACAGACAAGAACAAAAAACTAGAGAGACAGCAGCAAAAGCCAGTCTATGTGGACAATCGATTATATTAGTAACTTTTTGTACAGCAAAAAAAAAAAAAAAAAAAAGAAAAAGAAAAAGAAAAAATACAATACAACTTTTCCTCAGAGTCTACAAACTGATGTTGCTACAATGTCTAGTCATTGTGAGAGGGCAGAGAGACATTGACTCTTTATGCTACCCCTATCCTTTTTCTGTTTAGCAGCGGTGAATATATCTTTTAGTGTGATAGAGAATTTCTCGTTTTAAACACCTGGGCTGAATAGCTCCCCACCATGTCTTGAGTGTGTCTCAGCATTTTCTAAATCCGTTTTGCCTTTTTGTTAAAAATGCTTTGGTATGGTGCAAAGTTGTTTGGTAATCAGGGTGTTTTGTTCCAAAAGTCTAATGTCAACTTTGTGTATCTGGCTTTAATCACCCATTTATGATTTTGCGCTGATATCTGCTGACCTGAAGCCTTGGAGACAAAGATTGTTGATTTTGTACATTCACATGCCACTGTTAATTATAATTCCTCTCATCACGTGGGTGGTCCTTTTCAAAGTCGGCTCCTATTGCTTCCCTGAGAAGGGAGAGAAAAGAAAGTTCTCTCCCCTTGGCAAGGCAAACTTCCACTTGGTTTGTCTTTGCTTGCTGTCATATAGATGAATGTCACCTATCTCTGCCACCTCTATTTCCCTCTTTCTTAGCTCTTCTCAAGAAAAAGAAAAATGTACACAAACCGAGATTCTTCAACTATCTATTTCTGAGTTCAAATCCATGGTCCGTTGATACTATTTTAACAAGGGTTCATAAAGAAGACTTACAGTTACAACCTCTCACTTAATTTTTATAAAATTTACAAAATTTTCAGGGTCTTCCTATTTATATTAAAAGCAGGACACATTTGAGAATTTAAATCAATTTGTTTTTGTCAAACAGAAACACCATTCACTGAAAATCTGAATTGTATAATAAAAAAATGTTATAAAATTATGACATTATTTAATTAAAAAAGCTTTTGTTTTTATAAATAAGATATATTAAGGATACTATTGGCTTAAGAGAAAAAATTTTTTTCAATAAACAATTTAATTTCAGCAGTTTTGATATTATCAAGTGAAAACTATATTTACTAATCATAAATGAAAAATCCTCAAACACAAATATTTTAAAAATAGTTTTGAATTTTTTAGTGTAAAAATGCCAGTTTTTCTAAGTATGTGTGCACCATATAAGATATCATCAGAAAATAAGTGATGCTTATAGTAAATTTAAAGCCAACATTTCTTATTCAATAAAACACTAGATTACAGAGAATATTTTTCTGTATTTTTAAGAATAAAACAAGTTTAAATGGAAAAAAGTGCTCACATCATTTTCTTCAATTATGTTTTACAGATAAAGTCTCCATAGAAGATTAGAACAGTTATTACCTCATCAAATATGGTTGCTGTTGGGTTAAAAAATGCATTTCTGTGATATTTTAAACTTGAAAGTAAATAATATTTGTTTCAAATCAGATTAATTATTTTTTAAATCAGCTAATAATCCTCATATAAGAAAACCATATTTTTGGAATACTTTGCAATGAAAGATGACTAAAAAAAAAAAAAAAAAAAAAAAAAAAAAGCACTCATCAGGTATTAAAAAAAAAATTCTTTCCAGTCAATTTAAATTAGACTTTAAAATACAGCAAAGTATTTTGTTTATTCCATGTGCCTATAGGCTTAGAGGGTAGCGCCTCTGACACCAAATCGGTAGAGTTTCAATCCCAGCCAAAAGCAAGTGGATATGTCTAGCCACACTGATGAGCTGTGATACAGCAAAACAGGCTTGTATGTGGATGTCATTATGCTCTCATTATGATTGAGGTCTATAGAGAAGAAAATTTTGGCTGTGCATTGTGGTGCAGTGGATATCGGCTCGAAACGAGAAATCAGGGAACCAAGTTTGAATTCCAGTTGAATTCATTGCATTCACTTATGTGCAAATACCCTAGGGAAAGGTATTAATCCATCTCTTCCCTCCAGTTATAAGTTAAATTGGACAGATTGGGTTCTATAGCCTTGGTCGGCAACCAGTCTACCACAGAAAGCAATGGCAACATACTGCGGGGATAATCTTCTGCCCAGTCAGTCATGTCTCTCTTGAGACATGATCGCCCAAATGTGTTTCACATATGACACTTAACTGACTGATTTTGCTTATTGGAAATATTAAATTTAATCTACTAGTTTGAAATTAAAAATAAAATAATAGCTTCAAGAAAGATTTTGATTTTTTAATTTATTTTAAATCTTAGGTAATGCGTTTTTTGTCGAGCTCCCTACCTAAAATGTATAGAATTGTCTTTGAATATTGTTGGTATTTTGGCTAATTCTCTAGAAGAATCAATCTTTTTAAGTTTCCTGATTTGGTGTATCTGTGTGCTAATAATTATAAATTTAGTTGTTTCTCATGTTGTGGAGGATCTTGTGGGATGATTAAAAAAAATTTTCTAACCATTACAATAAGAAACCATAACAAGGATGATTTACACAAAGTAACATGCATGTCTAACCATATACGTTGATTAAGCATTAGTCTTTTCAAAAATCTCTCAGAGTTAATCTGTAGAAAAGACAATATTTAGAAATGTAAGAGACAATGGGGAAAACTATTAGTTGCCAATGCGTTTCATCCAATGTGGACTTTTTCAAGGCAAAAAACAAAATGAATTTATTAAAAACTAAGTAACTAATAATAGCAAAACAAAATGTCCTTAGCAACTGAACTTATTGGAGTAGATAGATCTATCGCCCGGTTCACACTCCACCCTCATCTATTGAACAGGTTAAGAGACTCATCCCTTGTTTCCTGTTTAGGATGTGGTTTCCAGCTTTCTCTTTTCCAATCTTTTCACTATTACGTAGCCCCCTGCACATCAGTGGCGTTACCGCCTTGCTTGGGGTGATACAATTAAAAAGAAAAAAAAAAATTCAAAGAATTCTATTTTTATACTGTTAACTGAAAATTCTGTCAAATACTGTCACGTATGGAGATACTGTTTTTATAGGCTATTTCACCTTTTTTAACAAAATTACTACTCTCGCAAACAAACCTAACGTACACAATATCAAGACATCAAAAGAAAATGGTTGAATCTGTTAACAGAGCCATAAAAATTTCCACGTGACAGTATTTGATTTGTTTGTTTGTTTGTTTGTTCCTGTTTAACGGCCTATCAACATCTAAAGTGTCATTTAAGGCCAGAAATGTATTTTTATTTTAAATCAGTTATTTTTCATTCAAAAAAGGTTTTGTTGGCAAATACTTTCATAGCATTATGACCTCGGTTTGAGGGTTAACTATTTACCCATAGCTAGGACCCTAACAGGCACTACCACTCTGAGTCTGGGTGGACCTGGGAACAACAGCAATTAAAAGGTGGTTCCATGCTCCTCACAACCTCCTACTCAGAGGCCTTGCTGCCGGATGCAATTTACTGTCATACCCAGGACCACAGTATTTGACGTAATTTTTAGTTAACAGTATAAAAATAGTGTTCTTTAAATTCTTTCAGTTGCTAAGGACATTTTGTTTTGTTATTAGTTACTTAGGTTTTAATAAATTCATTTTGTTTTTTGCCTTGAAAAAGTTCACATTGGATGAAACGCGTTGGCAACTAATACAGTTTTCCCATTGTCTCTAACATTGATAAATTAAAGCCATTAATCAAGACAATGAAATAATTTTAAATTGCCTGTATGGATATTTTATTTATCCTCCATGTAATGTTGATATAAAAACAATGCGATCATTGGGTTCAATTTCATAATCCAGTTCTCCCTGAAAAACAAAAATAAAGCATTAGAGGACAGGAGAGTGTTCCAAAGTGTAAAAACCTTTTTAAACCACGTGTCATAGTTATAAAGTTTTCGAGAGCACAATTTAATAGGCGACAAGGAAACAAACGTAAAAGGATCTTCACATATCAAAGATGTGCCCTTGTCCTTGCCCATGTCCAAATGGATTAGGTCACACAAATTCAAGTACATTATCGAACAAATTTCCCAGAAGTCATACAGCCAAAAGGTTGTGGGGGTCAATTTGACAGGACAATTTATCACCATGACAAAATGTGGTAGAAAGTTTTTTTTTTTAAATTTATTTCCTTCAACTCCAAAAAGAAAAAACTAAAACTGGAAACATGAAAATGGTCTGAAACTCCATTTTTGTCTGGAATTGTCATTTTCTATCATATTTTGTAAACATGGTTTCATATTTTCTCTGATGGATGCTTTTTGTCTCTGTAAATAATTTTTTTAATGTTATCAGTCCCAGATCTGATGTAGCCAAAAGTTTGCTGCAGAAGTGAGCACTTGACTAGTTCTCTCCACATATCCGGGTTGAAAGTGGCAGTAGTAGTCCATGTGTAGTGTGTTATGGGCAATTAGACCAAGCAGTGCCCATCTCTATCCAGCTTAAATACCAGCCAATGTCTTTTCACTTGGAGGCTCGTCTTGATCGTAGACACATGGCCATTGATCCCATAAGAGGAACACTCAGCTCTGGTTGATGAATGTCTCTGACCAGCAATGTTGTGTCATCATACACAGTGATGGAGCCCAGTCTACCCCATCATACTAGATTGTTGTTGACATTACAAAAAGATTCATCTGCCCTTTGACAGGTCTTGCTTTTTTTAATCGTACCGGATATCAAGCCACCCTCCCCACTGGAAAAATCTGGTGGGAGAACTGGCCTAGTTGCCAATGACCTGACTATGCAGCAGGTGGTATTGGGTTACATGATACCATGTAGCACTTTAGAGTCAGTCAGTTAAGTGACATATGTGTTACACGCTTTGGGCGATCATGTCTCAAAAGAGACATGACTGACTGGGTAGAACTTATAGAGTAACTAGACATAAAAATACAAGACCATTCTTTATAAGACAACAATTCTTGCATACAATACTGCTGCTATTAAGGAATGGTAATGAAAGGACGTGTGTTGTGGTGCAGTGGATATCAGCTTAGAATGAGAAATCGGGGAGCTGAGTTCAAATTCCAGTTGAATTCCTTGCATTCATTTATGCACAAATACCCTTGGAAAAGGTATTAATCCATCTCTTCCCTTCAGTTATGGGTTAAATAACTGGACAGTTTGGGTTCTATAGCCATGGCTGGCAACCAGTCTACCGCAGAAAGCAATGGCAAACTATTGCAGGGTAATCTTCTGCCCAGTCAGTCATGTCTCTTTCGAGACATGATCACCAAAAGCATGTATCACGTATGGCACTTAACTGACTGAATGAAAGCCAATCTGAAATTCTTTTTAACTTGTTTGTGTGAAATCTTGCAAGGCATGCATAACTTTTAAACCTCCGACATTTTATAGATACATCAGCAGTTTGTTCATTACATAATTTTATTTTTAAATCAACAGCTTAGAGGTGGCCAATTTGATTCAATGAACATTGTTCAAATCAAGAAGCATAAATCAATTATGTCGAAGAATTGCTGGCAAGTAATAAATTGTTCTAACACCATAGTTTTTATGCTTTTCTTATAGCAGAATTCAATAGAGATTACAGTTGCTAATTTTGATTTTATTGTGAATGAATAATTAATAAGTATTGGTATAGATGCATGTAATTTATTAAGTTTAGTTTGCATATATATTTTTACAGTAAGATTCACCCTGTACAAAGCCTGGGGGTCACTCAAGGTAGAAAGTTACGTTAAGGGGTAGTTTAGACAGATAGAAAGGGAAGACAATGGTTGACTCTAGAGTTGAACAGGTTAAGTTATAATTGGGGAAACATCCTCTTGGGAGTATGTTCCACAGGGAAGTGGTTTGTGAAAGAAGCTGTTTGAGTAGTACTTCTTGCCAATGGAAAATGGAGAAAATATTGATCACAAGTATTGAGTACTTGTGAAGTGTGAAGGTAAGTATGGATGGTGGTTTGGAGAAAACTGTCTGGAAAATTCCGCCTTAAGATTTGTTTATTAGTTCTACCCTTTTCTTAAATAATTGATAAAACTACTGTATTCCCCTATATATAAGACACAGGTATTTTTCTCCAGAACTATCTTGTGACTTATAATTTAGTTCAGAACTCCATATTATTTTTTTTTCCAGGACTCAAAACAGAGAAAATAGAGACAAATTGTATTTATTTGTTTACTGGAGAGATAATATCTAATATTGTATTTCGACAAAGGGAGAGAAATCCTTTATAATGTTTCTCTAAGTCCTGTACAGTTCCATACTTTTGCCAGATTTTGTTGAGTCTAGAAACATACTAGCAGTATAGCCCAGCGTTGCTTGGATGTAATGACAGCTTTAAAACTAATCCATGGTCCTGGAGCTCAGACTCAGTCTAAAGAATATTTGAAATAATAAATTAATTGCGACAATTTACCAATCGCACCTAGTAATACTAGCAGTATAGCCCAGCGTTGCTCGGGTATAATGACAGCTTTAAAACTAATCCATGGTCCTGGAGCTCAGATTCTTTGAATGTTGGCACGAAAGACTAAAAAGCAATAGTTGTTTCCAGTTAAAGGGAAACCGTAGACTGAAAGAAAAATGAATGGCTGTAAGTCAAATTTTGATTTCCTGATATCGATATGAAATAAGTTTTTTTTCTCATAAACTGAATTTTGAAGGCTAAATAAGTCCTCTGAGTAAAATGGTGTCATGGCTGAGACTAAGAACTACAATTATACCTACTTTATATATATATATATATATATATATATATTAGAGTCAAACCTGAAGCAAAAACTAAAATAAAAGGGCTGAAAAAAATACAGACATACAGGCAGATAAACAGACACACACACAAACATCTTGCCTTTTTTATATATATATATATATATATTATCAATTTTCTGCACTATTGTAAGAACTGCAACCTTGAAACTTCTGAATATTGTTTCTTATATCTTTGTCTATGAGTGTATCAAATTTGATTAAAATCGGACCATTCCTTCTATAACTCGATGTTTTCGATTATTGATTTTCATTATTTATTGGAGGTATCTCGTGCATTGTGGTACAGTGGATGTCGGCTCGGAACGAGAAACCGAGGAGCTGAATTCGAATTCCAGTTGAATCCATTGTATTCACTTATGCGCAAATACCCTTGGGAAAGGTATTAATCCGTCTCTTCCTTCCAGTTATGGGTTAAATAACAAGATAGATTGGGTTCTATAGCCTTGGTTGGCAACCAGTCTACCACAGAAAGCAATGGCAGCATACTGCGGGGATAATCTTCTGCCCAGTCAGTCATGTCTCTTTTGAGACATGATCGCCCAAGCGTGTATCACGTATGGCACTTAACTGACTGACTGACCTCGACAAAACTTAGCTAAGAACACTCGCAGATGCTTATAGTACAACTGTGTAGATTTTCAAGAAAATTGGTTCAGGCAGCCGCTCTCACACCGGCGTGATGTAGCTTCCCTGTGCCTCTTCTACAAGTACTTTCATGGCTTCTGCTTCGATGAGCTTAGATCACTGGTGCTGCCTAAGCACGAATTTACACGAGATACTAGATTAGCAACTAGGTCCCACCCTTTTACAGTTAAACAAATAAGATGTAACCGTAAATTCTACTCTGACAGCTTCTTTTCTCGCGCTTCCCGCCTGTGGAACTCCCTTCCACAAGTCTGCTTTCCCGACAGTTACAATCTCCAGGTGTTTAAATGTAGGGTCAATAGACACCTCCTATCACACTAACTCCCAACTATTCTCACAACACTCTCATCTACCCAACCCTCATTCTCGGTATCCTCACCCGCCTATCACCCACCCTCTGTTATTTCCTATATTTAATCAGCCTTTCTCCACTCTACGTAGCCCCCTGCACAGTAGTGGCAGTGACATGCCTTGCTCGGGGTGAAACGCTTATAAAAAAAAAAAAAAAAAAAAAAAAAAAAAAGTTGTTTCGGAGTCTATAGGTAATGGAAACACATACACAAAGTTCCATTTATTATATAAGTTTAGATGTGAGTTTAGAAATCATTCAAAGGTAAAAATTAATTTACAATAAAAGAAATACAAAATTAAAGCCATTATCATTTTCTCATAATGTTTACAAATCATAAAAGTAAAGAAAACATTTCATTTTTTTCTCTTTCTTCTTCACATATTTCGGCCATTTTCTTTGCCCTAAAATCAGGTACAGTTTATACCATTATACAAGAAAAAAAGCTTTTTTGAGAACGTAAAAAAAAAGAAATTCCCCTGGAATTAGTTTTTTTTTTTTTAAAACTGTCTTATATACTCTCTAGTGATCTCTGCACCAAGGATTATAGCATGAAAAAAATATATACATTGAAAAATTACCGTTATAATGGAACATCCTATCACCCCCGACAGTTAAGTAAGTGAAAAGATTAAGAAGTAAGGAAGTATGAGACGATTCGACTTGTGCTACCATTCGGTCTTGACTTACCATTTTATTGAACTCTTTGTTAATTGTACTTTTCCGTACAATAAACTCTGTTATTTGTTTACCCTTTATGTGTTGTGTAAATCTTTCCACTTGGAATTTACCTTGTTATTTATATCGTTCCTGCGATCTAACAATTACATTGTTGAAAGATGTGCTTAACTTAAAAATCATGTTTAAATTTTTCAGACAGAACCGAGACAAAATGTTTTTTTTTATTTTTAAACAATGTTTTTTCTTTTTACAATAAAACTTGATGTTTTAAGCATCTTTTATAAATCCCTATACTTTTGATGATTAATTTTTTTTTTGTTTACATTATGCACATTGTTCAGATTGCTGTCCTCATCTTTATTGCCATGTTTACGATGTTTCAGCCGTTGTATGCTACGGCCTTTATCAGGTGCTAGAAATTTCAAATCGAACCCTTTATTTTGATCACTGGGGTATATCATTCTATGTGTGATGCCACTTCTGATAGACATGTAGTTATCTCCCTTTGAATTACTGGGAATTATAAACCTAATGTCTCGGTAACTATTTTTACAAGAGCTCATATTGAATTCTTTGACACTGATTTTCTCTATATTACTGGTTCTTATATTGTAGGTACCTCCATTAAATACGATGTTTCAGCTGTTGTATGCTACATCCTTTATCAGGTGCTAGAAATTTCAAATCGGAACCTTTATTTTGATCACTGGGATATATCATTCTACGTGTGATGCCACTTCTGATAGACATGTAGTTATCTCCCTTTGACTCAACTCTCTAAGTTCAGCACTTATGTAACCTTATATTGAACTTTGGATCAACTGGAACTAACAAACACCTATATCCACTGGGCCAGGTGTCCTTGAGGACATCAGTGTATGAATTACTGGGAATTATAAACCTAATGTCTCAGTAACTATTTTTACAAGAGCTCATATTGAATTCTTTGACACTGATTTTCTCTAGCACTCTATATTACTGGTTCTTATATTGTAGCTAACTCCATTAAATCGCTAAAAAAACAGCATAGTATGAATAAAAAGGTCCAAAACTTAATAAAAACGAACCTTTTCCATCAAAATGTTTACAATATTATTAAGAGAAAAAATCAAAGTAATTTTTAAAAAAATTACCAATCTCTTCTAACATGTTCAAAATTTTGGCAGAAAATTTTGTTTTGAGTTAGCGGGTAACCAAAATGTTACGACTGTTTACAATGGAAAACGTAATGATTACATCACCCACTTTTTTCCAGTGACAAACACATTAATTTGGAAATTCTTGCAAAAATCAAATAATTGTCGGATTTTAATGCCGGAAACCACATCCTAAACAGGAAACAAGGGATGAGCCTCTTCACCCGTTCAATAGACATGGGTGGAGTGTAAACCAGTCAATAGTTTAGTCTATCTACTCCAATTGAAGGAAGGGAAAAAAAAGTGTTGGTGACCTGCTAAGTTTTAACTTAGTTAAAGTTCACTTAAAGGAATTTCTGCTAAAAACAAAACCAATCCTTCAATTAAAGTTTTAAATTAAGCAACAATTAGGCAAAAAATGAACAAAAATGGCTTACTACTAACAATATTCATGTCAGTTGAATCCAGCCCCAAAATCACATTTCTGCCGGAGAGTTGAAAAAAAAAAAATAAATAAAAAAGATAATAATTTTTAACTTTTGGTAAGAGAATTCTGGGACATGGGAGAGTCAATGAATTAAATTATTTTTTTAAAAACTTAGTAAAAATATTTTTTTTTACCTCTGTTACCCCCACTCCACTTAAATCCAATAAATTTTAATTTACTGCAGACTATAATTTTATTAGTTAAACACAGGACTTATTGGGAGAATATAAATCATCTATGTTTTTTTATTTTAAATTTTGGAACAGTATCCGAAAATTTGCTCCGAAGAGTAAAATACAAAATGCAATGAAACTCTGATATTATTAAATTTAAGCTTTTAATTGCTTGAATAAATAAAAATTAAGGACATTATAGTCCGAAGAAAAAATTTTTTTCGATGACGAATGAAATTTGAAAAGAATTCTTTTAATTCTTTTTTATTATAATAATTTATAAAATTTTAAAAATATATTAGAAATCTTTAAAGAACTGTTCTTTTTAGTTAAGAATTGATGATTATAGAAAATTGAAAAGTTAATAAAAATCGTTCTGCAGCCATATTTTTAAAATAATTAAAAAAAAAAAAAGGAATGATGTTCCATAGAGGTCATATTGATTTTAGAAGTTAACAAGTGTTTTGAATTATTCCCCTTACATGGAAAACCACATATTCATTCTGACTCAGATGTGTTTGGCCACCATACTTAGCATTTTTGACAGCTTCTGGCTGTCATTAAATCATTTGTCACCTCTGATAACACTGATATAAGAGGACAACCATAGTTAAAAGCTTCTATCATACATTTCAGGCAGTAAGCAAGTACTAATTGTTTGAAATCTGATAAAGGTTAGTTTCAATTTAAAAAATTAACTTAAATAATGTATTAACAAAGTATATTTTATTTTTGCAAGATTTTTAAAACAGAAATTTGGCTACTGTTTACGGAATGTGTTGGTTAATCAAAAATGGTAGTAAATTTAACTTAAAAAAAAAAAAAAAAAAAAAAATCAGGAAAATTTTAGATTCCAATCAATATAATTTCAGCTTAAAATACACCAGTGTATTTTGCTTACTGGGATAACTAGATTTAATCTCTTGGCTTTAAATTAAAGCTAATTTTAAAGCTTGAAGATAGCTTATTTTTAAAATTTAAATTTAGGTATCAAAAATGATTGGAGATACCTACCATATTGTATTCATTTTTATGCTTGGATGGTTGATTCCTTGAGTTTATGTAATTTCCAATGGTGTTCTCTATCAATTATTTCAGCTTCATCCTGTTGACGATGATCCCCTTTCTCCCTCCATATGTGGTCAGCTATGCCTGATTTTTCTATCTCCCCTCGTGTTATGGCCTTAAGATGTTTATGCAGCCTTACCTTAAGGGGGTGGCCCATTTCTCCTTTATGTTTCTTTCTACAGCTGGCGTACAGTCCTTAGTCACGGCCCCCACTATTGGAGGTCTTACTTAGGAGAGGTATCTGCAAAGTATAGAACAACTTTTGGTGGTTGTCCTGATGTTACATGGACCACAGATCCTTTGTATTTTCTCCGACAAACCCTTCACATAGGGTAGCAAGACCGAGGTTGTTTTCTGAGAGTTGTTACCCTTATGCACCCTCTTTTGCACGTTCATTCGATATACTACCTCCTCTTAGAAATATAGACGAATATCAATTTTTTTTGTTTACATCAATATTTAAGTTGTTTCATTAATTTCAACCATTTTCATTGGCATCAATATTTCTATTAAGGTGTTTATTACGACCTTTTTAAGTATAATTTTTTATTTACCATCAATATTTCTCTGAAATGGTCTTTCATTAATTCCTGCCATTTTTATTTCAATTTTTTGCTTACCATCAATAGTTCTGGAACAGCCTTTTATAAATGTTGGAAAAATGGTGTGAACCCTGCTGGTATCCTCTACTTTTACAAGATCAGACTGAAAATAGAGTATTGTTGTCATATATAGGCAGGAGATTCACTCTCCTGTCAAAATTGAGTCCAAAAGCGTCTCCACATCTTTGTGGATGACAAATGATTTTCCACCTTACAACTGATTTCTCACAGATGAAATGAAGAAGCCATTTGCTGCTCTATCCAAAGAAAGTTCCAAGGCAAACAACATTATTCCACCAGTTCTAAGCTTTCATTGGTGAGATTAAGTTCTACTTGAGCAGTTTCTATCCATTAACTGCTACTTTGTAGACCAACTTCAAAGAGTATGTTTCCCCAATCACTACAATCTTAACCTGTTCAAGTTTAGGGTTTAAAAATTACCTTCCACACATATCTGCATAAATTGTGCCTTTTACCTGAGCGGCTCTCGGGCATTGAACATGATTCTAAAAAATAAATTCTTTTGAATTGTATTTTTTTTTTTTTAAATCAATGTTTCAAAACAAGTTTTTCATTATCTACTATTCATAAAATACTGAGATTTATATTTGAATACAGAAAACAAAAGGACATTGCAAAGTTTATCTTTGTCACCAAACAAAAGTAGACTGGATTACTAAACATTTCCCATCATTTCATACCATTAAAAAAACCAATTTGTGAGCAAACTTCAAATTCTGAGTGAATCTGTCACATTTACTTTTCCACTTTGAGAAAGAAAAATATTTGGTGGACCTGAAGGAGACTACCATCACCTTTAAATCTGTTGTTCTTCAATTTTTTTTTTTACTTTGTTTCAGTACAATCTTATCGATTACACCTTAAACTCTCTGACTAACAAAAAAAAAAAAAAAAAAAAAAAAATTTGGAAAAATTTCAATATTTAAACAATTTCATTAGGGGTTCAAATTGACCCTTCATTTTGGAACCATTTGCTGGTATGCCTTTATCACCACCTGTAAATTTGTTGATTATCATTTTTTTTTTTTTTTTTAACTTTGTTTCAGTGTAATCTTATCGATTACACCCTAAACTCTCCGATTGACAAAAAAATTTGGAAAAATTTCAATATTTAAACAGTTTTAGGTAGAGTGAGCTAAGTTTTTCATAGAACCTTATAGTAAATCGATCCTGTGTAATTAACTTTTTTGCTTGCGCATATTCAACAACTGAATCTTTTGCGAAATTTTTGAATAAAGCCATTCTTAGAGTTTCTGAGGAAGATGTCATTGTAAGAACTGAAGAAAAAGATAAAAACAAGAGCAACAACACAATCTCCACAAAAAACAAAACAAACTGACCCTAACGTGAGTGGTTCCAAAATGGAGAATCAATTTACTATAACATTGTATGAGGAACTGAGCCCCCATTAAAAGTTTTTAAATATTGAAATTTTTCCACATTTGTTTTGATAATCGGAAATTTTATGTAATAATCAATAATACTGTGCTGAAAAAGTAAAAAAAAAAAAAAAGAAAAACAACAAATTTAAAGGTAGTGGTAGTCCCTTCAGGTCTGCCAAAATTTTATTTTCTTCTCCACACAGCTAGAGGTTAAATAGCAGATTAGATTAGGCTTATAGCCTTATGCGGCAAGAACTCTGAGAGAAGGAAATCCAAAACCACTCCATTATCTTTCCCATGAATACATGGCTATTCACACATAATAGAAAAGGAATTTATAAAGAGTCACGAATATCTACATCCTGAAGGGATAGGAAAATAACACATAGAGGTGCTGAAAATTTCTTAGCCACTTCCCAAGATCGGAATAAATAATCAAATAAACTACTACTTGCTTCGAGTGAAAAATTTTCAGCACATAATTCAAATAGGTATCATTTTTTATACCATGAATTAAACAAAAATAATAATGTGGAATATTAATAGAAATCGTCTTACCATTAATTCCCAATCAGCATCATTAACAAGAACTAAAATACCAGGCCGTCTAGAAAAGAGTAAACAAAACACAAATTATTATAGATGACAATACTTCGTAAGTCACAGGGCCAACCAAAAAGGGTTGCTGAAAAGTTTGCAGGCTTGATCTACTTTGCAAAATCGAAGCAAAAAGTCAAGCATTATGACTCCGACCCCATTTTTCGAAAAACTTCTTGGTTATGCTGAAAACTTTTCTGCATTCCTTTAAATTGCATTTCTTTTGAAGCAAAAGTTTTTATCAGCTGAAGAACTGCCAGTTCAATCTTGACTGGCTAATATTATTTATGAAAATGAAATCATTTGATTTACAATATTTCATGTAAATTTAAAAATACTTAAACAGATTTTAATTTTCAAGCTGAAACTGATACAGAAAAGTTGAGTTAATAAAACTCATTTTTTCTTAAATAGGATTTTAAAAGTAAGTAAATTTTTAGGCTGATTGATTCATTTTCTATGATTTATCAACCATTGCAGGTTATTTAAAGCCATAAAATATTTTTAGATTGTAAGAATTTTTTTTTTTTTAGATAATAATGGTTTTGTGATACAAGTTTTACTAATTAAACCGAGCTGGTGGGGGTGGGGTGCAGAGAAGAGGTGAATTTCTACTTTTTCCAAGGGTATTTAAAAATAAGGGAATATAACAAAGCCAACTGGAATTGAAACTCAGCTCCCTAATTAACAATTCTGAAACATTATACATTACCCCCACCCCACTATCATCCAAGCTTACAACACCTGGAATTGCCAAACAGTCACCCATCCAGGTACTGACCAGGTTCTATGTTGCTTAACTTCGGTGATCATACGGGAACCGGTGTTTCAACATGTTGCAGCTTCATTCATTTTCGCACCACTCTAATGTAGCTTAAGTGTGCTTTTTCTCTAATTATTTTCGTGGCAATTGCTCTGAGGAGTTTTTTTCTTTGATAACCCAGGTTCATGAATTTAGATGTAGCACTAGTTTGGCAGTTAGGTCTCATCATTTTATTGTTGAAATAACTAACTGTAAGTCCTACTGTAATATTTTTTTTCTCTCACACTTCTCTCCTTGCTTCTTGCTCACAATGGTCTTCAAAGGATTTAAATATAATTTTAATTGTCACCCACCATCTCATTGAATTCTGTTCTAGTATTGTATTTTCTCCTTAGGGGTTTTTATTGCCATCGCTTGGAGTGAAATGATTTACAAAAAATCTTCAATTTTATTTTTACGTTATTTTTATTTTTTTCTGTTTTTGAGAAAATATTACTGTACATTATGAAAGTGTCAAGAAGAGATTGTGAATACAATTTACATAGATTGTCATTAATCAAGAAAGACCTTTTCACTCATCATTGAGCTGAATAGTTGGGTTTAGAAAAAAGAAAATGTCAGAATTATGATGCTGATAGGACAACAGCTGCAGGTGTCTGTATGCTTGTTCTGCCTCTTTTCAAAGGTCGAAAATGACACGGCTGCTAATATGATTTTCACTTTATGTGTTTTGGTTCCGCTTGCATTTAACATATTTCTTCCCTTGGGTAGTCTTTGCAGACTTCTCTCTTTTCACTGGTGCTTGAAGCAGACTTCCTCACTCTTCTCGTGGAGGTGGGGAGGTCAAGGCAGATCTCCTGCCCGTCCTCTCTGATGTTCTTGACAGACTTCCTTTCTCTCATCTGTCTGCTGCTCTTAAGGCTTCTGTATAGTGGTCTTAGCAGACATCCTCACTTCTATCTGGTGCTCAACAGAATTTCTCACTCTTGTCAAAGCAGATTTCATGGTTGTCTTAGCAGACTTCCTCATTATTTTCTCTGGTGGTTTTAACAGATGCTCTGTCATTTCATGGTGGTACTCCAAGGAGACTTCATGTCACTTCTCTCTGGTGGTCTAGACTGATTTCCTCCAATTTTTTTCTCTGGTGGTCAAGGCAAACTTGCTCAATTACTTCTCTCTTTTGTTCTTAGCAAAATTAATTACTCTTCTCTCCGTGGGTCATAGCAGACTTACACTGAATTTTCACACTGGTAGACATAGCAGACTTCTAGTCACTTCCCTGTGGTGCTCTGAGCAGATTTTCACCGTCACTTCCACTCTCTCTGGTGGCCTAGGCAGACTTCCCCACTCTCACCTCTCTGGTGGTTTTAGCAGGTGCCACCTTACTCTTCACACTGGTAGTTATAGAAGATTTTGTTTTACATCTCTCTGTGGCTCCATTGTCAGACTTGTGCGCATCTTTCTGTGGTGCCATGGCCAGACTTGCTCTCGTCCCTGCTCTTGCCAGACTTAGTACCATCTCGCTGCAGCCCTCTCGCCAGACTTACTCTCGTCTCACTGCGGCGCCCTTGGCAGAGTTACTCTCGTCCCTCTGAGGTGCTTCTGGCAGACTTACTCTTGTCTCACTGCGGCGTTCTTGGCAGACTATCGTTTCTTTTATCAGAATTACTGCCGTCTCCCTGCGGCGCACATGGCAGACTTACTACCGTCTCTTTGTGGCTCTCTCGCCAGGCTTACTGCAGACCCCCTGCAACCCTCTTGCAAGGCTTACTCTTGCCTCTCTGGGCAGACTTACTCTCGTCTCGCTGTGGCGCTCTTGGCAGAATTACTCTCGTCCTTCTTGGCAGATTTACTCTCGTCCCTCTGTGGCACTCTTTGCAGATTACTCGTCTTTCTGTGGCGATTCTAGCAGACTTACTCTCATCTCTCTGCAGTGCTCTTGGTAGACTTACTATCTTTCTTTTATCAGACTTAGTTTTGTCCCTCTCCGGCGCTCTGGGCAGACGAACTCTCGTCCCTCTGCGGCGCTCTTGGCAGACTTACTATCGTTTCTTTTATCAGAATTACTGCTGTCTCCCTGCGGCACTCTTGGCAGACTTACTTTTGTCTCTCTGCAGTGCTCTGGGCAGACTTATTATTGTTTGCACTGCAGCCCCCTTGGCAGACTTTCTTATGATCTTCTTACTTGTGGCCAAAGAAGATTTCTTGGTTGTCTCAGCAGATTCTTCTTCTCTTCTCTCTAGTGGTTTAGCATACTCCCTTTCACTTCTCTGTGGTTCACATACCAAGTTTCTGCCACTTCCCTATGCTGGCCTAGGCAGACTTGCTCCCTCTCTTCTCTCTTTTGCTCTTACCAGACTTTCTTTTTCTCTCTGGTGGTCTTAGCAGACTTTCTTTTGTCGCACTCCTCTCGGGGGGGGGTGTCTTAGCAGACTTTCTTTTGTCACACTCCTCTCTGGGGGGGGGGGGGGGTCTTAGCAGACTTTCTTTTGCCGCACTCCTCTCTGGGGGGGGGGGGGTCTTAGCAGACTTTCTTTTTTTTGTCGCACTCCTCTCTGGGGGGTGGGGGTCTTAGCAGACTTTTTTTTGTCGCACTCCTCTCTTTTTTTTGGGGGTCTTAGCAGACTTTTTTTTGTCGCACTCCTCTCTGGGGGGTGGGGGTCTTAGCAGACTTTTTTTTGTCGCACTCCTCTCTGGGGGGTGGGGGGTCTTAGCAGGGGGACTTTTTTTTGTCGACCTCTCTGGGGGGTGGGGGTCTTAGCAGACTTTCTTTTGTCGCACTCCTCTCTGGAGGGGGGTCTTAACAGACTTTCTTTTGTTGCACTCCTCTCTGGGGGGGTCTTAGCAGACTTTCTTTTGTTGCACTCCTCTCTGGGGGGGGGTCTTAACAGACTTTCTTTTGTTGCACTCCTCTCTGGGGGGGGGTCTTAGTAGACTTTCTTTTGTCGCACTCCTCTCTGGGGGGGGTCTTAACAGACTTTCTTTTGTTGCACTCCTCTCTGGGGGGGGGGGTCTTAGCAGACTTTCTTTTGTCGCACTCCTCTCTGGTGGTCTTAGAATTCCTCTTTCTCTCTCCTGTCTGGTGTTATTAGTTGTCTTGATTCCTCTCTTTTCTCTGGCACTATTAGTAGACTTCTTCAATTGCTGGTGGTCTTAGAAGACTTCCTCTCTAGTGCCATTAACAAACTTTTTCCCACTCTTGTTGTTGCTTCTCAAAGACATCACTTGCTAATGGTCATAGCAGACTTTGACTATCTTCTCTGTGGTGAAATTAGCAGTCTTCCTTTTTCTCTTGTCTGGTGCTATTAGCAGAATTCAACTGTCTTCTCCCTGGCAGTCTTAGCAAAAATTTTCTCTCTCTTCTATTTGGGGTTCTTAGATGACTTCCTCCCTTTCTTCTCTCTGGTCTTCATTGTAGACCTCCTCTCCCTCTTTTCTCTGGTCTTAGTAGGTATCCTCTCTCGCATCTTTCTGGTGTTTTTAAGAGACTTCCTCCCTCCCTTCTCCCTGGTGCTTTTAGCAATTTTCCTCTGCTTCTTCTCCCTGGTGATCTTAGAAGACCTGCTCCATTTCTTAGCAGACTTCCTCCCTCTCTTCTCTCTGGCGTTCTTAGAAGACTTCCGCCCTCTCTTCTCTCCGGCGTTCTCAGAAGACTTCCGCCCTCTCTTCTCTCTGGCGTTCTCAGAAGACTTCCGCCCTCTCTTCTCTCCGGCGTTCTCAGAAGACTTCCGCCCTCTCTTCTCTCCGGCGTTCTCAGAAGACTTTCGCCCTCTCTTCTCTCCGGCGTTCTCAGAAGACTTTCGCCCTCTCTTCTCTCCGGCGTTCTCAGAAGACTTCCTCCCTCACTTCTCTCCGGCCTTCTCAGAAGACTTCCTCCCTCTCTTCTCTCCAGCCTTCTCAAAAGACTTCCTCCCTCTCTTCTATTTAGCGTTCTCAGAAGACTTCCTCCCTCTCTTCCCTCTGGCACTCTTAGCAGACTTACTCTCTCTCCTTCCTCCGGTGTTCTTAGTAAACTTACTCTTTCTCTATTTTCTGGTTGTATCAGAAGACTTTCTCCCTCTCTTCTTTTTGGCGTTCTTAGCAGACTTACTCTCTCCCCTTCTTCTGGTGCTCTTAGCAGACGTACTCTGTCCCCTTCCTCTGGCGCTCTTAGCAGACTTACTCTCTCTCCTTCCTCTGGCGCTCTTAGCAGACTTACTCTCTCCCTTTCCTCTGGCGCTCTTAGCAGACTTACTCTCTCTCTCCTCTCTGCATGTCTCATAAGACTTCCTTTCTTTCTTCTCAATGCTTGTCTCACTAGGATTCTTCTCTCTCTTCTTTCTGGTTGTCTTAGCAGACTTCCTCTCTCTCTTTCAGGTTGTCTTACCAGATTTCCCCTCTCTCTTTCAGGTTGTCTTAGCAGACTTCCCCTCTCTCTTTCAGGTTGTCTTAGCAGACTTCCCCTCTCTCTTTCAGGTTGTCTTAGCAGACCCTTTCCCTCTCTCCTTTCTGGTTGTCTTAGCAGACTTTCCCTCTCTCTCCTTTCTGGTTGTCTTAGCAGACTTTCCCTCTCTCTCCTTTCTGGTTGTCTTAGCAGACTTCCCCTTTCTCGCCTTTCTGGTTGTCTTAGCAGACTTCCCCTCTCTCTCCTTTCTGGTTGTCTTAGCAGACTTCCCCTCTCTCTCCTTTCTGGTTGTCTTAGCAGACTTCCCCTCTCTCTCCTTTCTGGTTGTCTTAGCAGACTTCCTCTCTCTCTTCTTTCTGGTTGTCTTACCAGAATTTCCCTCTCTCTTCTTTCTGGTTGTCTTAGCAGACTTCCTCTCTCTCTACCTGGTTGTCTTAGTAGACTTCCCCTGTCTCTTTCTGGTTGTCTTAGCAGACTTCTCTCTCTTTCTGGTTGTCTTAGCAGACTTTCCCTCTCTCTTTCTGGTTGTCTAAATAGACTTCCTCTTTCTCTTGTCTCTCGTGGTCTTATCACACACTCTCTCTCTTCACCAGCAGAAAGAACATATTCTAACATTGTGATGTTTTCAACAGAAAAAAAAAAAATCTTCTGTAAAGCAGATTGATCCTGTGCCACTTGCGGTCAGACCCTTAAAGGGGCTCCATTCCTCAAATGCCTACTAATAATTTTTTTTTTTCCGAAGATGACAGATAAAGTCTATTTTTAAACTGTTTTTGTTAGAAATGTTTGAAGCGGTATAAGTACAATGCTTGGACACTTACACTGTCTCTCCTTGTAAGAACAATTCTGGCCTCTCTTTCAGCAGATTATCTCGTATCCAAACTAAAAGGTCTCGTATTTGCCCTATGGAAATAAAAAAATGTAAATTACATGACAAATTAGAATAAAATTAAAATAAAAACAATTTTTAAAAAAAAATGAAACATTCATAAATACATTTTAAAGTTATTAGAAGTGTTTTCACTTTTATTAGTTTTAGAAATTTAAGAACAGTGCTAAAAATGCTACCAACTGAATTCTCAATAATTTAAATGTAAATCATTAAATCATCTTCTTAATCTAATTCCTGTTTTAATGGTTCTCTCTCTTTAACAGTGTTTTTTTCTTATATTATTGCACACATAGTATCCCCTTGTATCTTAGTGACTTTATGTCCTTGCTAGGGTGTTGTGGTGCAGTAGATAGTGACTTGGAATGAGAAATTGGAGAGCTGAGTTTGAATTCCAGTCAAATTCATTGCATTCACTTACATGCAAATACCCTTGAGGTCTCTTCTACCTCCAGCTATGGATTAAATACTGCAGAAAGTAATGGCAGCCAGCTGCAGGAAAATCTTCTGTCCAGTCAGTCATATCTCTTTTGAGACATGATCACCCAAGTGTGTATCATGTATGGCATTTAACTGACTGATGGGTCAAATAATTAGGAAAAAAAAAAAAAATCATATTACAAACCATTTACACCATATTTGTATAGGTTTTAATGTTATGAAGCACTTATATTATTTTTATATTACCTGTTTTACTCCATCATATAATTCATTTTTACTTATTTTTTTTATTACTAGTTTTCATAATTTTATGACAAATTATCTTTTTAGTCAGCACATGAGCCGCCATGGTCATCACTCCCCTTCATCCATCTCACAATTGTGGTTCATGGTGACAATCAAAGTAGAATAGTGTAATGGCTTGCCAGTTTCTTTTTCACCAAGGATGTTGAGTTTACCTCATCCTTCCTCTCAGAGGTGGGTTTGTTCTTGAAGTAACCTTCTTCAGCCTTTACTTAAAGAGGCAGGATCTACAAGGTAGCAGGTGGTTCAAATTAAGATTTTTCCTTCTCTTACACCAGTTGGCATCCAAACATTATAGAACCTAATATGTCCTGCTATTTTACCCATAGCTGGGAGAGAGAAAAGATGATGAATTCATACTTTTCCTAGTTTTATTTTATCATCTTGCTTTTTCATTTGGCACTCTGTTCAATATAACACATCAATCAATAAATTCCAGGCATAACTAATAAAACAACAAATTTAGGCAAAACTCAATTCTGTTCATCAACATAGTCTCCTTATAGGGTGATGCACTGATTCCACTGATTCTCTAACAATTCGATGCCTTTTTTTGTAGAATGATTTCTCTTTGGTCTCAAAATATGCCTCAGCTTCCAATATCACTTCCTAAAGGGAGCCAAATCTCTTTCCCTGGAGCATTCTTTTGAGGTTTGCAAACAACCAGTAGTTGCTGGGGGGCAGAACTGGAGAATAGGGTGATGCAGAAGCAATTTGAAGTGCAATTCATGTAGTTTTACCTATGTTGCATTTGACTGACAACATGGTGTGTTGTTTTGGTGAAAGATCTTTTTTCTTCATTTGTGGCCGTTCCTTGGTGAATTTTTTTTCTTCAAACGCACCAATAATGCTATATAATATTTTCTATAGGTTTTCCCTTCTCATGGTAATCAATGAACAAAATACTTTGCGCACCCAAAAATACAGAGACCAAAAACTTGCCTGCTGATG
Source organism: Ascarosepion bandense (assembly GCA_037127315.1). Lineage (NCBI taxonomy): Eukaryota > Metazoa > Mollusca > Cephalopoda > Sepiida > Sepiidae > Ascarosepion > Ascarosepion bandense. The sequence goes on from JBBBDQ010000403.1 coordinate 2,242,140, forward strand.
TTTGCATTTTTGGTCGCTTTGGATGGCTTTCACCTGCTGCTGTTTCCTCGAGTGACTGCCAATTTGACTCTAGAGTGAAGTAGTGGATCCATGTTTCATCCATTATCACATACTTATGCAACATGTTCTTGTTCAAACGCACCAATAATGCTATATAATATTTTCAACTCCTTTGCTATTTCAGGCAACTTCAATTTACGATTGGCCAAAATGTGTTGTGGATTTTTTTTATGCTTTCCAGGACATCTGCCAGTTTTGGTCAACCTCTCAGCATCATTTGTGTCTGTATGACTGTGTTTAAAGTCAGCATACCATTTATCAAGCCACTGCTTTGCTTGAAGTGTTTTTACCCATCAGAAAGCAATGCTTTATCAACACACGAAATTCAAATTTTTTCATTGTTTTAAAAATTTGCAACAGTAGCTTCACTTAAATAACTGTAATTTGTAAAATAATCTGATTGGGCCCAAATTTTGTCACGTGCCATTTGAAGGTTAGTACTTCATAAAAATAAAATGGAGTTTTTATTATTAGCACCATATATGTCAGGCCCGGGACTTATGATGCGTTACATTTTGGTTTCAAGATTGAAACTGTGTAATGTGAATTAAGTGGTTTATGCGAAGAATTGAATTTGCATCCTACATTTAAACAAACTTTCAGGCATATCAGAATGCAATTATAAACAGTGGCTGTGAGATCACAAATTTGCCTTGTTTACTCCATGCAGTCGACTGATGGCATGACTACAGTTGTATCAACAATTATGGGAGAAAGACAGTACAAAAATCAAAAAAAGGTAAGTACTTTTACAATGTACTAAGAATGGCAGTTGTGTTTTTTTACTGTGAACATTTGTTAGTTTTTATCAAGTGGGTGTAAGGGGCTACTGGATAAGAAAGTATTAAAAAACTGAAAAATTACTAAGGAGCAAAAACAAAAGAGTAAACAAGAGGACATAAGATAGCAATTAATATTACATTCCAATTTTTAAGATTAAAATTGGCTGGAAAGCATGAAGCAAGAAAAGGAACTGTTAGCATAGAACTTACGGTTACATCTAATCAACTGAACTGTAAATTGATACCTTGTTGCTAGTTGTTATACTTAAATTCAAATAGTTTGGGTACGATAACAGAGAGCTTATATGAACAATTACAATGAAAGTAGTTGTAGAAAAAGTACAGGGAGGAAATTTTATGGCAGACGGAAAGTGACTGCAGCGTGCCAGATCAGGACTAATAATATTGCTGATTATTTGGATTTTATCAAGAAATTCTAGTTTAGTTTAGTTGTTTGTTTTACCAGCATATCTAACCTTTTGTGTCATTTAATGCTGAAGAATTTGTTTGGTTTTTGTTTACTGCTTGTTGATCTTTTGTGAGTATTGATGTCGAGATATAAGTAGAGGTGTTGTGATTTGGTGTGTGATGGTTATATGCTATCTTCTTTTGGATCTACATTTTGTTGTAGAATTTTGTTGCTTTTAGAAATTCTAAAAGGTCATTTGGGTCAGCTTTGTTGAAGATGTCTTTTAGATTGTTTTCGTGGTAGTATCCTAATCGTATTTGTTTAAGATCTATGCAGCTTGTTAGTATATGTTTCACTGTGTAGAGCACCTGACATGGAATGCAAATTGGTGTCTCCTCACCTTTTAGTAGGTGTGAATGAGTGAAAGTGGTGTGGCCTATTTGAAGTCTAGTCATTATTACTCTTGACATTTTCCTATTGGAAATTTTAACTTCTATCCATTCTTTGAGGATGGGTTTAACAGGAGCACTGAACCATATGTGGCAGCAATATTTTAAGCATGATGAATGGTATACTTATAGATATGTAAGATAGATTCTGGAGAGAAAACCTTTCTTGCCTGACACGGTGAACTGAATTTTCTTAGCAGTTGATCTAACAATAGATTCAATATAATCTTTCCACTTAATGTCAGCTGAGAATGTTGGGCCAAAAAGGCACAATGAGTCACTCTCCTGGAGGTTAGTAAGGCAGAAAGTGGAGATTATTAATGGAGAGGCGCTCAAGATAGCGAGCAGTGCAACTGGATAATCACTAAAGTTTTGAGTTTGAATTCTGTTTAACGGCACATTAACCTCCATGGGTCATTTAATGCCAAAAAGGTGGGGTTTTACGGTATTTTTATTTTATAATGTTCGGTTATTGTTGAAAGGTTGATTCAGTTAGATTTTAATGAAAATTTTATGTTTTTATTCTTTTTTTATTTTAGAAAACTGAAAATGTTTTCTAGTTTTGTATTCAAAAATAGTCTTGCTGAGAATAATTTTTTTTCTTCAAAAATGTGTTATGGTAATAATTATTTTTTTTCTTCAAAATTGGTAGTATTTTCCTTTCATAAATGTATATATTTCTATAAAAGTCTATTTTAATACTTCATAGTGTTTTGACCCCAGTTTGAGGGTTAACTATTTGCCCATAGCTGGGACCCTAACAGGTGCTACCACTCCGGGTCAGAGTGGACCTGGGAACAACAGCAATTAAGAGGTGGTTCTATGCTCTTCACAACCTCCCAATCAGAGACCTTGCTGCCAGATGCAGTTTACCGTCATACCCAGGACCAATCACTAAAGACAAAAATGCTGATAGGTATGCATCCTGCATCCCTGACACATAAAAATCTCATAGGAAACAGTAACTTTCCCAGGGACACAACTGCAGTCTCTCAAGAAAAGTGATGCAATGCACAAAACCAACTGAGAACAGTTATGACATAGTAAAAGAAATCTGTTGTTGGTCAATACTAACTAGACAATGACATCAGTTTAATTCAAAATTAAAATTTAACTAATATATTCTTTCTGTAACCAAACAGGAGTTTGAGTTTTGTTTAATGGCATATCAACCTCTGTAGGTTATTTAATGTCAAAAAGGTGGGATCTTAAGGTACTTTTTTAATGTTCGGTTATAGTGAAAAGGTTGATTTAGTCAAATTATGATGAAAATGTTTTATTTTTTTTATTTTAGAAAACTGAAGATGTCTTCTAGTTTTGCATTCAAAAATGTTTGCTGGTAATAATTTTTCCCTTCAAAATGTATTATGGCAATAAATTTTTTTTTCTTTTAAAAATGTATTGTTGGTAATATTCTTTCTTAAAAAATGTATAATTTTCTATAAAAGTCTATTTTTATACTTTCATAGTGTTTTGACCCCAGTTTGCGGGTTAACTATTTGCTCATAGCTGGGATCCTAACAAGTGCTAATACTCCAGGTCATGATGGACCGAGGAAGAACAGCAATTAAGAGGTGGTTCCATGCTTTTCACAACCTCCCAATCAGACGTCTTGCTGCTGGATGCAGTTTACCTTCATACCCAAGGCCACTGAACATGAGTCATTTGCCAAATAAATGAGACATCGATGGTAATTAATACATAAAATTTTTTTTAAACATTTTTTTCAATATCTCCAAAATGCAATAGATTTTTAACGTAAAATTTGAAAATTTCAAACTTTCAGATAAATTAATAAAAATTATTATAACATGATGAAAATATTAGGTAACAATAGGAAACGCTTAGATTTTAAAAAAATTTTGGAGGCTTTGATACTTTACAGAAGTTTAAAAACTTTTACAAATACGTTGAAAAACTATGCGAAATCAACTAAAAAGCTATACTGTGAGTGCAAAATGTTTGCACAAAGATATCTGCATTTAACATTCAGTTCACCATTGGTTGACTCTAGGAGAGCCAATATTTTTTCAAATTATAAATAATAAATACATGAATTATTTGATGTTATTCTTTCAAATATCTTTTACTAGTTTTTCCTTCCTTTTACTTACTCGTTCTTTCTTTCATTGGTCAGTGTGATGTGTGGGTGGCACAAAATAGACATCACTGTCATCTAATGAGAAAATTTCTTGGATGGGGGTGAAGGTGAATTTGAAGTTTTCTGACTGTTGCTTTAAATACTGTTTTCATTTTAAATTTATTTTAAATTTATTGATTCCATTGAAAAGAAGAAGAAGAAGAAAAAAAAAAAAAACACTTTTGTTCTGTCAAAATTTTCAAAAAAATATTGAATTTTCCAGAGATGCCCCCAAATCACCACTTATGGGGCCCAGGGACTCACTAGATTAAGAACCTATCAGCATCAGTGAAACAGTAAAGATTCTATCAAGACAATGCCAGTTTACCTTGCTAAACTGAAATATTTGGGAATGTATCATACATTGTTCAAAGGAAAACAATTATTTTCATCATTGTTTTAATTGATGTGATTCAGCCATCTAACACCACCTGTGTCATTAATGAAACAAAAGTAGTAAATTAATAAATATGAGCTTTTGACTAATTTCAAATTTAATTAGTCATGATACAACTCCTGGCACAAATTATAAAATTAGTAGACTTAGCCGCTGTTAACTTAGGTTTTTATTTAGCAGTAAATAAACTTGTAACAAATAAGATGCAAAACATTTCTTTATTTAAAAGCTGAAACTTCTTGAGCCATAAAATATATCTTAAACAAACTAGATTAAATTATTTAAATTAATAGTATAGGTTTTCATCAAACCATTCAGTGGAAAATATTATGGAACAACCCAAGATTTTAAAAAATATCAGAATTCCCTGTAAGTTATCCAGATTGACATGCACTTGAGGAAGGCTGACGAGCAAAATAGCTGAAATGTTATGATGACAGAAAATAGACTTAGTGTAAACAATGATCATCCCAGTCAGATAAAAAATAGATATGAGAAAAAGAAAAATCTAAACTTATTTATAAATGGAACTTTGTGTGTGTGTGTGTGTGTATGTGTCCGTTACCTATAGACTCCGAAATGGCTGAACCGATTTTCTTGAAAATTTACACAGTTGTACTATAAGCACCTGCGAGTGTTCTTGTGTCGAGGTACCCCTGATAAATATCGAAAATCGAAAAAATCGAGTTATAGGAGTGGTCCGGTTTTAATCAAATTTTATACTCAAAGACAAAGACATAAGAAACGGTATTCATAAGTTTCAAGGTTGCAGTTCTTACAATAGTGCAGAAAATCGATAATATATATATATATATATATATATATATATATATATATATATAGATAAAAGGTAAGATGTTTGTGTGTGTGTCTGTTTATCTGTCTGTATGTCCTTTATACAAATCCACAATTTTTATCCGATTCTCACCAAACTTCACACAAATATTCTTTAGGCTGAGTCAGAGCTCCAGGACCATGGATTAGTTTTAAAGCTTTCATTACCCCCGAGCAATGCCGGGCTATACTGCTAGTATTAAATAGAGAGAAAAATGTTTTTTTTTTGTTTTTTTTTTATTATTTAGTAATAAACTAATTTTTGATTATGTGATTTTTTCCTAACTATTTTGATTATGTGATTTTTTTACAGGGGTTGTGTATATATTTAATTGTATAGTGGCCATAGATGAAATCCACACAAAGAGCTTGTTTTCTCTACAAACTATTCATAATGCAGAGAGAAGCCTTGTGAATATTCAATGCCAGACATTCCATATGCCATGTCTTTTCAGGATGTCGGTGATCATGGATCTCCACAGATTCCTTTCTTTATGCTAGTCTCATCAATACTTGCTCCTTTATGACTCTTCTTTCAATGTGGTACTTCTGCTACGGATCTGAATCCACCCACAGCAAAGAAAAAGTAGAGAAAGGTTTTTAAATATAAAATATATTTCTTTTTGTGTTTATGTTGTGGTGGAATATCCTGTCCTATCCAGGAATGGGTATGGCCCGGGTTATAAAAGACCTAGACGAGAACGAACTACAGAGAGATTAGCGCTCGAGAGAGATCGAGTTTGTTCATGACTAAAAGAGAGTCTTCGTCATTATACGGGAGTGATCAAGATTATTCGTCATTATACGAGAGTCGACAGCTATTGGCCTTAGACGAGAGTTAGACGTTACTAGACGGATGTCTACTTCTCAAGACGGACGCATACGTCTTATACAGAGACATTGCCTTCTTAATTGTTATTCGTGTTAATTGTTCGTTGGTGTACTTGTATTTGGCTTATTGTACTGAGGTATAATAAATCTATATTTATATATCTTCAGTGTTAAGAGTTATTTCTTGCACTATTCTTTCTCTGTTTATCCCCTCCTGGGATATAACAGTTTATACAACTAAATTTTTCTCAGCATGTATGCTTATTAAATTTCTTGAAGTGTAGAGGTTTATCCCTTGTTAACTGTTTAGGATAAGATTTCCAATACGTTCTAAAGGCTTTTCATTCTTTATTATGCTTGGTATCCTCTGGTGTCTTAGCGGCATAACTGTTACTTCAGATTAGTATTCTTTGAGTATCAGTCAGTGAAGTGCTATTTGTAATACACGCTTGGGCGATCATGTCTTGAAAGAGACATAAATGACTGGGCAGAAGATTATCACACAGTAGGTTGCCATTACTTTCTGTAGTAGAGTGGTTGCCAGCCAAGGCTATAAAACCTCATCTATCCTGTTATTTAACCCATAACTGGAGGCAAGAGATGGATTAATACCTTTCCCAAGAGTATTTGTGTGTGAGTAAATGCAAGGAATTCAGCAGAAATTTGAAGCTTGCTCCCTGATTTCTCACGTCTTTGAATATATTTAAATATTACTGTCAGTGTGAGTAAAGTAGTATTTTAAGAACAATTACCCCCCCCACCGATTGATAAGCTGTAGAAAAAAAAAAACCTTTTAATTGGAGCTAGACTTTGGCAGATCAATATGGAAGAAATCCTTGTTTAAAATTCATCAACAGAAAGATCAAATTCTGAGAGCGAGAGAAAGAGAGAGAGAGAGAGAGAGTTCTCCTGAATCTATCAGTTAATTGTCATATGTGATACATGCTTGGCCAAGCAGAAGATTTTCTCCTAGTAGGTTGCCATTAGTTTCTGCAGTAGACCAGTTGCCAACCAAGGCTATAAAAACCTTATCTGTTCTGCTATTTAACCCATAGCATAAGGGAGAAGAGATGGATTAATGCCTTTTCCAAGGGTGTGTACATGAATTAAAGAACAGTATTTACATTATTCGGACTATTGACCTCTTCTTTGTTGACATTTGTACGATGTTTCGGCTGTTGTACGCTTTGGCCTTCTTCAGGTGCTAGGAATTTCAAACTGAACCCTTTATTTCAATCAGTGAAATGTCATACAAATGGCAACAAAGATTATGACAATAGACTGAATAATCTAAATACTACCTCATACTATCGCCCGGTTCACACTCCACACACATCTATTGAACAGGTGAAGAGGCTCATCTCTTGTTCCCTGTTTAGGGTGTGGTTTCCGGTTTTCTCTTTTCCAATCTTCTTACTCTTATGTAGCCCCCTGTGCATCAGTGGCGTTACTGCCTTGCTTGGGGTGATATGATCAAAAAAAAAAAAAAAATATCTCAGAAGTATAGACAAATATTGAATTAAAGAAATTTAAATGGAATTCTAACTCAGCTCTCCAATTACTCATTCAAAGCTGATATCCATTGCATCACAATACATATCAAAGCATTGAGTAAAGAAAGACGCAAGTTAAAATACAGAGTGCAATGGATAAAATTGTTGTCACAATTGCACAAAGATGATTATTCTAAATAGGAAACCCTAAACCTGCACCGTTCCTGAGACATGGTCATAGCTATAAAAAGACTAACCTTGAAGGCCTACTAATATTTTTTTTTTAAGATGATAGGTAACTACTTTTGTCTTAGTAGAAATGTTTTAAGTTGTATAAGTACAACAATTGTATACAAGTAAACCTCTTAAGAAAATATCATGAATATCCTTCAGGATGTGGACATTCATGGCCCTCTACAGCTTTGTTTCTTTTGCAGGTTTTTTTTTTTTTTTTTAATCGTATCACCCAGAGCAAGGCGGTAATGCCACTGATGTGCAGGGGGCTACATAAGAGTAAAAGATTAGGGGGCTACATAAAAGTAAAAAGATTAGTTAGGAAAGAGTGAAGAGAAAGACGAACCAGTTAGAAGGGAGCAAGAGAAGGATGGGAATACAGCTGTGATGACAGTTGCAAAGGTGGAGAGAAAAGAAAAGGATATACAGGGTGATATAGAAAGAAGTAGAGTCAAGTGGTTAAGAAATGAGTATTGACATCGCATTTTAATTCCCAGAGGTTGTAGCCATCAGGAAAGCAAGAATATGGGAGCGAGTTCCACAGGCGGAAAGTGCGAGAAAAGAAGCTGCAGGAGTAGAATTGTTGTCTGCATTTGGTAGATCTAACTGTGAATGGGTGAGACCCAGTTGCCAGTCTGGTTGCACAAGTAAACACCCATTGCAAAGGCACCAGTGACTTAAGTTCATTGGAGCAGAAGCCATGAAAGTATTTATAGAACAGACAAAGGGAAGCCACATCCTGTCGGTGGGCAAGTGGCTGGAGTTGAGCCGCCAAGTCGGTACCTATCACATTACCGATTCTCCTTTGGAGCCTGTCAAGAACACTGAGATGAACAGTATAGGACAGCAGTACACCATGCAAGGATGAATGGTTGATTTGTATATATGCAGGATGGATTCAGGCGAGAAAAACATCCTGGACCAACAGTGACCCAACCTTCCTAGCAGTGGATTTAGCCACTGACTTAATGTAGTGGTTTCACTTGAGATCAGAAGAGAGGGTAAGGCCGAAGAGGTGCAGTGTATTGCTCTCAGGGAGACTTGCTTGGTCCATGCTTATGTGAGGCAGGAGAGGTTGCCTGTGATAATTGACAGACAGCAGCTTGGTCTTAGACACATTGAAATTTACAAGCCACTTCTTACCCCAATCCACCACAGAATTGTAGATCCCTCTCAAGATCAGCAGCGAGGTTATGTTTGTTTGCCACACCAGATTTCTTACTGATGCAGGAGTAAATTGTGGTGTCATCTGTATAAATGCATACTTGGCACTTAATCGCATCTGGGAGATCATTTATGAAGATCAGGAAGAGCGTTGGGCCTAGGATAGAGCCCTGAGGGACACCAGTGTTTGTACAGTAGGATGTGGAGGCATGCCCATTCAAGACGACCTTCATTATGTGGTTATTTAGAAAAGATAGTAAGTTTAACTTTTCATAATCTCTCCTAAACCTTGTTTGGCCAAACATTTACACAAGCTTGTTAAGTAGGTTACTTGCTGCTTTCCTCTGTTCCTCTTGCCCTCAATATGTCCTGTGAGTGTAAAGTTTTTCAAGCCCTCTTTTCTCATTATGTATCCTAGAAATTTCAATTGCTTTTTTCTGACAGCACCACTAACCATCCCAAATAAATAAGCATCCTGTTTGCTTCCATTTTCCTTAAAACTTTGATGTTCGTATTCTCAGCATCCTTCTGTAGAAACATTTGTTGCCTTAAGGCTATTCTTCACCTACTATATAACAGAAAAAACAACAAATGAAATTTCTGACAAAGCAGGAAATAACCTACGTAATGAGCTTGTGCAAATGGTTGGCAAAACAAGGATTAGTAGAGATAGCAAATAAATAAAACCAAGAGCTTTAAAGAACAAAACAGTGGAGAGCCATGATTACCTACTGAAAATTGTCCATGAAAATGGAATAAGGAAATAATTAAAAAAAAGTAAATTAAAGGAAAAATTTATAGTTAATTATACAAGAATTGAAGCAATTGTAAATTTAAGTTTGATTTTTATTTTAAAATTTTAAAAAATAAAAAAAATATAGTCGATTTATTGATATAAATCTTCCTGAGAAAGTCATTAATTACATCAAGAACAATTACTTTAATTGTACAAATCAATATTTCTATTTATTTAGGCCGAGTAGTAGTGTTATTAATTGGAGATACAAGTCAAAAAATTAGATTGAAAGATAAAAGGGAAGAGGAAACAGGTGTTTTTTTTTTATAACAGCATGTTACAATGACTTCAAAGTCAGGTAAAAACAATCCAACACTTTAGAGTATGGAATAATGGAGAGGACAGAATTGTTTTATGACAAACTAAAAATCTTATATCTGATACAGATTTATTTAAAAAAAAAAATATGTATGCATTCATTCAATTCAAATGCTACATCGAATTTTTTTTTTTTTACAGCTTTAAACCAAAACATACATTTTGGCTTGTAAGAATAATTCTAATTCTTTGCAAGAGAATATAGCATTAAAAATTTTTTGGACAAAACAATGATTTTTCCAGATACAACTAATATTTAACCCATAACTGAGGAAGAAAAAAGATGGATTCTTACTTTTCCCAAGGATATTTGTGAATAAGTGAATGTAAAAAACTTGACTGCAATTTGAACTTAGCTCTCCAATTTCTAATTCTGAGCTGATATTGAGTGCACCACCCTCACATCCTAAAATTCGCCATACTTATGGAAAAACATTCTGTAAACAAATGTTCATTGAAATATCTATTCAAATTCTTACAAGGATAGCAAGGAACAAATTAACGTTTGATATTATTAATGCAAAAACTGGAGTGTTTTTGCTTTTTTCTGTCATATAGGCAGTCTTGAAGTGAAAAAAAAGAAAAAGAAAGAAAAAAAACCGATAATGCTCATGGAATTAATAATTCAAGATCAACCTAAATATTTGGAAAATTGTCAAAAATAAAATTGTAAAAATATGACAGAGGACTAATTTATTTGATATGTAAGTTTCATTTCAATAGTTGGTGTTTTGCAGCTTTTTCACATTCTTCATAGCATAACAACAATCAGGCTAATTTTTTTCATCAGTAGTACCTCTATGAAAAAAAAAAAAAAAAAAAACTATATTTACAGCACATAAAAACAGGAACCCAATTTGGCAGTACGTCAGAAATTGGTCAAAAGTTCACCATACTGAGTAAGCCATAAAAGGTATCCATCCCTAAAGATGTTACTTTAGTAAAACAAAAATATTCAAATTCAACTGTAAACCTACTGAAAGTTTATAATGAACCTTATCAAAAAAAAAAATAACTTAATAAAAGTCAAAAAATATTTTCATTGGGAGTCAGTACTGGTGTAATTTAAAATAATTTCTTTCACATTTTATACAAAAAAAAAAAAAATCTACACTAATATGTATTTTTAAAAATGTACTTGTGATTTTCTCATTGCAATTTTGTAACTCCTCCAAGGGATTCTTCTATAAAACAAAGATATATTTTAATTGAAGAATATAAAGTTTGATACCATTTTCGAGTATCCTTAATGTTAGAAGACTACCGACTACTGTGGTTACAGCTGCCGTTCACAGGTAGCCATGAGTGAATATACATGATTTTCAATGTTTTAAACAGAAAAATAAGTAAGTTTTATAAATTCCATTCAGTCATTTTATAATTTTACAAATTTATTTACATAAAAGACAAATACTAGATTTTTCAGAGATTTTTAAATTTATTTTCTTTTGTTGTCAAGAATGGAGATTTAGTGCAACTCAAAAGCTTTCAGGTTTCGGTGCCAAGTGCAACTTCATCAGGCAGTGAAATATGTGCACAATATTTGCAATCCCATATATTATTATAACAGTAATAATAACTATATCTCTATAAAAACATTACATCTGTATTAAGCACTTTATAAATGGTAAAAATTATCAAACTGGAATATATATTCATTAGTTTATATGACTATTATATATATATATATATATATATATATATATATATATATATATATATATATATATATAATTCCCAAAAGAAATAGCATGTAGGTCAAATCCCAAAAACCAGATCCTATTAATATTAACAATGATTCAAGTGGAGGGCTCGATATAAATAGTATTATCTATTTACAGAGCCAAATATGTACATTACATTTTATTTTATTTGATATCATATATATATATATATATATATATATATATATATATATATATACTAATTCACTAATGAATTAGAGCACTATGGCTATTGGGCATGTATAATGACAATATATGTGCTAAAAAGTCTGTCTTCTACCGTACGCTCATGGCCCAGAGGGAGAACTGCCGACTGATGCCACTTCGGTCGGGTTCAATCCTGGGTTAAAAGCAATCGGAGTCTAGCCACACTGATGAGCTGTGATACAGCGAAACAGATCTGTCTGCGGATGACTATATATGATAAAATATAGTTTTAAGGTATGCTACATTTATGGGTTAAAGTGCTCAATATCAGGGATAGAGCACATGTAAATATAAAAGTGAACACTGAAGTCAACACCCAGAGGCAACAGTCTGTTTCATGTTTAAATACAATGATCATTTTATATACAGGGTTGATAAGGATGGAATAAAATTCCATATCAAAAAAACACTATTCTTAAAAAAAGTGCTCAATACAAAATAGAGCAAATAATATTTAAAATTTATAACATAAATAAACATAACATCAGCAGGTGAAAATCATTCACTTGGTCAGTCATACAAATTTTGACATTAAATAAAACTAATCATTACACATGAGAAAGAATTGTACCTTTAGAAAATTAAAATATTAATCTTTCTTTACATATTGATTTTATGAAAATAGCCTTGAAAATATCACCAGTTGAAATAGACGGAAATTTCACTACTTTGATAGGTGCTCACATTGTAAATTAGTACAGTAATAACTAGTAAATAAAACAGTAATAATAACTGATGTAGTCTAAGAGTCAGGCCTAGAAGCTTTATAGATAGTAACACTATTTCTTGTTTCTGAATTAGATTTTATATACAGATTTGATCCCTTGCAAACATGCAAGATTCCCCCTCACTTGCCAATGCAAAAAGAAATAGCCACTTCATCCGACCAATGCTTACCTGTAGACTCAAGTATAAATCTACGATGAAAGATGTATTTTTTTTTTGTAGGTTAATTAAAGCCAGAAAATATTTTTTTTAGATTGTAAGAATCTTTTGGAGATAATAATGATTTATTGATACAAGTCCTAATAATTAACCCATAGCCGGGGGAGAAGAGGTGGGTTCATACCATTCCCAAGAGTATTTGTGCATAATTGAATATAATGAACTAGTATTGGAACTTGGCTCTATGATTTCCAATTTGGAGACATCCAAATCACTACCGACACATCCAAGCTTACTGCACCAAGGTACATCTTCAAACACAAGCATAAACCTGACCAAGGTTTATCTATAAACTCAAGTATAAAATCAACCAAAATTCATTAGCATAATCAAGTAGAAACCCAATCACGGTTCACCTATAGACTGAAGTATAAACATGACCACTGTTCTTCTATAGATTTAAGTATAAACTCAACCAATAGATGAACCAATGTTCACCTACAGACTGAAGTATAAACATGACCACTGTTCTTCTATAGATTTAAGTATAAACTCAACCAATAGATGAACCAATGTTCACCTACAGACTGAAGTATAAACATGACCACTGTTCTTCTATAGATTTAAGTATAAACTCAACCAATAGATGAACCAATGTTCACCTACAGACTGAAGTATAAACATGACCACTGTTCTTCTATAGATTTAAGTATAAACTCAACCAATAGATGAACCAATGTTCACCTACAGACTGAAGTATAAACATGACCACTGTTCTTCTATAGATTTAAGTATAAACTCAACCAATAGATGAACCAATGTTCACCTACAGACTGAAGTATAAACATGACCACTGTTCTTCTATAGATTTAAGTATAAACTCAACCAATAGATGAACCAATGTTCACCTATAGACTGAAGTATAAACATGACCACTGTTCTTCTATAGATTTAAGTATAAACTCAACCAATAGATGAACCAATGTTCACCTACAGACTGAAGTATAAACCTAACCAAGATTCAGCTATAGACTCAAATATAAAACAAGCTAACACAGATTTTGATATTAACCCAATAAGGACTAATATGTTATAAAATTTGCCAAACGAACATGTCTGATATTAGGCGCAGATAAAAGTTTTCAATGGTTTTCTACTGTATATTCAATTTTCAGCTTAAAATAAAAATTGCTGGAACATTTTGAACACATCCATCTGAACTCCGATTTCATCTCCATTAGGAGAAGCTAATTTCCTTTGCTTTTAAAGGGCAATAACTAAAAATACAATTGAGTTAATTGCTTTGTCTGTGAAGATGAGCGTGCCACTTCTGAACTGAATATGGTGACAAACTAACACACATATGGAATTCTTTAATTACAATTCATGCGATGCTTGCTTTTCTCAAGTGAGTGAAATAAAGCTTTGTTGTTTGTATGTTAAAATACACTTGTCTTATTTTCATTAGTTTTTGTTTATTTCAACAACCTGGGATATAACAATCTCCATGGTACACGCATAACAGATTTATTGTATTGTACTATTTCTTCCCTGCCTTTTACTGAATAAAAATTAGTATTAAAAAAAAAAATTAACAGAAATTTAGTCATTTACAATTTTGGTTGTTGAAAGAAGAAACAGAAAATATCTATTTTGACTTACATGGATCAGATCCTTTAACAGGCAATTTGATATTGTGGGTTTTTACATTATTAAATAACAGCTCGGCACCACCACTGAAGTTAAAGAAAAAAAAAATTGTGAAATTAAAACAAAACATAACGTTGTTTATAAAAGAATAATTATTCTATTTATTAGATGCAAGAATAAAGAAATAATTTTTGTGAAAAGGTGTCTTTCTTCTCTTTCTGCTCATCATTGTTTCTGTTCCTAATTTTTCCACACCCTGTAACCCTGTCTTTTAGTGGCCTTACATGGGGTGATACCGATTAAAAAGATAAAGAAACATGTCATAGATCCCTACTTAGTATGGATCGAATATTCCACAGCAATAAATCTTTTATCTTCGAACATTAATATTTCACTAAAGTGCTAGGGTTACACTGAAAGCTTATTGGTGGAATAGACAAAGGTTATAAAAATAAAATAATGTTTCCACATCCCCGTTCATTAACACATTCAACTGATCGTTGACCATGAATGAGTGAACAAACACCAAACATACAATATAACAATTTAATGAACAAAGAAAAGCGAGTGAATAATATGGGGGAGGGGGAATAAATATGATATTGTTCTTAATCAATGATGAGCGATGAACAGAGCAAACCAACAGAGCATCATAGATCATAAGCTTATCTTTTATTTTGATATTTGTAAAAGTGTTTGTATGAACGTAATATTTTTGTGGTGATTGTAGGCTAATGCTAAAATACAACTGGTGGGGGGGGGCATTAAGACTTATCTTATAGTCTCTTTTCCCTTTTCTCTCTCTCTTTTTTATACTTTAATGAATAGCTTCTGCTCTCATCTTCCCTTTTCTCTGACGGTTGGGAATTATATTTTCTGGCACCAGGCTTTCTTTAGAGATCTTTGAATGCAATGGCTACTTTAATGAACAGCTTCAGTTCTCATCTTCCTTTTGTCTGAGGGTTGGGAATTACATTTTCTAGTATCAGGCTTTCTTCTTTCTTCAGAGATTCTTGAGTGCAATGGCTATATTCTGCGATAGACTATCTTTATTACATTCTCAGAAACTGGAACAACATGACTTGTTTTCTGCCTCAGAGAATGTATGGTCTTGTCTAATTTCTTTGAGTCATAATTAGTCTGACTTAACCTGTCAGGATTCAGCTGGATACTGACTATTTTTGAAATCCACCTAGTGGTCTGCGCATTTTGGTGCTAAAATTTTCCGGCTTGCTGATTGGTTATCCTCAGCCAATCACTTCGCTTCTTTTGTCTGCTGCTTCTGTTGTTTTCGCCTATGTGCATATGGCTTATGTATGATATCAAAGGTGGGTGTGTATCTGTTGCTAGCTTGTATATGATATGGGAAGGGGGTGGGTATTTATTGTTGACTTACATCCGTAACAAACAATACATTGGTATTTAATAAAGTGAAGATCCGAAATTCATAACTAAAATATACACCAATCAAATATTTAATTATTCCACTCTTTTATATTTTTTTTCTTAGATGGCCAACTGTATGTATGACTCATTGATTACTCTTGGCATTATAGAAATTGTTTTTACTCAAATCTCTTTTCATGTAAAAAGTTGTGTTTAGTATAACAATTACTTGAAATAGTAATGTCTTTTGAAAGAAAGAAAAAAAAAAAAAAAAAAACACACTCCACCCATGTCTATCGAACAGGTGAAGAGGCTCATCCCTTGTTTCCTGTTTAGGATGTGGTTTCCGGTTTTTCTCTTTTCCAATCTTTTCACTCTTACATAGCCCCCTGCGCATCAGTGGCGTTTTCGCCTTGCTTGGGGTGATATGATTAAAGAAAAAAAAAAAAAAACTAGCAACAGAAGGAAAAAAAAAACAAAAAAAAAACCCCGTCAAAGTTGAAGCAAAAAGCTATCCGAGTGCTTTACAAGAAAATTTTTAAGAAATAAGACTGCAGTGTAAGAAACATAATAAGGAGATAATGGATTAATTAATTAATTAATTTTATTTTGGACCTAATTTTGTGTAAATAAATATGAATTCTCAACTGCCATATTGCGGGATCCACTTAAGTTTGCCACAAAATATTTTCATGGCATACATGTGTATATGTGGACGCAATAATAGTACAGCATTTGTATTGGAATAAATCAATCTACTCCAGCAGCTTCTTTTCTCACATTTCCCGCCTATGGAGCTCTCTTCCATATTCTTGCTTTCCTGACAGCAACAAGCTCCAGGAATTTAAATGCAATGTCAATATCCATCTCTTAACCACTTGACACCCTGTATATCTTTTCCTTTCTCTCTACCTTTGTAACTGTCATTACACCTGTATTCCCATCCTTCTCTTGCTCTCTTCTCTGACACCTCCTTTAGCTGGTTAGTCTTTCTCTTTACTTTCCTATCTAATCTTTTTCTCTTATATGGCCCCCAGCACATCAGTGGCGTTACTGCCTTGCTTGGGGTGAAATGATTAAAAAAAAAAATTAAACTTTTTATCCCACATTAGTTAAAAGGACTATCAACCCTGAATGGCAACAAAAATAAAAAGTCAGAAAGACTAAACTCAAATAAAGAAATGATGGTTTGTTTACCGCATCAGGCACAGGTTTCACACTAGATAAGCTGTACGAATCATTGAATAAAAACACTGAAATAAAGTAAGTTCATATTTGTGTGAGTACTTTTCAAATTTATGGTTTTATTTCTTAACATTTAAAATGAATATGCTTTAAAAATCTTGCTAAGTGTGCTATGATATTTTCATTTGCTCTTAGGTGTGCCGTTGCTTAAAAAGGTTTATAAATACTAGTAAAGATTATTGAAATGTCTGAGGTAAGTGACCACTTATAAATTTACTACCTTATATTGATTTACCTTCTTTGTCAGTATAGTGTGTGACACAAAAGATATGAATAAACAAATGTGCAATGGCAATTATTATATAGTAGACAATGGTATAGTAACTGATATTTTTTAATTATTTCAGGTTTAAAAAATTGCGATAGGTTTTAAAATATTACAACATCAATAGAGAAACTAAGTATTGGAAAATTACTCAAAGATGGGAACACAGTTGAAAAAGTTAAACAGTTATAGAATTAAAAAAAAAAAAAAAAAAATTGAATATACTGGCAAGATAAGAAAATTTAAGAAAAAGTAACTCTTCACTATGGTATTGTACCTTGACTTTATGAATTTAAGTACAGTACTACATTAGCGTTGTGGGAAAGTGGATATTGGCTTGAAATTAGAAATCACAGAGCCGAGTTTGAATTCCAGTTGAATTTGTTGCATTCACTTTTGTGCAAATGCCCATGGGAAAGGTATGAGTCCGTTGCTTCTCCCCCAACTATGGGTTAAATAACAGGACAGATTGGGTTCTATAGTGTTGGTTGGCAACCACTGTACTGGAAAATGCAATAGCAACCTACTGCAAGAAAATTTTATGCCCAGTCAGTCATGTCTCTTTTGAGACATGATCACCTAAGTGTGTATTATGTATGGCACTTAATTAACTGAATAGATTAGCAAAAAGGTTTCATCAGTTTACAGTTGAACTGGCTAGATGTAACTGTAAGTTCTATGCTAACAGTTTCTTCTCTTGCACTTCTCACTTGCGGAAATCCTATCCAGCTCCATGCTTTCCATACAACTTTGAGCTTCAAAAGTTTAAATGCAATGTCAATTGTTAACTACTGTCTTTTTGATTACTTTTCTACTGTTCTCACTCCTTAATAATATGTTACTAGAAAGCCATGTGAAAATTTCAGGGTTTTCGTATTTTAATTTTCTGATGAATCTTAATTCTTAAGTTAATGACTGAATAGGTTAATTACAATAAAAATTAATCTATCACATTAAATATATGAGCTTAACTTTAAAATATTTCAATAAAAATCATAAATATGAATAGGGGGTAAGTATTTTAAGAAGTGGATATGTACAAATCAAAAGACTTAACTTTAAAATATTTCAATAAAAATCATAAATATGAATAGGGGGTAAGTATTTTAAGAAGTGGATATGTACAAATCAAAAGACTTGAAATTGACTTTTTTTCCATTTCACCGAAACAGCCATTAAAAACTTTATTTTCTCACAGAAACCTAGTAATGTTTCTGATCTGTGTTTCGTTTTTCCATGCAATCAAAATGTCTGTCTTTATGAAGTACTAGCAGTATAGCCCGGCGTTGCTCGGGTGTAATGAAAGCTTTAAAACTAATCCATGATCCTGGAGCTCAGACTCTTTGGATGTTGGCACAAAAGACTAAAAAGCAATAGTTGTTTCCAGTTAAAGTGAAACCGTAGACTGAAAGAAAAATGAATGGATGCAAGTCAAATTTTGATTTCCTGGTATCGATATCAAATAAGTTTTTTTCGTCGTAAACTGAATTTTGAAGGCTAAATAAGTCCTTTGAGTAAATAGCCGAGCCTAAGAACTACAATTATACCTACATAGAGCCAAACCCGAAGCAAAAACTAAAATAAAAGGGCTGAAAAAATACAGGAAGATAAATAGACACACACACACAAACATCTTGCCTTAATATATATATATATATATATATATATATATATCTCGATTTTCTGCACTATTGTAAGAACTGCAACCTTGAAACTTCTGAATATTGTTTCTTATGTCTTTGTCTATGAGTGTATCAAATTTGATTAAAATCGGACCACTCCTTCTATAACCCAATTTTTTCGATTATCGATTTTTATCGGGGGCACCTCAACACAAAACCTAGCTAAGAACACTCGCTGACGATTATAGTACAAATGTGTAAATTTTCAAGAAAATCGGTTCAGTCATTTCAGAGTCTATAGGTAACGGATACACACACAAAGTTCCATTTATAAATAAGTTTAGATTGGCAGTAGATGTTAAACATTTCTATGATTGCTTCTTTCTTTCATTTTCTTACTGAAACCAAGTAGTGTCTTTCCCCCTCTTTACATGCAATCAAAAAGGAATAGTAAATTCTTTATGAGATATTGGCAGGAGACATTAATCACTTCTATTTTTCCTTTTTTTTTTCTTAGGTGCCTTCTTTCATTCATTTTCTCACTGAAACCAAGTGGTGTCTTTTTCCCTCTTTCTAAGTAATCAAAATGGAATAGTCAATTATTCATGGAGGTATTGCCAGGGCTTAATGACCATGTGAACAAATAAAGGGAGAGACAAGCACAATTATAATAAGATTATTAAAGTTCTTTTAATGAGTTTTATGAATGTTATATTTTTATGTTTACACAGCAATTAATGTTATTATTAAAGTTCTTTTCATGATATTAATTTTTATTAATGTTTTATTTTTATGTTTCAAACTGCAATTAAGTTATTATTAAAAGTTTTTTTAATGTTTTTATGTTTAAGACTGCAATTAATGTCATTAAATTTCTTTTAATGACATTGATAGTTTTATGAATTTTATGTGCCAGACTGTAATTAATGTTATTATTAAAATTCCTTTAATGGTATACATAATTTTATTAATCTTATGGTTTTATGTTTCAGACTGCAATGAATGTGGACACCATGTCTATTAAGTAAAACTATAGATTCCTATAAAGTTTATTGTATTATTGATACACATTCAGCTCCAATTATTACAAGTTATTAGACAAAAGATGTTTATTTCAAATAGTAAAGGCCACAAACAGGAAGGTAAAGAGTACATTTACTGGCAACTCTAAGATTTTTTGAACAAGAGTAAATCCTCAATGTCTGCTCTCTTAAATTCTTTTTATGTATTGTCATCTGCTGCTAATAAAGCAGAATGCTTTGCTTATAAATACTCTTCCAACTCCACTCTCCAGGAATAACTTTGCTGATTTTCCCCATAGAATCAAATGCTCCGTGATATGAACATAACTCGGTCCATTGTTTCTACTATCATTTCCAAACTGCATCCCTAAAAAGTTTGCAGACTTGAATGAATCCTTGCAATTGTTCTAAGAAAATGGCTCTTGTCCTTTGCAAACAATAAATGCCTTGCTGCTTCTTGCTTTTCAGCTTGTTAGAAGACCTCTTCTGTAGTCCCTATCTAAAAACTCAGGTGAACCTTCTGACCTCCGATTATTAGTCTTTTACTTTTTTAGTCAAAGTACTAGAGGCTCTCAACACCAGTGGTTGTCAACCTTTTTTACTCATGGACCACTTTTACTTTTAATTGTTTTGGGTGGACTCCCCTAACTGTTATTGTTAAAATACACCTTAAAGTGCCGAATCCAGGTGCGTCGTCAGTGTTGTTGCTCCCATGTCATTAGAAGTTTCGGGTCTCAATAAACAACAGACTTCTTCGATGGGTGACCCAGCCGAATATGATCAGTATTCGGCTTGCACCCAGAAAGAAAAAAATTGCTACTAGCTTTAGGACATGCATTATATAAGTTCCCCAGAAAAGGTAATTAATCAAGGCTTCACTTGGGCTATTCGATGTTATAGATCGGGTACGCTTGGTTGTACTGGTATTCTTGTGTTTTTTGTAGTAGTTTTGGGCCACTCATTTATCCGCAACCACCTGGTGGCCTTCTTGACGGATTCCAAGATCATTTGAATTGCCCGCCTTCTTTTTTGTCCAGTTATCCCTAGGCTAGTAAGGGCTCGTATCAATAATATTAAAATAAAAAATCTTATTTTATTTTTCACTAATAGATAAGTTAAGGAATCTTGATATAAATTTTCCTTTATATATCCTCATTTTTTATTCAACTTTTACAATAAAAAAATCTGATAGATTAAAAAAGATGCTAAAGTACATCACTTGATTTTGTTTTAATATGGTCTAGATTACTGTAGTAATTCCAATTCACCATTATAACAACCATTCTAAAATGAAATTGCTCCATGGACCCCCTTATTTGCTATTTCTTTTTGTGTGGAGCCCTAGTAATGATCCATAAGGACCTTGGTTGAGAACCACTGCTCTAATCAACTCTGAATTGGTTAAGCATAGCCTTCTTTCAGATAAACAATATGGATTTCATTTTTCTCTATGTCAATCATCAATGTGTTAACAGTTATAACTGAATTTATGTGTTGAGCTTTGGATAAAAATGGCATGGTTTGAAATGTGGCCTTACTTTTAGAAAGACGTACAAAAGGGTAACTGTGTCTCTAGCCAGATATTTGACTTAATCCAATTGCTCTTAACAAATCAGATAAGAAAGATCATGTTAAAAATATCATTTCACAGTAATGTGGGGGGGACCCCCAGCAATCTATTCTTGGACCTATATTGTTTCTTATCTTCAACAACCTTCCTATATTATTAGTTCCCAGCTACGCTGATAAAAAAAACCTATTTATTCCTATTTTAATAGTGTTATATATCGACAAACAACAAACACGCATATATATATAAAAATATAAAGTTATATTTTTATTAATGACGATGAACCGTGTAGCATAGGGAACAGAGAATTGAGAGAGCGCGCTTCTAATGGGTTGACGGGAGTGTAGTCTTATCTGTTGTGTCTCTCTCTTCACCGGCCGATCTCTGTCGCTCCTCTACTACTACTCTGGCGAATCCGTGTGACAAGGTCTTTATATAATCTTCCAGAACCGGGACTTTTTCTTCCGGTTTTGCCTCGCCCACGCACGCCCACGTAATTCTCAGAGACACCTGTTCTGTTTGCCTCTGTAGTTATTTCCGCTGCTGCCGGAAATAAGGTCAAACGACATCCGTTCCTTTCAACGACCGGAAACACCCTCGCTTGCATCAGCCTTCCTCGGGTGGGGCCAGATTGTTATATTACAATAGTAAGTCTGATAGGTTCAACAAAGTGAATAGCACATACTCACAAAAATGACCTCAAATCAGTTATTAACTGGAGCAAGAAATGGCTTGTAAATTTGAATGTCTCTAAAGTACTGCTGTATTTTAATCATGATAGTGAAACACTTCTGCCCTCCATTACTATTGCTAATTCCAAGAGCAACTCATTGCACCTTGGTCTTACATTTTCTGACATAGAATGGAGAGATTATACTGAATCAATTACTAGGTCTTCTGCTAAGAAGGATGGTTCAATGTGTCATGCCAGACACTTTTTATCACCAGAATCCATTTTGCACATTTATAATTCCACCATTCGTCTATGCATTGAATATTGATGTCATATCTGGTTAGGTACTCCAACCATATGTCTTGAGATTCTCAACAAAAATTCAAAGAAAGATCTGCAATGTTATAAGCCCTGACCTAGCATCTCAACTCCACTTTCTCACTGCCATGATGTGGCTTCCCACTATCTTATCTATAAATATTGTCATGACAGTTGTTCTAATAGTAGCTTGATTGTGTGCATTCAAGCGTACTGCTAGACTGGCTCTTAGATTTTATTGTTTTGCTGTTGAAATAGAATATAACTCAATTACATTAAATAAGTTAACTAGCGACAATAAATCTTTGAAGTATTTTAAAAATATTTTTGAAACTTTATAAATTATTATAATTAAAAAAAAAAAAATTCTTTTAAAATTTCATTATTAATCAAAAAAGTTTTTCTTCAGACTATGTCCTTACATTATTTAGGTACCTCCAGTCAAATCGATAACAAAATGGCATAGTATGAATAAAAAATTCCAAACTTAATAAAACAAACTTTTTCCTTCAAAATGTTTATATTAAAAGAAAAAAATTAAAATAATTTTTAATTATTTAAAAATTTTTTTGAATCCCTTCTAACTTTTTCAAAATTTTGTCAAAACATTTTGTTTTGATTTGAGTGAGCCACTTTTTTCAGTTACAAACACCAAAATTTGAAAATTCTCACAAAAATCAAATAATTGTCGGATTTTAATGAAACTTTCAGTACTCATTCACAAACGAATAAAATTATTTTTGAAATTATTATTTTTTAAAAATCTTGATAAAAATATATTTTTTTTACCTCTGTTACACCCCCACCTCCACATTGATTGTGAGTAGACTTTTTAGTTAAGAACTGATGATTACATTGTCTATCTAAATTTGAAAAGTTTAATAAAATCCTTTTGCAGAAATATTTTAAATTAATGAAAAAAAAAAAAAAAATTTGTGTAAATAATTTGATTAAGTATGATGTTCCATAGGAGTTGAGTCATTTTTCAATTGGCGTAGATAGACTAAACTATCGCCCGGTTCACACTCCACCCTCATTTATTGAACAGATGAAGAGGCTCATCCCTTGTTCCCTGTTTAGGATGTGGTTTCTGGCTTTCTCTTTTCCAATCTTTTTACTCTTACGTAGCCCCCTGCGCATCAGTGGTGTTACTGCCTTGCTTGGGGTGATATGATTAAAAAAAAAAAAAAGGTTTCCATAAAAATTAAACTAGATATTTTTACCATGCCTTAAACTTAATGATAACTTATTAATAAATAACATAATATTACTTAGTTCGGTTATTTCAATTTCATTCTTTCTTATTAAATTAAAATTATTTTAAAAGAAATTTTTATTTAATTTTTATTTATTCAGAAAGCATATTAAAATGTCTGGCTATAAATCTAAACTAAAATTCTATAAAATATTATATAATTGCTGAGAATATTAAGTTAAATTTTTAAATTTTACTATTTAGTAAAAAAAAGAAAAAAAAAGAAACTAAATTTTGACAATTTTATGTTTTAACGTAATTAAAATTCTGGCCCATATGGTCACTACCCTTTTAGTGTTCTTTACAAATTCCAGCTGTCATATCTTTTGTCACCCGATAACGGAGATAAAAGATGGCTACTGGAGTTAAAGAATTTTTTTATTGTAAATTTCTGGCAGAAAGCAATTGTTACTTGATTGAAATCAGATTAAGATAAGTTTGAATTTTAAAAATTGACTTAAATGACTTGTCAGCTAGGTATATTTTATTTTTGCAAGATTTTTAAAACAGAAATTTGGCTACTGTTTATTGTGTTGATCAATCAAAATTCAGAAAAACATTAGATTAAAATCAATATAATTTTGGTTTAAAATACACCAGTGTATTTTTCTTTCTGGAATTAAAATTTAATCTCTTGGCTTTCAATTAAAACTAATTTTAATACTTGAAGATAACTTATTTATTTTTAAAATTTTAATTTAAATTTAGGTATCGAAAATGGCTGGAGGTACCTAAAAGCAATTAAAAGCTTATCAAATTAAATAATGTCATACTTTTATTACGTTTTTTTTTTATTTTACCATAAGGAGAAGATTTTCGGAAATAAAGGAAAAAATCCTTAAAAAAAAGATGAGTTACAATACATTCTCCAGTGAGTTCTGCGTTTAACCAATTTTCCTAACAAAATTTTTAATTTCTTAAAATTTCATGAATTTATGTGGGTGGAGTGTGGGTAACATATAAAATATATATATTTTTACCAAAATTTAAAAAAAATAATTTCATTCATTTGTGAATAAGTCCTGAAAGTTTAATAAAAATACGACAATTATTTGATTTTTGCAAGAATTTCCAAATTAATGTATTTTTCACAGGAAAAAAATGAGTTATTACGTTTTCCATCATAAACTCTTCTTAGTAAACGATATTTGGTTACTAGGTAACTAAAATCAAAACAAGAACTCGAACGTCTTAAAAGGGATTAAAAATATAAAAAAATACTTTGATCTTTCTTCTTAATGACAACAAAAATCTTGTTTTTGTTTGATGGAAAAAAACTTCGTTTTTAAGTTTGGGGTCTTTTACGTTGTTTTTTTCGGCGATTTAATAGAACTTCACTGCACACCATTTTGTACTTATTCGTTGCTCTCCTTGGTGGTGCACTTGGGTTAGTAAAAAAATAGTTAAAGGACCAGTTTTTTGTTACCATTACAAATTGGCTGACCCACTGCCTGTGTGTGATAGACGTGTGGGAAAGAGTACAAGAGTCAAAGAGACAAAAAAACAATGAAAATGAACGTGCCACCGTGTTGGACATTTTTATGCACGTGCGACTACAAAAAAAAAAACAAACGAAAACAAAACTAAACTAAAACTAATAAAATAGTCAAAAAGAGAGTGAGAATATCATTGTCTGTTCATAGGCTTAAACTTTAAAGCTATAAATCGGCAATGATATTCTCATGCACATGAAACGAGATTTACACGCTAGAGACAGAGAATGACCAGGAAGGTTTCAAGGCTTTCCCTGTCTTCGTCATAAATCTCATGTCCTGTGCATCACATATGATGCGCACAGGACGGGCAAAAAGCAACCCACAAGTGAGCGCGTTTGGCAGAGCCAAGTGTTTTTGTGTAAACCACATCTTTCTTTCTCTTTTTTTAAAAAAATTATTTAAACAACGCCACCTTTTATTAGTAGGAGAATTCCTTTGGCAGATAAAGCACTTAATTCAACAAGCTCTTTTATGGTTTTTTTAGCCTTTTAGTTTTACTTTTGTAATTTAAATTAAGTATTAGAATCGTTAGATTTGCCAAAGAGAAATATCGGACACTTCAAATTTAAATGTCAACAATTTCTTCAAATTTATGTTCCATGCGTTAATATAATTTTATTTCAATTTTATACGAATTACGGAAGATATGGTGAGATTTTTAACCGCCCAAATCCGGAAGGGACACGGTCTTAAAAAAATGTTAGTCTTTTCTTCTTTCAATCCTTATTATAAATTTCGTGGTTTGGCGAAATGAGCATTAATCAGTTGGTTGATATGTCAAGATAAAATTTTTAAAAAAGTTTGCATTGTTTTATATGACTAAGACCAAAAAAAATTTACCTTAATTCCAACGTGACTGGAAGTTCAGCCATAGCTTGAGAGATCTATTATTTTTAACTTCTAAATTGAAGAGTAGCATAACGTGATTATCTCCCTTAGATTAGTTTGTAGCTGCACGGATATTGGAAAATATTTTCAGCTTTTTTTTTTTTAAATTAATTTATAAACTTAACGTCGATTTAAAATAAAACCGAAGAAATTTATATTTCGCATTATAATTATTCCTATTAGAAACTAATATAAATAATACAAAAAAAAACCCGTATCTGTCGGAAAAGCAGTGGGAGGTGATTTCCTGGTTACAAAAAAAAAAAACTGACGGTGATAAAAACATAGATATGAAAATTATAAAATTTTATGATACAGAAAATTTTCGGATGGTAATTTAAAATAAGAAATAATTAAAAAGAAGGAAGAAGAAATATGCCAATATGAGAAGGAAAATATAAATTTTCCGTTTTATTCAAAGTTATCCCCCATTAAAGAGCCATACAATATCGTATCATTTTTTTAACATAAGGATTTAGATATTTTGTGCATTGTCCAGATTGTTCTTGGGAGTGACTGTGTACTGAGTTTTTATCTATCTATCTATCTATCTATCTATCTATCTATCTATCTATCTATCTATCTATCTATCTAAGTACATTCATATCTATCTATCTATCTATCTATCTATCTATCTGAGTATATTCATATCTATCTATCTATCTATCTATCTATCTATCTATCTAAGTATATTCATATCATATCTATCTATCTATCTATCTATCTATCTATCTATCTGAGTATATTCATATCTATCTATCTATCTATCTATCTATCTATCTATCTATCTATCTATCTATCTATCTATCTATCTATCATATCTATCTATATCATATCTATCTATCTATCTATCTATCTATCTATCTATCTATCTATCTATTTAAGTCACCATCTGTAATCACCTGACCCGCTTGGAAATGCCAGGTGCTGTAAGCTTGGATGTACGGGTAAGTGTAATTGATAACGGCTCGGAATTGTAAATCGGAGTCGTGTTCGTTATATTCACTTCCGCGAAAATACTATTGGGAAAGTGTGAATCTTGCCCCCCACCTGTAATAGGTTAATTTAATTAGTAGAACATGTATCAGTAACTCCTTATTATCTCCAAAAATTCTAACAATCTAAGACTGTTTTTTGACTTTAAATTATAGCGGGTATCTCTTCTCTTATTTCATTTGTAGTGAGGGGTAGTAGGATTCCGTAGCATGTTAACGGAATTTGGCCTTGTGGGAAGATAACCCACTATAATTCATAAATTCAAGAAAGGCAATTTTTGAGTGTAAAATAACATTTATACATATATACATTTCAATCAATGTTTTACAAAATAAGTAACGCTTGAAATAAAAGTTCAACGGAGGTCAAAGAGTTCATGAAAGGTAATGATGATCTGAAAGAAAAGAATTTTCATTTTCAAGTTGCCGTTTCGAAGGTCAATGAGTCAGTGAGTTAGTTTGTGTGGAATGTCTTAGAAAAGGTCAGTTAGTACTTTGAGAACAGGGGAGGAAGAAGAAGGCGAGCATAGTAGCAGCTTGACATAAGTCAAGGAAGAAACTAATTACACTCTTCTCCTCTGTCTGTGCTTGTCTGTCTTTTTGATGCTTAGTCTCTGCTTTTTCTAACAGCATTTTTGGATCAACTGGCTCGTTTCGAATTTCTTCCTTGTATTTGAATCCGGGCTTCTCATTGGTTGGTAAATAAAATTCGCGATGGCTCGCGAAATGGTAATTTGATATATGATTTTTATTTTTCATCCGGAACATCTGCGCAGATCCGGATGTGTACGACGATTTTTATTCATTTGACTTTTAGTTGTGAGAGAGCACACATCCGGTTCGTCGCTTTTGTTCGGTTGGTATCACCACAAAATAACCAGCAAAATCCACCTCTTCCTCCAAGCAATGGGTTAATTAGTAGAGTTTGCATCACAAATTATAATCACCCCCAAAATTCTAAAAATGCAAAGCATTTCCTGACTGTAAATAATCTGAGAAAGGTTAATAACCAGTAAAAAAACAACAAAAAATATTCTGTAGTTATTGGACTGTTGATACTTTTAGGTCTGTCCATTTTTCGATAAGTATTTTTTTTTTGTTAACTTTCTATCGGGCTGTTAACCATACATGCTGCACTGAAGATGAGCGAATCAGTTCGTTATCAGAGAAAGAAGGTCTCTAGAATTCAACATTCACAGAACACAATGAAGGCAAGGAAATCAGATAGTATAGGATACAAATCCTATATCGTTTCAACAAATAAGGAAACCAAAAAAATAACTAGATTTGCATACCCACAAAATCGGATCAGAATGACTGAAAACATTTTGGAAAAACCAGACCAAAGCAAATTTCACAAGCCGGTGTGAAAATTAAAATTCTGGATACTGATTGGACAGGAAATAGCAAATGAAACTATGACCCTGCAAATTTTCTTAACACCTAAAAAATAGTTTTGCAATCGAAGCGGTTCATGTGATTAGATTTCACTACTTATCCACGTTTTTTGACCGGCCCAAACTGTCTGATGGGAGCTGGGATCTGATAAGGACATCGCCACAATGTAAGGGAGAAATTTCAAATCGCCGAACCTGACAAGTCTCGTCGACATACATTCGTTCTTTCTCTACTTTCTATTTTCCTTGCTTTGTCTTCGCTCACTCGCCGTCAAAGAAACAACAGCAACAACAGCAACAACGGCAAAACATTTTCAACTGACTTCAAAGCAATTCAACACCGATAAGTACATTTCCCTCTTATCTGTTACTAGCAGTATAACCCGGCGTTGCTCGGGTGTAATGAAAGCTTTAAAACTAATCCATGATCCTGGAGCTCAGACTCTTTGGACGTTGGCACAAAAGACTAAAAAGCAATAGGTGTTTCCAGTTAAAGCGAAACCGTAGACTGAAAGAAAAATGAATGGATGTAAGTGAAATTTTTATTTCCTGGTATCGATATCAAATAAGTTGTTTTCGTCGTAAACTGAATTTTGAAGTTTTTGATACCATTTACTCAGAGGACTTAGTTTTTGATACCATTTACTCAGAGGACTTATTTAAGTCCTCTGAGTAAATGGTATCATGGCTGAGACTAAGAACTACAATTATACCTACTTAGAGCCAAACCCGAAGCAAAAACTAAAATTAAGGGGCTGAAAGAAATACACACACACACACACACACACACACACACACACACACACACACATCTTGCCTTATATATATATATATTATCGATTTTCTGCACTATTGTAAGAACTGCAGCCTTTAAAATTCTGAATATGAGTATATCAAATTGATTAAAATCGGACCACTCCTTCTATAACCCGATTGTTTTGATTATCGATTTTCGATATTCATCGGGGGTACCTCGACACAAAACTTAGTTAAGAACACTTGCAGATGCTTATAGTACAACTGTGTAAATTTTCAAGAAAATCGGTTCAGCCGTTTCGGAGTTTATAGGTAACGGACACACAGACATACATACACACACAGACAAAGTTCCATT
Source organism: Ascarosepion bandense (assembly GCA_037127315.1). Taxonomy (NCBI): domain Eukaryota; kingdom Metazoa; phylum Mollusca; class Cephalopoda; order Sepiida; family Sepiidae; genus Ascarosepion; species Ascarosepion bandense. Next base: position 2,271,759 of record JBBBDQ010000403.1, read on the forward strand.
TATAAATAAGTTTAGATTTGTCACTTACACTCTCTTTTTCACCTTAAATTGATCGTCCCTTTTTCTTTTTTCACCTGCTTGGCGGACACAAAAAGAAAGAGAAGAACAAGACATGGCAATTTCACAACTACGAACCCTTGATTCCTTTTGTAGTGAATAAAACAAATTCTAGATTTAAAAATTCAAATGCTAAGCACTGACTCGTTGATTTTGTTAGAAATAAACGAGTTTTCTCGAATTTACAAACTTTGCTTAACACACACACACACACACACACACACACACACACACACACACACACACACAAAACTCGTTAAATTTCACATCACGACGCGAAAGGTTTTCGGCTAATAGAAAACTAGGAAACATCTAAAAACAAAATAGAAAGGCCAGAACCACATCCGGGAAGTGAATTCCCAAATGACCCTTTGGAGCCCCATAAAAGACGGAGCAAAATCGGATGTCGCCAGAATGAAAGCGATCTTTATCATTACCTCTCTTTTTCTCTCTCACCTTCCTCTTCTTCATCGTTCGCCTTTCAACGCCTTCCTTTTCGCAATTCACCCTGAGCAATAATTTCAAAGACACTTCTACTCAAAGATAGCGCTCACACGTACATACATACATACATACATACATACATACATACGTTCCTGCCTACGTACATATAAACTTACTCTTGCAAAAAGTACTACGAACTCTTGATACCCTTAACTTTTTAATACTGTTTCTCATTGAACGTTAACAATTCATGTTATTCTTTTCCATTAATTAATTTCTATTTAAACATGCAAAAGGTATACTTTTATTCTTCCACAAATTCCCATCTCCAATCGTCTGATGATAGCGAATAATCCTAAGTTTTAGGGAGTTCGGTTATGTACGACACAAGGCGAATTTAATAAACATTAACCATCTCCCTACTGCTTCACTGTAACTCAACACTACGACACATTCTTTTTTTGAACATTTATCTAGTTAGTAATTTCATTATCCTTCATAGAAACTTAGCGATGAAAATGTGTCTTATAAATGCAAAGTTCATATAATTATGTACGAATAAATCCTCTCCCTTTTACTGTCAAGCAAAAAGCATGTAAACAAAACATTTTGTTGAAAAAGTTGTTTTTAAATGAGTTCAAAGGATATGTCTTTAAAGGTTAAAGGTTTTGTTCCTTTGAGTGAATATAATATTGAGTGAATGAATGAATATATAATTGAGTAAGTTGTAATTTTGTGTTCGTGTTAAGAGGTTCTTCGTAAAATTCAACTGTTAATAGTCGAGTAGACATCAGTGGCACTTGATTGAAGTAACAATGCTTCAGACGAAAGTATCCTCTTTATATACAATATGATAGGATCAATAACACTTGTTCACATTTCTGGCGGGATACGTAACTAAACATGTTCTGTGACGAGTTCTCACGTGCTTCATATTTTCTGACCAATCAGTGAAGACTAGCTCGAAATTCAAATTTTAAATTTTCCGAACCAGCTCTCGTTCTGAAGCAAATATAATATGGTTACGATTTTTTTTTTTTATCTGGATTCATAACATATGTAAATTGTCGTAAATGCTTTTTTTTATTTAGTATTGCAAAGTGAATTCCACACACTGAAAACATATAAATGTTTGTTATTTTGCCATCTATCAGTCGTCCTGGGTATGGCGATAAACTACACCGACAGCAAGGTTCCTGATGGAGAGATTTTGAGGAGCGTGGTGCTCTTAACTGCAGTTGTTCCTAGGTCAACCCTGGCCCATGGTGGTAGCATCTGTTAGGGTCCCAGCTATGGGCAAATAGTGAACTCCCAAATAAAAATCAACAGTACATTTTTATAATAAAATGAGCAACAATATATTTTTATAGCAAAATAACAATCAATACAACACTAAAATTGATGTAATGAATATGCATACACCTTGGTTCCCCCTTACAGTAATATGATTGGCTGGTGTCAGTCATAAATACAGATTAGGTGGGGACGCCTAGGACTACGCCTATTGGAACGCCTATTGACCACGCCTATTGCATAAGCCGTACGCCGAAGCATACTGCATACGACTGCGACGAGCACCAGTCCATTACGGCTACTTGCTAGATTGTCCTACCCAGTTACATTTATATATATATATATCTTTCCAGGACATATAAAATATATATGAAAATACATTTTTATAGTAATGTGAAGCCCCACTCTGAGATAAAAATAAATTACAATTTTAACATCGCATCATATGCAATAATTTACTCTTCGCATAGCATATGAGTGCAGAAAAAAGTATCAGCTACAGTTTAGCAATCGCACTATATATTTTATTATTAAGTACAAAAACTTAACCATTTCAGCACAGACTCGGATTCAATTTTGAATTTGTTTTCGGTCGTCGCTCATTGGTTTAGAAATCACAAGCACACGAGAACACGTTTAGAAGTAAATTCCGCCAAAATCTTACGATGTGTCCCGGAGCCTATTCCAGTTTCTATAAAAGGAAGAAACTTAACAAGAACCTTCACTTTGCGATGAGGAAGCCAAAGACGTCCACGCCATTTGCCATGTAACAGACAGGAGCACAACCGCTCACTTCATTCGCCATGAGACGCGAAGCGGAATCCCCGAGTGAAAAATTTACTTTTGAATGCTTATCAAGTTAAAGTAATATTCTTAACAAGTATTATTTGCCCATCACTCACTCACTCACTCACTCACTCACTCACTTCAATAGACATGCACCAATATAATATCAAAGGAACATTCATTACTACCATGTTAATCTTTTTCTACACTCACACATTTCGTTACAACTACGAACTCTGGATTCATTTAACTTCGTATTATATTTTCTCTTAGATCATTTACACAGTAATTTCACTTTCTAAAATTGATGTTCTGTAAATAAAATTTCACTTATGCATACAAACAAGACGGTTTTTCCCTTTGTTCAACTTTCTGATATTTTAAATTGTGGGGACTTTGGTTGTGTTTGGCACAAGGCCAATTTTATAAATATCACCGAGGCCCCTACAGTAACATTATCAATAATACATGTTTTAAATTAACATTTTATCTATAAACGATATATCTAAAAAAACATTTAATCGATAGGTGTAATGAGAAAGTATCAAAAAGTTTAAGTCTAAAATATCTGTAATTGAAAGCAAAAATACTTATAAAATATTTAGATTTAAAAATTAGGTAGAGACAGCGACGGTCCCAGGTATTCATATCGTGAGGGCATCCAATCCAAGAGTGAGATAAAAATTTAATTTATATTTAATTTGAATAAAGTTTTTATTTCATGTTTCACCTGTTTTTTACGTATTTAAAATGTTTTCATTTGTTTTTTACGTATTTAAAATGTTTTCATTTGTTTTTTACGTATTTAAAATGTTTTCAATAGTCCCCCCCCCTCTACTTGAGTTTTTGTGGGGATACAATCAAGGAGTTGGTTCCAGGTATCACCAAATCTCTGCATATTATTGTCTATAGATGTCAATATACCGCTAAACAAAATCAACCAACCATTTCATCATCATCAGCATTTATCCATCACACCCAGATGGTGCATAGGGCAGTAACTTTTGTTGCTGTTTCTGTAACAAATTGTTTTTTTACGGGGCAGGGTTGTTAGCCCTGCACCCAACCCCAAAACCTGGAGGACTGGTGGACCATTCTTGGTCTTTATGTTTACAGCACCTGGTATTCCCAAATGATCACTCATTAAGTACTGACCAGGCTCAATGTTGCTTAACTTCGGGAATCGGTGTATTCAACAAGATATAGTCGTAGACTAATCAACCATTTACCAGGATATTATTTATGAGTGAAAACAGTTTATACTTAGTAATTTCTATTATTAATTTAACATGATAAGGCAAGATAGATATTCAATTTCAATTGATGGGCACATTCTGAAGCTAATGGGTTATCCCGAGTGTCCACGCTCGGGTTCTACATGTTAAGCCTGATCTTGTGTCACAGCCTGTCTCAGTGAGTAGATATGGGTAAATACTAGCTTTACGTGGCCCAGAAGAAGACTATGCTCAAAGTGTAGAATCTATTCCAGCAGCCGACAGCCAACCCACAGCTACAGTCATCAGCAACAATTCCAGCTAGTCAACCATCATCATTTCTAGCTTGTCATTAGCCGTCGCTAGAGTAGGCATCCAGCTCTTGCCTCACCAGCCATCACCTGTAGGCATCCAACTCCTGCCGCTTCCACTACTTTGCAACGGACTTCCTTTTCTAGCCATTCTCGCTAACAGCAACTATATGCAATAAACTCCTTTTCAGGACGACGCTATCCAGCGACTACAAACTGTTCTTTTCAGGACAACTCTCTTCAGCGACTACCAAAACTGCAAAATTTATTTAAAAATAAATTGAATACACAACGGAAATTGTTAATGAATGTATTTGGGTGTCCCTTACAACAACAGGACACTCAGTCTGCGATAAGTACTATTTCTATATTTCTTCTTTCTTACCCTGTCGCCGACCTACCAGAAAGAGGAGGGAACATAAGACTTTACATTCTGCTACTACACAACCATGAACTCTAATCTTCTGCGGACATTTTAAATCCTTACATTTCTCTTTGAACAATTTTAGCTACAAAACTGCATGCATTTTCTCAATGACCATTTTTCTTTACACAAATGTGTTATAGTGTTCAGCTAACAAAATTCCACTTACATTTTTCTTACAATTTTGTCATTCTGTTAATAAATCTTAACTTTAATGTACACACGAAACATTTTATCCTTTCACATTTCATCATCCAACCTACAACCTTCTGATATATAAATTGTGGAGACTTCGGACGTGTTTGGCCCAATTTACCAAGCATCACCGAGGCCTCTACACGTGCACGAAAGTAACAGGCTTCTGCATGTTGAATTTGTTCCTCTCTTTCATTTGTTGCTGCTGGCCATTTGAGGAAGAAAGGTAGAGGTGAAAGAGAGAGTGGAATAATTGTCGTCTGTTTCTTTGAATGTATAAACAGGCATAGAAGGAGAGAGATAGAACGCAGCACGAGAGAGAACATGAGAGTGAGAAAAGCGTGTTAATGTGGATTGGAAGATCCGGTTGTTAAATGCGACACTCTTTCTTTTGTTGCCTGAGAGAGAGAGAGAGAGAGAGAGAGAGAGAGAGAGAGAGAGAGAGAGAGAGAGAGGTAAGAAATACATGTCCCTGAGACATAAGTTTAGAAGTTCATGTTTGTGTAGCAGCGGATTGTAAAGGCTTTGTTCCTTCCTCTTTTTAGTAGGTCGCGACAGGTTAAGAGAAAGAGAAGGCAAAACAAATAAAAGAGCACGTGTCCATTTGGTTGTATGTTGTCCTCTTTAGCGGCGTGGTGTGAAAATGAAGAAGAGGACGTTGAAAGTGAAGGCGAATGAAACTGTAGCGTGCCCTACGTCCGGGTTGGCGTGGAGTGAAAAAGATGAAAAGAAAATGTGCAGGGAAGGCGAGTCAGCTTGAAGTTTCTTCTTTACATGGTGAGATGCTGTCAGCTTTTGCTTCCACCTGACGGACTGACTGTAAACGGTCAGGGGACATCTTTAAATATTGAATTCTGGTCACGTGGGGAGGCTCCCAGAACGATTTTTTCTTTAGCTGTGAAAAAAAACAAAAACAAAAAAAAACAAAAAAAAAAAACAAAAAAAAAAACAAAAAAAAAACCAAAACGTTTCGCTGACGTATTTTGAATTTCTCGATTTGTTTACCAATCAGGATCCAGAGAATTGCTTTTCACTCTGACTTGTGAGAAAGAAAAGCTTTTAGCCGTTTGGATCCAATTTTGCGGGTGTGCGATTTATTTTGTGTGTTTTAGTTGGTTGATGGATTGTATAGGGTCGGTATCCTATATCAAGAAAAGGATTGCGTTTTTCCTGTCTTTTAATTGGTCAATATATATGACTGTGTGTCCAATTTGTTCTGGACGATGTCCGCTTATGACAAACTCTTAAGAGTAAGACCAATTAGCTAATAAAAAATGCTTTATTATTGGTCAATTAAAAAATGTAACACCTAGCTCTTGAAAACGTATAGGTGTGCGTAAAGTCGGTTTTAATCAAAATATAGAGAAATACGATAAGTTGTTGCAATGCAAGATAAACAAATTCTGATTTAACAAAAAAAAAAAAAGAAAAAAAAAAGAAAAAAAGCCAGAAAATTTAATAAAAAAAGCAAACAAACTTTGATTTAAAATATATATTTTCTTGGGATGAATTAATATTTGTGATAAGTAACTTTACATTATTTTGGGGAATTAACAGAAAAGATCCAAAATCACAAACGTCTTGTATAATTTGATTACGAACATAAAAGAAAAGTGCAAATTTTAATATTTTAAAAATTGTAGACGCGTCGAACTCTGATTTAAGACGCTTAGCAATTGAAATGGTAATTAAGTCCCTTTACTAAGAGTTGTGTCCCTTGCATAATCGAAGTTATCTCTCTTGCACTCACCTAGAAAACCTTGTTTGAAATTAACTAATTGAAGCTAGAGAAAACTACATTATTAAATATTGAACTTCGAAATCATTATTTTAAAATATATATATTGCTTGGTTTCAAGTATCAGTAAATATTAAATACACTGAAAAAGTTCCCAATATCTTTTTTCTAGGCTAAAGATTGTATCTTGAATATAAGAAATATTTTTAATATTTTATGTGCCAATAAATGCCTTTAGTAGATATAGATATGATTTTATTGGCCAAAAAATTAAAGCTGTTAGTATGTATAGTAATACGTATTAGATTTTTTTGTAACCATAGAATTCCATACAAGCAGTAAAGCTACTGAGACGCAAGGGAGTTACTGTGTGTGAAAGAATAAGAAAAAACAAGAAGCATTATTAAGGAACGAGAACAATAGAAAAATTATCAAGAAAGAAGACAGTAGCTAACGATTGACATTGCGTTTTGAAGATCAAATTTGGCTGGAAAGCATGGAGCCGAAAGAGAGTTCCACAAGCGAGGAGTGCGAGAAAAGAAATTATGTTAGTACAGAACTTACGGCTACAATTTTTAAATTGATGAGACCTTGCCGCCAATCTAGTACTGCGCTAAGTAAGGGCGAAAATTAGTAGCTATTGGTAAATATAGTTTTTACTTAATGACAATATCCCTTGACAGCTATACATTTTAAAAGATTTAAAACTTTATAAATTATTTTAATTAAAATTAAAACAATCCTTGTAAAAATTAATTATTCATTGGAAAAAAGTATTTTCATAGTGCGCATTATATATCTTAATGATAAACGCAATTAAAAGCTCTTCTCATTAAATAATGTCTTAGTTTTACTATGTTTTTATTTTATTTTATGATTCAAAGCAGATTTTCTGTAATTGTCCTAACAAACAAACAAACAAACAAACAAACAAACAAACAAAAAAACAAAAAACAAAAAAAAAACAAAAAACAAACAAACAAAAAAACAAAACAAAAAAAACTGCAATTAGTCCTTATAACTAATATATACATTAAGCCCACAACTCCAAAAAAGAATTTCTGGAATTTTTATAAAACTGAAAACAAAAAACAAAAAAAAAAATTAATTTATTTAATTTGTAAATAGGCCCTTAAAGTTTTATTAGAAGCCGAAAATTACCGGAATTTTTAAAATCAGTGTTTGTTTCACCACGTAAAAAAAACCAAAAAAAAAAAAACAAAACAAAAAAAAAAACAAACAAAACAAAACAAAAAAAACACAAAAAAACCAAAAAAAAAAACCACAAAAAAACAAAACAAAAAACCCACAAAAAACAAAAAGCAAAAAACAAAAAAAAACACAAAAAAACCAAAAAAACAAAAAAACAAAACAAAACAAAAAAAAAACAAAAAAACAAAACAAAACAAAAAGAACGCACAATTTTCCATTTATTGCCACACAGTGACGCAAGAAAAAAGATTAACCAATGGTTGGTTTTGTTTTATGGCATATCAACCTCGGCGGGTCATTTATTGCCAACTAAATTTTTATTTATTGCTAGTAATACCTTTTTCTTTTCAACAATTTATTTATTTATTGATATAAGTTTTGTGTCTAGTAATACTTTTTTCTTTTCGAGTATCAAGATTCATTGGGATTTTCTTTTAAGGGCAGGGTCCCCAAGTCCTACCCTATTATTTAACCCATAACTGGAGTGAAGGGACGGATTAATATCTTTCCCAAGGGTACCAGTGCTTAAGTGAATGCAGGGTATTTAACGGGAATTCGAACTCGTCTCACCGATTTCTCTTTTCGAGCCGATATCCACTGCACCACAACGCACATCCGTCCCTAAGCGCTTATAGCACCTGGTATTCCCAAGCGGTCACCCATCTAAGTACTGACCAGGCTCAACGTTGCTTAACTTCGGTGAGCGAGCGAGAAGCGGTGTATTCAACGTGATATGGCCGTAAGCCAGATTAACCAAAATTTTGAACGTTCTAAAAAGGATTAAAATATATAATTTAATAAACTAAAAATCTTTCCTCTTAATAATAACATAAACACACACACACACACACGGTGTCTCTCCTAAACCCCGCTCCTCCATCCAGAATTATGATACACTTCCACACATAAATTATACACACCAACGATGCTTGACAAGACAAATATTCGTGAAGCCAGCTTAACCAATGAAAAACAAACTTTTTCATGTATCGTATCCCTTCATGACATAAGCGATAATAGACTTCCACTTGCTCCCGTCTCTTATCGCTCTTAATATTTCATTATGGTGTCTCTCCTAAACCCCGCTCCTCCATCCAGAATTATGATACACTTCCACACATAAATTATACACACCAACGATGCTTGACAAGACAAATATTCGTGAAGCCAGCTTAACCAATGAAAAACAAACTTTTTCATGTATCGTATCCCTTCATGACATAAGCGATAATAGACTTTCACTTGCTCCTGTCTCTTATCGCTCTTAATATTTCATTATGGTGTCTCTCCTAAACCCCGCTCCTCCATCCAGAATTATGATACACTTCCACACATAAATTATACACACCAACGATGCTTGACAAGACAAATATTCGTGAAGCCAGCTTAACCAATGAAAAACAAACTTTTTCATGTATCGTATCCCTTCATGACATAAGCGATAATAGACTTTCACTTGCTCCTGTCTCTTATCGCTCTTAATATTTCATTATGGTGTCTCTCCTAAACCCCGCTCCTCCATCCAGAATTATGATACACTTCCACACATAAATTATACACACCAACGATGCTTGACAAGACAAATATTCGTGAAGCCAGCTTAACCAATGAAAAACAAACTTTTTCATGTATCGTATCCCTTCATGACATAAGCGATAATAGACTTCCACTTGCTCCTGTCTCTTATCGCTCTTAATATTTCATTATCGTGTCTCTCCTAAACCCCGCTCCTCCATCTAAGCAGCGCGAGACCTACTTGATAGGCTTGAGCCTATCAAGTAGGTCTCGCGCTGCTTTCCCCTGTCTCTCTTTTCCTCCATCCGTTCCATGAATATCAGATTCTCCAAACCCTTCATTACGTGTTCCAGGCACCTGTAGAAGATAAGAAATTAATTAAAATCAACCTTCTTCTTCACTTTTACAAAAATTCACAACGATGTATGAAATCCTGGTTTTCCCAAATAGAAAAAGGATTGACCGTCTGCTTAAAGAAAAAGTCGAAACCAGATTTCGCAAGTAGGTGTTAAATTGATCTTTGATGAATGGGAGCGACTTGCAAGACCAAAAGGACTTCGCGTGTAAGTGCGAAAACAAAAATCTAGATTACAATAAAAGAACTTCATTAACGTCCTTCAGCCAGCCAGTCATAGGGAGCCGTGAGACGAAACATCTAAAATGTAACTCATCTTCAAGCGACCCGGACATTGTCCTCTTTCTCTTTATCTATTTCAACAATTACTACTAGAACATTTTGTTCTAACTCTATCCTTAATTTTTTAATGTTTCTAATTGAACATTAACTTCTACAACTTATGTTATTCCTCCTTTTAATAAATTTCTATTTTAACATTCAAAATGTATATTTTATTATTCCACTCTTTTACACTAATCCACATATTCCAACTGACTACCAACATTTTGATGATTATAACTCTGCATAACACTTGTAATCTGTAGAAAGTGCGGTTATATCTTACACAAGGCCGAATCAAAGAAAAATTAACCATCTCCCTACGACTACAAACCTCAGCTGTCTTTTACTGATGTTAGGTATAAGTTTTCTTCTCGTTTTCTTTGTTTCCGATGAGATTTTTCTGTCTCTCGTTACTTTGGTTAACTTTTGAAAAACAAACAAAAATTAAAAACAATATTTTCTGTTAATTTGTAGCAGATAAGAAATTAATTAAAATCAACCTTCTTCACTTTTACAAAACGTCACAATGGCGTGTGAACTCCTGGATTGACCATGTGCTTAACGAAAAAGTCGAAACCAGATTTTCGCAAGAAGGTGTTAAATTGATTTTTGACCAATGGAAGCGACTTGCAAGACCAAAAGGACTTCGCGAGTAAGTGCAAAAAACTCTAGATTACAATAAAAGGACTTCACCAGCATCAGTCAGTCAACAGTCAGATGGGAGCCGCGAGACGAAACATCTAAAATGTAACTTCAACTTCAAGCGACTCCGACATTGTCCCCTTTCTCTTTCTCCTTAACTCTTTCAACAAATTACTATTACGAACATTTTGTACGAACTTTTGATACCCCTAATTTTCTCATTGAACATTTATTTCTACGAATTCTTGTTATTCCTTCTTTTAATAAATTATTATTTTGACATACAAAATGTATATTTTATTATTACACTATTCCATACTATTGCCGATCAACAACCTTCTGATGAAAACCTTCTGATAATAATTCTGCATAAAACTTATAAGCTGTAGGGACTTCGGTTATGTCTGATACAATGCCGAATCAAAGACAAATTAACCATCTCCCTACCCTTCAAATTCACCCCAAATAATGAAAGGTACTTATCGCAAATATTAATTCACCCCAGGAATTATAAATTTCAAATCAAAGATATTGAATTACATCACTTAGCATCTTCCATAGTTTACCTTCACTTTCACAGTTAACATGAAAATTATTTATGTGTTGTTAAAGTAAAAGAAAAACAATTGCTATGGATAAAATGGCAGGAGAGACTGGATTCTATAGCTACGGATAGCAACCTCTCCAGAAGATCTTGGATCTGTACCTGATACAATGAGTTTTCATTAGATATTATACAAAATAAACAGATCACATTAAATAAAACATCATTCATCACAGGAAATGGTATATTGAAGTGCATATGATATAATTGATGTACGCACTTATTTTATAGGGTTATGGGAAATGCTTAATTTCCCCAACACTATATTTTTTAGGCACACAAATGAATGACGAAACTTGCTTTTAGAACAACAACAAAGAATGGTTTATTACATAGTAAACGTACAAGATTGGTAGTATGTAAGTGTCCATGGTGAAGCTAGCAGCAGATAGTACGTAAGTGTCCATGGTGAAGCTAGCAGCAGATAGTATGTAAGTGTCCATGGTGAAGCTAGCAGCAGCGTCTTCCACGAAAGCATTCCATGGGGAATCAGTGGCAGCGATGTGAGAGAGGCGTCCGTTACTCCCGCTGGCTCATGGCTCTCTGCCTTTCCTCCGTTCTACGAACAGGACTAGGAAAAATAGTTCTAGAGAGGAATCAATGCGCTCCGCCCGTTGATTGGTCAGTGAGTGACCGAATCTCCCGTCGGGGGCATTGATTCGCTAAAGGAAATAGATCTGTGGCTGCTACAATTTTATCAGTATTATTATAAAATAAATAAATAAGAAATAATTAAATCGAATACATTTTGTACGTCCTTGTTCCCAAAAGACGTCATACATGTCGTCGTGCTCGACCATTCCAAACGTCTCATTTGCAAAAGAATACCAAAATGAAGACAACTGGATTCTAATTATCACAAAGACATCACGTTGGTTCTTGATAATGACTGCGAAAGTCGAAAATACTTGAACAAAAAGACTAAAATATGAACTTCACACAGTTTATTCACAAATTCGAGCAAAATACTCAATACCTTATGTGAAGATCTTAGAAAAATGAACTAAAAAATTAAACAGACAGACATTGTCGGTTATTTTTAATCAAACTTGTTTGGATGAATATTTGCTGCCTAAACATATCTTATATTTTTGGGTGTGTATGTACGTAAAAAAAAACTTAAAATATTCTAAGTTTACTGTTGCTTTAAATAATATCATATTATGTTTAATCACTGCTGTTATTAAATGTAAATCTTCTGCAATGTGAGTTTTTTTTAGATATAGTTTTATACACTTTGATTGTTGCTTTTTGTTATCTAATGTTGTCTTTCTTTTCACATTCCAGTTTGGTAAACAATTTGCAATCGTCTAGCGTTGCCACACGTCTTTAGTGCAATAAATTTGTTATATATATATATATATATATATATATATATATATATATATATATTAAAAAAGATTAATTCAAAGATGTTGAATGGCCATTCAACATCTTTGAATTAATCCTTTTTTAATATATATTTGCTCTGTAATATTTTATTACATGGAGCCCTCTTCCTGTATCATTTTTTTAATATTAAAATAAATTTTTAATATTAATTAGGATCGGGTTTTTTGGAATTTACCTTCCTGCTTTTTCCCCTTGGATTGAAGTATCTGAATTAAAATATATATATATATATATATATATATATATATATATATATATAGAGAGAGAGAGAGAGAGAGAGAGAGAGAGAGAGATAGTAATGCTAATTGCTAGCTAGCTAGCTAGCTAGCTAGATAGTAATCCTGATAGATAGATAGATAGATAGATAGATAGATATTCAACAGCCTTTATATATGGTTTGTTATAAAAATAAATCTGATAAGATTTATTTATATAAATATGAAATAAAAAATATTTCATATATGTATCTCTTTCGATATGTTCGACGTGTCGAAGAAAAGTTATCAGCCTAACCGATTTCCTATAATTTGACTATGTGATCAAGTATAAACCCTCGGAATATATATATATATATATATATATATATATATATATATATATATGTGTGTGTGTGTGTGTGTGTGTGTGTGTGTGTGTGTGTGTGTGTGCGTGTGTATGTAAAACACTTTTCTTGCATTGTCCTCGAAATATTTATACTGTTGTAGATAGTAAGCATTGACAAAGCGGAGGAGGGAAGAGCATAGGGTCAAAGATAAATATCAGTCAATTATTTGTTCCGGTCGGCCTTATGTCGAAGATACCTTTCTCTGGAAAACAAATCCCTTCAACCTGTACGAGCCATCTGTCTAGGAAAGAGAAAGCAAAAAAAAAAAAAAAAAAAATCTGTCCCAGTTAATGTGATATCATTTGCATATATTTATGACAAGTAAACGAATCTACAAATGTATTTACGGCTTCTGCTCCGATGAACTTAGCTCTCTGGTGTTCCCTATCTATGAACTTACTCAAGCCACAAGATTAGCAACTAGGCACCACCCTTTTACTGTGAAGCCAATAAAATATAAACACAAATTCTACTCTAGCAGCTTCTTTTCTCGCACTTCCTGCCTGGGGAACACCTTTCCATTTACTTGCTTCCCCGACGGCTACAATCACCAAGAATTTAAATGTAAAGTCAATAGTCATCTCCTATCTCGCTAACCTGCATCCTCTCTCTAATGCTCCTTTCTCCGTCCACTCCACTCTCATCAGTATTTTCATCTTTCTCTTACCCATTTCCTGATACCCCCTATAACCTGTCATTCTTTTTCATAACTTTCCTCTTATGTAACCCTCCCCCCTACAGTGGCAGTAAAATGCTTTGCTTGGAGCAATACGATTATTTAAAAAAATGGCGATAGTACCATGTATATCATCTCTGCTTCTTTTTCCATGGAGTTATTTTCGCAATATATTATAGTTCTGATGCGCATTCGCTTTCAAATATTTTATTTCTTTGTTAATATTTTTTGAAAAAATCATTTCACCGTAAGAAAGGCAATAACGCCACTAAGACTCAAGGCGTTTACTGGCTGTTAGAGATTATGATAAAAAAGCACTATAAAAGAGAGAGATAAATAAAAGAACAATCTCGATTCCAGTTGCTTTCTTACCGACGAGACGTGGCTTCCCTCTGTCTTTTCAACAAATATTTCCAAGGCTTCTGTTCCGATGAGATTAAATCCTTTGTGCTCTCTCTACATTAATTCACTCGGCCAACTAGATTGACAGCACGATCTCATCCTTTTACCGTCGAAATAGCTAAATGTGACCGTCTCTTCTACTCTAACAGTTTCTTTTCTTGCACTTCCCGTTTGTGTAACTCACTTCTGTATACTTGCTTCCCTCATAGCTACAATCACCAGAAGTTTAAATGCAACGTCAATTGTCATCTCTTATCCCCTTGACTTCCATCACTCTCTTATGCTTTCTCCAACACCCCCTGTATCTTGTTCTTCCTTTTCGCTCTACTCTCACGTAACTCTCCTCACACCAGTCTTTCCATCCCTCTCTTATCCTTTCTCCAACACCCCCTGTATCTTGTTCTTCCTTTTCGCTCTACTCTCGCGTAACTCTCCTCACACCAGTCTTTCCATCCCTCTCTTATCCTTTCTCCAACACCCCCTGTATCTTGTTCTTCCTTTTCGCTCTACTCTCACGTAACTCTCCTCACACCAGTCTTTCCATCCCTCTCTTATCCTTTCTCCAACACCCCCTGTATATTGTTCTTCCTTTTCGCTCTACTCTCACGTAACTATCCTCACACCAGTCTTTCCATCCCTCTCTTATCCTTTCTCCAACACCCCCTGTATCTTGTTCTTCCCCCTTTTCATTCTACTCTCATGTAATTCTCTTTACTCCAGTACTCCCATCCTTCTCTTACCCATTCTCTGACACACCTTGTCACCTGTTCCTCTTTCTGTTCGCTCCCTACTTATGTAATCTTTCTCCCCACTCTTATTCCCCCCCCCCCCCCCCAGAGCGTCAGTGAAGTGAAAGACGCGGAAGAATCCCCCCTCTCTCTCTTCCACACGCTAGCAACAACACCATAATAGCCGCAGTAGTTCGTGGATACTGAGAAAGTTTGAATGTATTTTATTTTTGCTTCTTATTTTTTGTATTTTATTTTTTATTATTCTCTCTCTCTTTCTCTCCTGATGCACAGAGAATTACAATATGATCGTTAGTTCACACAGACTGGCCTTCGCTACTGCCTTGTTTCTTTTTGTTCTTGCTCGTTTCTCTAATTCCTGCATGTGCGCCTAAACACCTCTTGTTTTCAGTGGTCAAGAAAATGCAACACGAAGATTCAACCGTCTTCTTTTCGTAGGTCTGCAGCATCCTCTGAGTTCAGAAATCACAACGTGGCAGAGGAGGTGAAAAATCTTCGACTGATCATTTGAAACCTTCGATCACCTGGGGCGGAACGGAAGCGAATAGCTGCAGACTCAGGTGCGACTAACTTACGGCCTGTTGGCGCACGCAGCATAGTTTTGGGACGAGGAGATTGTGGTGTCATTACTTATGTAATCTTTCGTTCTCCTGTTATGTAGTCCCGTGCGCACTAGTGGCAGTAATGCCTTGCTTGGGGTGAAACAATTAAAAAAAAAAATTAAATATTTGGGAAGCGTTCTGACAAAGAATGAAAAGTGTGACATTGAGATCCGAAGATGCATTGGCATGGCCAAAGACCCATTTCGAAATTTAACCAGAGTATTGTGAGACAGGAAAATCTTATTGGAAACAAAGAAAAGAGTGCTGGACTACTATGTGATAACGGTTCTTCTGTATGGCAGTGAATATTGTTAGATGATCTCCTCCAAGATGAAGGAGAAGCTCGAGGCACAAGAAATGTGGTTTTACAGAAGGATGCTGAGGATACCATGGACGGAGCACGTGTGCAACGACGAGGTATTGGAGAGGATGCACAAGAGGAGAAAAATCATACTTAACACCAGAAAGAGACAGCTGAGAATCCTGGGACACGTAATGAGGAAGGAGGGCCTGGAGAATCTAATATTCACAGGACGGATATAAGGAAAGAGAGACAGGGGAAGCAGCGCAAGACATACTTGATAGGTCTGAGCAAAATGATGGCGAGGCGGGGTTTGGAAGAGACACTAAGAGGAAAAATATTGAGAGCGACAAGAGACAGAGCCAAGTGGATGTCATAGATAACTACATGGCTACCAGAAGTAGCTTCGCACATGGAATGAGAATGATATACCCCAGTGACCGTAATAAAGGGTTCGGTTCGAAATTTCTAGCACCTTAAGACAACGTCGTAATAATGGCAATAAAAATGAGGACAATAGTCCGAACAATGTAAATAGTGTAAATACTACCTCATCTCAGGAGAATGGACAAATTAAATTTTTATATCAAAAATTTGTTTCATTAAATGCAGGACTCCTTGGTGAATGTAAATAATCTATTTGATGGCCGTTTTACTGAAAATCTGCTCCGAACAGTAAAATAAAAAACGCAATAAAACTATTTAATTAGATGAGCTTTTAATAACTTTAATATATATAGTCATTCGCAGGCAGATCTGTTTCGCTGTATCACAGCTCATCAGTACGGTAAGGCATCCAATTGCTTTTAGCCAGGATTGAAATCCGACTGAATTGACATCAGTCGTCGATTTTACCTCTGAGCTATGGGTGCTCAGTAGAAGAAGGTAGACTTTTAGCGCGTGATATACCATGTACACATGCGCCAGTAACTGAGAGTGTTCTACTTCATTAGTAAATGAATGATGCGTAGATGCTAGAGTAGCTACTGTTTTTTCAAAGTCTACCATTCCTCCAGAGTGCTCAATCAGGGTGTGAGAGCGTAAATAGTCATCCGCAGACAGATCTGTTTCACTGTGCACTACCGGCCATAATTATTAGGCCACCTCAGTGTTTTAAAAAAGAAGCAATAACATGTGCATCAAATGAACTTATAAATATCTAATAATTACCTATATTGCATTTTTATCAATAAAAGAATGAAGAAAATTTAGGGTGATTCGGACAAGTTCATCTTTGCTTTCTTGCCTTGTAAAATTTTGCAAAGTAATAATAACAAAAGAAAATATTCTATTTTCATTTAGAATTATCCACTTGGCCATAAATACTAAAAGTAGTATGAAATAAATAATTTCTTTTAAAAAACTGGATGGCCTAATAATTATGACCGGTAATGTGTGTATATATATGAGCTTATAAGGAATATTTCTTATAATTTTAGCAGAATAAAAGAATTATACGATTAATTTTAGCAAATATAAGTATTATCTCTTTTACCAAAAAAGCCACACGTTCAACTCTAGTAGAATAAGAATTTATCCTCGTTGGAGATAAAATTTAATCTCCTTAAATTTTTCCCGCGTTCAAGGGGAGCTACTCTTCTCTCTAACGAATTACCATGTGTTCACCGCGGCAAAGCAAATTATGATTAAAAATGCGTGCGTCTCAGTTACAGAACTATTTATTGCAACACATAAAATTAAAATACATAAAAAGGTTTTTTACATTTAACATGTACAGTTCCATAAATGATTAGCATTTGAAATATGGACAATAAAGACAGGAGAACTGCTAAAATTATAGGCATTTTAGCGTCAACAAAACTGATCGCGGAGCATACAATTAAAATATTGCGACCAAGTCCCGAAGTAGCTAAGAGGGAAAGAGGAAGGTGTACTTTGCGAATACAGACACAAGTACTTACGAGAAGGTAGAAATACAAATGGCGTTCTCTTACATTGAAATTCGCGGGAGGCGGACAATTCAAGTTTCCCGTATTCCAAAGCTTCTTTCTCCAGGGACTTGTTGGGCTTCTTTCTTTCTTTCTTTCTTTCTTTCTTTCTTTAGGGTAGCGGCTCTCGTCAACCAGCACTTGAAGGGTTTCTCAAACGCAGCAAGAATTAAATATGGAGTCGAATATTTAAGGGACCCCTGAAGCCACAATTAGGTAATTCGATTAAGGGGATAATCAACGACTAGCCAGGCGAGTGTAGATTCTATACACCGCAAAAAAATACTTCAACCTTTATATTTTGTTAATAAGGGGATAAAACACACACTTCGGTTGTACGAAGATGAGTGAAAGTAGGGGAAAACACAAAGCTGGTTTTGTCACACCGCAGTGAAAAGTCTGACGTCCTTCCTGCCGGAGCCCAGTGCTGCTACTGCTACTATCCGCCACCGGCCGGTGCAAGTCCCTGGAAGAAAATCTTCCTGTTCCCTTACGTGCCCGGTGATTCGTCAGCAGCAAGGGTACGCTGAAAGCGCCTCTGCTATTGGCTCACAGCGCCTGCCGCTTCACAAAAGGGACGATTAAATGAAATCATTAATTTTGAGATCCCAATCAATATAATTTAATTGAAAATACACTAGAGTATTTTGCTTACTGTAAATAGTAAATTCAATCATTTAGCTTCCAATTAATGAATGCTTCAAGAAAGCTTTTCTATTTAAAAAAAATCAATTTAATACTTAGGTATATAAATGATTGGAGGTACATAAAAGCGGTATATATATATATATATATATATATATATATATATATATGCACACTACTGGCCATAATTATTAGGCCACCCCAGTTTTTTTTTTAAAGAAATGCTGTATTTCATACTATTTTTAGTATTTATTGCCAAGTGGATAATTCTAAATGAAAATAGAATGGTTCTTTTGTTAATATTGCACAATAACTTGTGCAACAAATGAACTGTTTTGGTGTCCAGTTCTTGTGATCTCTTGCCCATGCTAGTCTCTTCTTATTGGCTGGCCGAAGCAAAGGCTTCCTGACTGCCTTGTAAAATTTTGCAAAGTAATAATAACAATATATATATATTGTTAAATATAAGAGACAATGAATGTCTATTATGTTTAATCATGAGCCGTTCTCATGATTAAACATAATAGACATTCATTGTCTTTTATATTTAACAGCATATGTTTAGAAAATTACTTGCTGCCTCGATACACTATATATATATATATATATATATATATATATATATATATATATATCAATCAAAGTAGCAGGTTCATTTTGATTGTTGGTTCTTAGCGGCATATCCACATGTATGGGGTTTTTAATGTCCAAATGTAAATATTTTTAAGCATTTGTATCTCTTCAATTACAGACATTTTCTACATAATTTTATACTTTCAGGGCAAACGTATGTTGTTATATATATATATATATATATATATATATATATATATATATATATATATATATAGTCTGTAGGTGATAAAATGTCGGTCATTTAAAAATGTTTGCTGGTAATTTTACTATAAAATGTATTTTGATATTTTTTGTGTTGTATCGATTGTCCTGCTTTAAAATTGTATTGTTGATAATTCTATTATAAAATGTATTATGTTAATCATTTTGCTTTAAAATGTATTGCTGGTCATTTTACTATAAATTATCAAAATAAATGTATTATTGGTAATAATTTATAAAAATGTGTTATTAGTAATAGTTTGTTTTTCATAAGAATATATTGCTTGTAATTTCACTGCAAAAATATTTTGTTATTTTTTTTTACGTGTCTACTCTCTGGTGATTTCATATAGAGTCTCATATACAAATTCTTTGGTATATCGTCCTGCGTATGATGATAAACTCCATCCGGCAGTTAGGCATCAGGTCAGAATTTTAGAGGTTTCGGGAAACTTGGAACCACCTTTAACTGATGTTTTTTTTAAGTTCATTTTAACCCAAAGTAGTAACACCTGTTAAGGATCCGAGCTATGGGTAGATAGTGAACCTTCAAAGATAAACAGTACATCTTCATTGTAAAATTACCAAGAATACATGTTTATAGTAAAATTATTAGCAATACATTTTTATAGCATAATAACAATAAATACAAAACTAACACACTATAAAAATACATCTTTATGGTAAAAGTACCAAAAAATATTTATAAAAAATTATCAACAATATATTTTTGTAGTGAAATTACCAGAAATACATTTTTCAAGAAAATTACCAATAATACATTTTATCAGATGCAAACTATATTAAAAAAAACACACGTTTACCCTGAAAATTTAAAATTATGTACAGCACTAGCAGTATATCCCGGCGTTGCTCGGGTGTAATGAAAGCTTTAAAACTAATCCATGGCCCTGGAGCTCAGACTCTTTGGACGTGGGCACGAAAGACTAAAAAGCAATAGTTGTTTCTACTTAAAGCAAAACCGTAGACTGAAAGAAAAATGAATAGATGTAAGTCAAATTTTTATTTCCTGCTATCGATATCAAATAAGTTTTTTTCGTCGTAAACTGAATTTTAAAGGCTAAATAAGTTCTTTGAGTAAATGGTATCCTGGCTGAGACTAAGAACTACAATTTTACCTACTTAGAGCCAAACCCGAAGCAAAAACTAAAATAAAAGGGCTGAAAAAATACAGACATACAGGCAATTAAACAGGCACACACAAAAACATCTTGCCTGTTATATATATATATTATCGATTTTCTGCACTATTGAAAGAACTGCAACCTTGAAACTTCTGAATATCGTTTCATATGTTTTTGTCTATGAGTGTATTATATTTGATTAAAGTCGGACCACTCCTTCTATAACCCGATTTTTTCGATTATCGATTTTTGAGATTTATCGGGGGTACCTCGACACAAAAACCAGCTAAGAACACTCGCAGACACTTATAGTACAACTGTGTAAACTTTCAAGAAAATTGGTTCAGCCGTTTCGGAGTCTATAGTTAACGGACACACACACACACACACACACACACACACACACACACACACACACAGTTCCATTTATAAATAAGTTTAGTATCCGTAGTTGAAGACATAAAACTGCGTTTAAAAATATTTGGATTTCGCCATTAGAGGTTGATATGCTAGTAAACAACCTTAACCACCCAAAGTATATTTGTTACATAAATGCTTGCTAGCATTGCAATACGAGAACAGATTGCATCTAAATTTCTATAATATAAAAAATGTAAGTATAATTAAACAATAAATAAAGAGACAGCAAAGAGATTACTTGGTGTAGAATTTCTTTGAACAGAGTTAAAATCTAAACGATTAAAATGCATAATGGCTGTACTAAAAAATACCTTCACACTTACCCAGGCTTCTGCTGGAAAAGTTGAAACCCTGATACCTCGAGTTGACAAATTTAATAAACGTGGTACTAGATTAGCAACTAGGCCTCACTGTTTTACTGTTGAACTAGCTAGATGAAACTGCTATTAATCTAATAGTTTCTTTTCTTGCACTTCCCCATGTGGAAATCCTTTCCGATTTCTTTCTTCCCTTTCATCTACAATATTCAAAAAATTATGTTGTGGTGGATAGGAAATTAAGAATTAAAATCAACGTTCTTCACTTTTACAAAAATTCACAATGACATGTAAAATCCTGGTTTTGCCGAATAGAAAAACGATTGACCACGTGCTTAAAGAAAAAGTTGAAACTGGATTTCGCGAGTAGATGTTAAATTGATTTTCTGACCAATGGGAGTGATTTGCAAGACTTAGCGATCCAGTGCGAAAAAACTAAATGACTATAAAAGGATTCGGTAAGTGTCAGCCAGTCAGTCAGATGGGAGCAGCTAGAGAGACGACACGCTAAAATGTACCGAGCGAAACTTCAAGTCGACCCGGACGTAAGGTCACATCGCATATTCGTTCTGTTTCTCCTACTTTATCGTGTGCTGATTCCTTTTACTACTTCTTCTCAATTCTCAACATTCCTATATGCCTCATGTTATATTTGATAACAAACGGACATTTTAAAACTGAGCGAATACTTCAAAGACACTCCTACTGAACAAACGCTCATACATGCATACACCATACACATATACGTCCCTGCATACGTACATATAAACTCTTTCCAACAAGTTACTACTACGAACATTTCTACAACTATTGATACCCTTAACTTTCTCATTGAACATTAACTTCTACAATTCATGTTAGCCTTTTCTATCAATAAATTTCTATTTCAACATGCAAAATGTACATGTTTATTCTTCCAACAATCCATACATTCCGATCTTCATTCTGCTGACAACCTTCTGATGATGATTACGGATAAAACTTGTAAGTTGTAGGGAGTTTGGTGATGTTTGGCATAAGACCGAATTAATCAACATTAACCATCTCCCTATAGCTTAATGTAACGCCAATCGCCACCTTCCTAAATCCTTTTTTATTGTCGTTTTTCCTCGCTAAAGTCTTATTATTCTATTTTACTCTCTGTAACCTCCTATGTTGTAGTGGTATTATTACTTTCATCGGGGTCAAACTATTACAAAAGTTTAATAAAATTGTAGGACGTTATTTCACATTGTATACCAGTGTGGAGAGACTACAGTTGTGTCTCTTGGGATGAGCTCATGGAAGTTCAGCCCCTTGGAGAGGAGAACTCTTCTGTCTCTTTTTTCCGTCTTCGCTTACGTTTTTTTCGAGGATCTGCTCTTTATCTTCCTGACCACCAGGGTGGCCACACACGTGGAAACTGGTCAGCATGTGCACAGCTTAGCGTGGAGAAAAAAGTAATTTCTGTTCACTTATACACGGACGGTCAGTTGCCCTGAAGTTAGTATGTTATTTCCTTGCCCTCGTTCTGTAAACATACTCGTTCCTTTGGACTGCATGAAAAATCATTTGTTTTGGGACATATGTAAATCATTTTAATATGTTTATGTAATTTGTTTACCTTATTAAATGTTTTGTTTGTTACAGTCACGTATCTCGTCTTTCTATATTCGCATTCGGTGTTAATGTATCAATGGCTACGCTCAATGCTAATATTAGTGTCGGTGCTACTGGAAGGCTAAAACGTAGTATTCTGCCTAACATGAAATATATATATATATATATATATATATATATATATATATATATATATTCGCATTCGGTGTTAGTGTGAAGCATAGGGAGCTGGTTAATTTTTCTTGGATTCGGCCTTGTGTCAGACTTAACCGAACTCCCTACAGCTTGTAAGTTTTATGCAGAATTATCATCAGAAGGTTTTCATCAGAAGGTTGGTTGTCAGTTGGAATGTGTGAATTAATGTAGAAGAGTGGAATAATAAAATATACATTTTGAATGTTAAAATAGAAATTTATTAAAAGGAGGAATAACATAAGTTGCAGAAGTTAATGTTCATTGAGAAAGTTAAGATATCAAGAGTTCGTACAAAATGTTCTAGTAGGAATTGTTGAAACAGATAAGGAGAAAGAGAAAGAAAACAAGGTGCGACCTGACCTTACCTCCGGGTCGATTTGAAGTTGGTTACATTTTAGATGTGTGCCAGAAAACCACCTCCCTTGACTGACGGCCGTGATTGGTTAGAGACCACCCTTAAATATTGAATCTAGTCACATGGGGTAGCTCCCAGAATTATTTTTTTTTAGCTGTGGAAAAACCGTTTCTCTGACGTATTTTGAATTTTGCGATTTGATGACCAATCAGGATCCAGAGTTCCGCTACAAGTGTATCAATGGCTACTCTAATGCTAATATTACTATAGGTGCTACTGGAAGGTTAAAACGTAGTATTCTTCCTAACATGAAATAGCCGGTAAATTATGGCTGGCTGAAAACCCATACTAATACCAGATATATGGATTTAAATAAAGAAGACACAGACGCAAAATAATGCATACAGCTTTTATTTTCCAGTAAATTTTATATCATTTCATAACGTGTGCAATTTAAAAATAGATCAGCTGTGGATTTCTTTACCAAATTTCTTGCATCTGAAAGAAAAAAAAGAAACGAATCAAATGTTAAGTTGAGTTATCGTCCCTGAAATTAGAACTGTTAAAATTGATAAATTTTGTGGGTTTGCCAGTTCTGTTCATACGCCGTCAGAGGGCGCTTTCACTTCCTCTCTTTGAACACACAATTCGTAATTTTTAATGTATTTTTTCTTTGTTACTCAGTTAAATAAAAACAAGCAAAATATATAAAATATCGCCTTGTTGAAATTTATTCCATTTCTTTACATCCGTAAATTCTCACATATTAATTTTTATTTGCCATCTTTTTTTAAAGTTTAACTAAAAACAGTACCACAACAGATTGTGGCCGTCGGCCAACGTGATATGGTACGCAAATATGTTCAGGTTGCGCAAGGGTGTTAAAACCATTCCCGATTATGTGTTACCTATTATCGGGTGACGGTGTGGTTAGCAGTTGGGTTTGAACTGAGACACACAGAGTTACTGAGTGTGAATTTATTAGAAAACGGAAGTATAATGAATAGAAGAGTAACCCGGAAGACAGTAGATAACGATTGGCAAGAAAGCATGGATCTGGAACAAAGTTGCACAAAAGACGAGTGCGAAAAAAGAAACTAGTAGCATAGAACTTACGGCTACATTTACCAAATCCAATTTTAAATTGACGAGACCTTAGTATTTGTCTATATTTAGAATGGTAAAATATGCAAGATGGATTGTGGCGAGAAAAATTGTCTTGCACGACACAGTGAACCTAACTTCCTAGTAGCAAATTTATCAATCGATTCAATATAATAATTGCCGTCTAAAACATCGTATAAATGGCAACAAAACTGAGGACAATAGTCCGAATAATGTAAATACTGTAAATACTACCTTATCTCAGAAATATATACAAATATGAATTAAATAGAATGAGTTAAAACAAAATTCTCAACATCTAGACCAAAGCATCAAAAGTTTGAATTCTTTCCGTTTAAATTATACGTTTTCTTTTGTAGTGAACTAAGAATTCAAGTTTAAATATAGAAACGAACATAGCTATACAATAATGAAAAACAAAACGTGCACATAAAACGTAATGTGTTGATTATACAAACATATCAATAATAAACATATCAATTCTTCAAATGATCAAACATTTGCCCTCGCCATTCACACACTCCTCTTTACCTGCAAAACATTTATTATTATTATTATTATTATTATTATTATTATTATTATTATTATTATGTCATTTTTCATCATATTTCGATTTCTGCTATGGTCGCACTACCAACCAAGTCTGCGGGAAGACCTAAGGCAGGTCGTGGCGTGTTGTTATGGCTCCATTTCATGTTTTTTCTATCTTCCCCATCATCCCTAGCGTTACATAAACAAAGTTCTCCTTAGTGTGTTGGCTGTACTTAATAAGACAATTTATTGTATATCTCTTAAGCTGGGGTTTCCAGAGATTCTTTCAATGTGCTGTTTTGTTCCATTGTTTATCATTCCAAGTGCACCTACTATCACTGGCACAACTCTTGTTTTCAATTTTCACATTTTTTCTATTTCAATTTCCAGGTCTTTATATTTTGACAGTTCTTCAAATTCCTCGGTTGCTATGTTACAATCCGCTGGACAAGCCATATCAATTAATAAGCAAGTTTTTTCTTTCTGGTTTTTAACAATAATGTCCGGCCTATTTGCTTCAATTTTTCTGTCTGTGTAGATGGTGTAATCCCATAGAATGGTGACATCTTCTATATTATTATTACTATTTAATATTAAAAATTAGATAATAATAATATTAATATTATCTAATATTAAAAATGGATGTGCGTTGTGGTGCAGTGGATATCGGCTCGAAACGAGAAAACGGGCAGCCGAGTTCGAATTCCAGTTGAATTCATTGCATTCACTTACGCGCAAATACCTTTGGGAAAGGTATTAATCCGTCTATTCCTTCCAGTTATGGATTAAATAACAGGACAGATTGGGTTCTATAGCCTTGGCTGGCAACCAGTCTACCGCAGAAAGCAATGGCAACCTACTGCGGAATAATCATGTCAGTCAGTCATGTCTCTTTCGGGAGATGGTCGCCCAAGCGTGTTTCACGTATGGCACTTAACTGACTGACTGAATATTAAAAATAAATCCATAATGTATTATAAAAAAAATTATGAAATAGAAATATT
Organism: Ascarosepion bandense; assembly: GCA_037127315.1. NCBI lineage: Eukaryota > Metazoa > Mollusca > Cephalopoda > Sepiida > Sepiidae > Ascarosepion > Ascarosepion bandense. Next base: position 2,297,721 of record JBBBDQ010000403.1, read on the forward strand.
AAAAATGATTTTAATGAAGTAAATGAATTCTAGTAATAATCAATCCAAGATCACTATTATAATACTGGTATAAACTTATTGTATACCTAATGTACAAGTTTAATTTCGACCTTATTTCTCTTCGTTTATTCAAAAAAGCTTTATGTATAAAGCCATTAAGTTTTCAATGTTGGAAGAATTTTAACATTTTGTCATTGCTTTTTTTCGTTTTTTTATGAATCACTTCACCCCAAAGAAGGCAGACATGCCATGAGTGCGCAGAGGTGAGGTTACAGGTGTAATATAACAATCTGGCCCCACCCGAGGAAGTGATGCAAGCGATGGTGTTTCCCGTCGGTGAAGGGGGCGGCGAAGCGACAAGACAGGTGTTTGTGAAATACATCCTGTCGAGGCCGGAGCGGATGTCATTTTGACCTTATTTCCGACAGCGGCGGAAATGGCTACAGAGGCAAACAGATCAGGTGTCTCTTAGAATTACGTGGGCGTTGCGTGGGCGAGGCAAAACCGGAAGGAAAGTCCCGGTTCTAGAGACTATAAAAAGACCTCGACACACGGATTCGCCAGTAGCAGAGAACGGCCAGTGGAAGCAGAGAAACACCACGGCAAGACTACACCCCCGTCAACCCAACTATGTGCCTCTCACCCTTCCGTTCTCTATTCCACACGGTCCGTCGTTATTAATAAAAATATAACCTTATATTTTTATATATGCGTGTTTGTTGTTTTGTCGTCGTACGGCGATATATAACACAGGGAGTAAAAATGAGAGAAATAAAACTGAGTATAGAGAGGTTTGACAGAAGGACAGAAAATGAACGGGATTCAAGAAAATAAAAGATGGCAATTGGAATTTGCATTTAAATTTTGAGGGAATCAACTAAACGGAAGTGGCATCCATAGGCATGGAGTGCGAGAAAAGAAACTGTTGGAGTAGAAGAGGTGGTTGAATTTAGCTATTTCAACAGTAAACGGGTGGGACTTAGATGTCAATCTAGTCAGTCAGTCAGTTTAAGTGCCCTACGTGAATACACGCTTGGGTGATCATGTCTCGAAAGAGACATGACTGACTGGGCAGAAGATTATTCCGCAGTAGGTTGCCATTGCTTTCTGATGTAGACTGGCTGCCGACCAAGGCTATAGAACCCAATCTGTCCTGCTATTTAACCCATAACTGGAAGGAAGAGACGGATGAATACCTTTCCCAAGGGTATTTGCGCGTAAGTGAATACTGGAATTCGAACTCGGCTCCCCGAGTTCGTCAATCTAGTAGCACACTTAAATCCATGTATTCGGGCATTAGGGAAAAAACGCTCGTTAGAGCAGTTGTCATGAACATGTTTGTAGAAAAGCCAAGGAAACCACGTCACGACAGTGAGAAAGATGCTTGAGATGCAATGTTAGGATCGATTTTGCCGAGAACCCCAAGACGAACAGCAAGTTGAAAGTTTTATTATTACGTGTCTATATTGGTGAAAGGAAAATTTTTGTTTTAAATTGATTTAACTACGAAATCGTTACATTCATATTGGGGATTAATCATACCACTGTTACTGCTATATCGTCAAAAGTATTTTTTGTTTAATCGTTTCACCCCAAGCAAGGTGGTACCGCCACTGATGCGCAGAGGGCTACATAAGATAAAAGTTTAGGTAGTAGGAGAGTGAAGAAAATGACGAACAAGTTACAAGGGGTGTCAGAGAAAAGACAAGAGAAGGATGGAAACACAAGTGTGAAGATAGTTGCGAAGATAGAAAGGAAAAGAACAAGGTACATGGGGTGATGTAGAAAGGACGAGGGAAGGACTGGAGTCAAGTGGATAAGAGATGGGAACTGACATTGCATTTAAATTCCTAGAGGTTGTAGCCGTCAGGAAAGCAAGTATACGGAAGGGAATTCCATAGGTGGGAAGTGCGAGAAAATAAGCTGATGGAGTAGAATTGTCGGCTGCATTTAGTAGATTTAACTGTAAAAGGGTGGGACCTTGTTGCCAGTCTGGTTGCTCGAGTAAATTCTTGTGGAGGGGACACCAGTGACCTAAGTTCGTCGGAGCAGAAGCCATGAAAATATTTGTAGAAGAGACAGAGGGAAGCCACATCCTGCCGGTGAGAAAGTGGCTGGAGTCGAGCTGCCAGGTCGGGACCGATCACATTTTAAAATGTTTGAAAACACATTGTCACACAAATAAACCAATGGTGATTTTCTAAGCGTAGCTTAGAAGTGGTACAAGGCCGAAAGTACAGGACACTCAAAGAGGATTGAATTCACTATACAGTTGTAATTTTTCTAGCAAGACAAACTTGCTAACCATTACACCACGTCGAGGTGTCACCACACATATCCATATGATTGAAATAGTTTTACCTTTAACCGTTTTACTCTCAGGTAAGCCTGCGATACTTCTCACGCAGTAAACAAATGATGTTTTCTATGACTCATAGCAAGCGTGCTTTTATTAAACTTAATCACTGGAAAAATCACGATAACATCGAGCACGAAACGCATGAAAAAATTCGCTCCAGGTGGCAGACATCTTTATTTAAAGCAGTCCCAACATTCCATTAAAAAGGAAGCTATCCCATCCACCCATTAAAAGAAAAGAAACGCACCGTGAATGGTTGCATTGTTAATTCATTTTAAGGCGCAATAATAATGGTCTTATTAAAGTACGAGTGAACCAGTGCCGTCTAGAATGACGGCAAATATATATCGATATGCCTTCTAAAATAACGGCAACATATACGAGGGTCATTCAATAAATAAGGCGAATTTATCGGTATAAGGACTTCTAACACAGATAGAAGCTTACTTTTTAAAACATTTTTTTCCCTTTACTTTTATTTTCAAAGGGATTTAATTTTTTTGCAGATTGAAAAAAAACAAAAAACCTTGAGAGTTTTGAAGATTAACAAAGATGGCCGACCAAGAAGCATGCTCCAGGATTGAGCAGAGGTCAGTTATCAAGTTTTTGGATGCTGAAGGATGCAAACCAGTTGAAATTCATAGGAGAATATCAACTGTGTATGGTGCCACACGTTTCAGCCAAAAAATGTCTACAAGTGGACTTAATTGTTTGAAGAAGTTTGAAAGTAACGATGAAGTCAAAAGTACTGTGAGCGATTGGCTGAGACATCAGTCTAAATATTTTTACGCTGAGGGAATACGGAAGCTTGTGCACAGATGGGAAATGTGTGTGACACTGCTGGGAGACTACGTTGAAAAAAAAAAGCTTCCATCTGTATTAGAAAAATTCACCTTATTTATTGAATGACCCTCGTATATTGATGTTTTCACTACTGAGTATCTTACATTAAGACATAAGAAACAAATTAAACTAACCCCTGAGGGATATACACACACACAACGGTCTTTATTATAATGGAGAGGATTATTTTAATAGATAGCGTAATAGTTATAGGTGCAGAACGTGGAGTCACTGACCCAAATTTAAATTCTAGTTTAGACTATTGCGTTTTTTTCACAAGAAGTTCCTTGAGAATACCATTAATTTATCTCTTCCTCCTTGACCCTAGTCACAAGATAAATAATTATACCAGATAAGTGCTCTAGCCATGTTTGGCTACCAGTCTATGAGAAGAGCAATTCTGCATGTTAAAAAAAGACGTGAAATAATAGATGGAAAACCACTTCACTATCATTCCTAAGAAGTCACTTCAAGTTATAGATAATAAAGAAGAGAAATTTGTGGGGATTAAAGTTCACAGTATGCTTTTAAAACACAGTATCTTATTTCCATAAAACCGAAATATTGAGCTTATTGGTGCAAAGGGTGGCAAAACTTAAATTAACCGGTCCGCTCGTAAAATTACGGAAAAACTTTCGGGAATAATTTTTGTAGAATCAGAATTAAAACTTATTGATTTTTAAATCTGACTTTTTAAAGAGTTATCTGCACATAGTTTTTATTTACAAATGTTAAATTTGAAACTGTTTACGTCATTGATAACCGCTTACTTTTTCCTAATTCATTTCGAGGTTCTCGACAAAATCCAAAGAAGGATCTGCAATGTAATCGATCCTGACCTAGCATCTCGATTTCAGTCACTTTCTTACTGACGTTGTGTGGCTTCCCTCTGTCTTTTCTACAAATATTTTCCTGGCAACTACTATGACGAACTTTTTTCCAGGTTTTCTGACCATATGAATTTAAGCGTGCTACTAGACTAACTCCCTGCGCACCAGTTGCGATCCCGTCTTGCTTAATAGCATTATCATTAAATGATGAAAGAAAATAAAAATATTGATACAGAATTTATTTTATAAACAGATCTAAGATTCCTGCTTACATAAGCCATTTACAAAGATGTCAAATTACATTATAATATAACAATTCACGGACAAACAATAGTAACAGTCTGTTTTTGTTTACATGGAAGATTTCCAGGCAACAACAAACTCGTGCATACAAGACGCTGGAAGCGAATATTGCACCACAGCTCATGACGTCACACAAGAGCACGCGAGGCATTTAAGGATACTTGTGGAAATTTCATATATATACATATATATATATAAGAATCTGAAAGAATAATAAGATAAAGAGCAAACAGGAAACGTCTATCAATCTAACATATTTCGCTTTTATTAAAGCTTCATCAGCGAAAAGATATGGAGAAAAAAAGAAAAACGTTCTCAGATCAATATGTGAAAAACCACAGTACATAATGCCTGCTACTATTGTTATTACTCCTCCTCCTACTACTACCGATAATTTCTTGAAACTTCGAACGAAGGGTCGTCTCTCCTTGAATTCGGAACACAATAAATTATACTAACGTTTGTTTAGCAAGTCGAATGTACGTGAAACATGATTATTAAATTAAAATTAAAATAAAAAAGCAAAAATACCAGAATTTATTATTTATTCTTCTCCATATCTCATTTTTTGATAAAGCTTTAAAAAAGGGAAACATGTTAGATTGATACACGTCTTGTATTTGATTTTTATCTTAAAATTTTTCACTTAAAATTCTTAAATAGTTTTGACTGTTGATTTTATTAAACTTATTTAAATAATATATGTAAAAAAAAAAAAAACGACAGGTTTATAAAAAAAAGTACTACGAATATTAAATCAACAAACAAAATTGACAAGCTTTTGATAGTTTAATTAAATTTTCCAAATTATTCTATTATGGTATTAAATATTTCCATTATTTTGTCCAGGTCATGTATATATATATATATATATATATATATATATATATATATATATATATATATATATAAAGTAGACGTCATAGTACGCCTTACACCTTAGGAACCTTTCGGCCAACATTTTATCAATCAAAGACATACGTTGGCAAAATTCAAATAATAATCAAGGACACATTGATATAACGTTTGAGAAGGAAAAGTTAGAACTCTATTAAAAAAAGAAATTTAATAAAAAATAAAATTAAACTATGAGGTGGGTGTAAACATAAAGTTCTAAAACAGCATTAAAAAAGAAAAAGGGACACTCACAAACCCTCCAGCAAACGAAAGGAGCACTTTATTGGCTCCAACGTATGTCTTTGATAAAGTGTTGGCCGAAAGGTTTTTAAGGTGTAAGGTGTACTATGACGCCTACTTTGTTCAGATCTATATGTTTCTTCTGTGGGTACAAATCTCTTTTTATATAATAGAATAAAGAAATACGTACTTATTGCGATAAATCATCCAATTGTTTCATCAGTTTTCATTTTGCAGCTTGTTGCAACTGAATGGAATAAAGAAGAATAAAATTTATAATGACTGGACATTAAAGCGAAAACAAATACAAACAAGTGTTGTATCCTATTCAACATTGTTCTTGAGAAATGACAACAAAAATAATAAACAGTATTTATTTATTAGATTGTTTAATTAGGATATTTAATTATTATTGATTGAGATGGTTGGCAAAACATTGGTTAATTGCGAATTGATTCAAACTTTATAAAATAGTAAATAATTATTTCCGTATAGCTGGTTCACATATTTTGATAATTTAGTAAATGTTTATAAATTTATGAATTAAAATGGTTTTCATAGCTATTTCTTTATAAATTGACTAGCAGTATATCCCGGCGTTGCTCGGATGTAATGAAAGCTTTAAAACTAATCCATGGTCCTGGAGCTCAGACTTTTTGGACGTTGGCACGAAAGACTAAAAAGCAATAGTTGTTTCCAGTTAAAGTGAAACCGTAGACTGAAAGAAAAATGAATGGATGTAAGTGAAATTTTGATTTCCTGGTATCGATATGAAATCAGTTTTTTTCGTCGTAAACTGAATTTTGAAGGCTAAATAAGTCTTCTGAGTAAATGGTATCATGGCTGAGACTAAGAACTACAATTATACCTACTTAGAGCCAAACTCGAAGCAAAAACTAAAATAAAAGGGCTGAAAAAATACAGACATACAGGCAGATAAACAGACACACACACAAACATCTTGCTTTATATATATATATATATATATATATATATATATATATATATATATTATCGATTTTGTGCACTATTGTAAGAACTGCAACCTTGAAACTTCTGAATATCGTTTCTTATGTCTTTTTCTGTGAGTGTATCAAATTTGATTAAAATCGGACCATTCCTTCTATAACCCAATTGTTTCGTTAATCGATTTTCGATATTTATCCAGGGTATCTCGACACAGAACCTAGCTAAGAACACTCTCAGACGCTTATAGTACTACTGTGTAAATTATCAAGAAAATCGGTTCATCCGTTTCGGAGTCTATAGGTAACGTACACACACACACACACACACACACACACACACACACACACACACACACACAGAGTTCCATTTATAAATAAGTTTAGATAAATAATAGATATACATTGTATTAGTTTTTTTTAGATTTTTGTGAATATAAAATTATAAAATTGTCATGAACAAAAAATTAATAAATTAATTTTCATTATATGTTTAAGCTTTATTCCGATTCTAATCATCGCTTTTTGAAACAGTTAAACATTGGTGCATTGGATATCGGCTCGGAATGAGAAATCGGGGAGCCGAGTTCGAATTCAAGTTGAATTCATTGCATTCACTTACGCGCAAATATCCTTGGGAAATGTATTAATCCGTCTATTCCTTCCAGTTATGGATTAAATAACAGGACAGATTGGGTTCTATAGCCTTGGTCGGCAACCTTTCTATCGCAAAAAGCAATGGCAACCTACTGCGGGATAATCTTCTGCCCAGTCGGTCAGGTTTCTTTCGAGACATGATCGCCCAAGTGTGTATCACGTATGGCACTTAACTGACTGAGTAGTCATTCACTGGTAGAAAGCATAAAAATGATTTTGAGACTGTGACTAATTTATTTTAATACAATTTTTTTATTATTATTAATCTTAAACAAAAGATGCACTTTTTGAATGGCGGTACGAGTGGAATGACGTTAAACCTTTAATAACGAATTACAGCGCAGGTTTTGTGTTCCGTACGCATCTTGGAAAACGGTATGAATCCTTCTCTTCTACTCTTGGCTATTGTTTAAATATCATGACAGACTTGGCTCTCTAATGTTGGCTTTGCAGCTCCTCTATTGGGATTTAAAACAGTACAGATGACAACGAGAAACAAAAATACTATATTTTTCAAGCATAATAATGGGTTTTCTCAGTTAACAGACGTTAAAGAAAAAAGAAGGTAGCTGCAGAAAACTATGATAGGATAGAACAGTAATAGAGACGGACAGTCTTTGGAATCGTAATTAGCTTTAGAAATGAGATTGTGTATAAAATTAAATACACATCTATTTTTATTGATGGGTGTTGATCAAAAATTAATTTTGAGACAAAGATGAACATGACAGTGAAAAAACAAAAACAAAAAAAAAACAATTATTCAGTCATCAGAAAACATAAACATTGAAATCGAACGATAATAATACAATGTATTATCAAAAATTGAACACACCCCACTTATGGCATATTTTAATAACATTTCTAAGCTTAAAGGTCATTTTTCCTCCTTCTTTTTTTTTATAAGCAGCACATCTGTCACCAATATAATTTTAGCACAAAAGACAATTAGACAGTTAATTAAAAAGCGTCGAATATTTATATAAATAAAAGTGGCATAATCATCACATCGATGTATAATATTGGGTTGAAGATAATTAGAAAATGATATCAATAATCGAAATAACTTAGTAAATATTCAATAAAATCATCTGGATATCCGGAAGAGGAAACATTTATTTTTCTTGTTCATTGAAGCGTTTTATTATTTACACATGAAACAGCGTAATCTCTGATTTTTTGCTCTGGGTAGCAGTCAGTCCTAGACACTTCCTAATTTTGGATTATCGTATATATATATATATATATATATATATATATATATATATATATATGTGAAAAGTGTATGTATATAATTATAAATATCATATATATATATATATATATATATATATATATATATTGTTTATATTTATATATATTATATTGTTTACATATTATATATGCGTGGTACTTATTTCCTCCACTTCCACAAAACTACACGAATATAACCAACTTTTAAAAAAAAATTAATCAGTTTGTCTGACGATCGCAAAAGCGTGAAACCCAGGGTTACAAACTCACAACTCTCTCTCTCTCTCTCTCTCTCTCTCTCTCTCTATATATATATATATATATATATATATAAACATGTGGTGTAGATACAGAAGGATCCAAAGGCGTGTCCTGAACATAAAGTGGTATGATAACTCTCTAGGAGAGCTCTAAATATATGCAAAAATTAAGACAGACACATTATTCCATGGTTAAGCGGAAGTATAGGCCTATTTCAGGCAAACTATCATCATCTTCCGTCTTTATTGTACAGAAGATTTTACAAGAATATATATATATATATATATATATATATATAATTAAGCAATATATTTATTTATATTTTTTATATATAATTAAACAATATATATATTTTTTTTATATCTTCTTCTTCTTCTATGTGCCCTGTCCCTGTGTGTGTGTGTGTGTGTGTGTGTGTGTGTGTGTGTGTGACCGTAACCTAGAAACTCCCCGAAACGGCTGAACCGATTTTCTTGAAAATTTACACAGTTGTACTATAAGCGTCTGCAAGTGTTCTTAGTTAGGTTTTGTGTCGAGGTACCCCTGATAAATATCGAAAATCGATAATCGAAAAAATCGGGTTATAGAAGGAGTGGTCCGATTTTAATCAAATTTAATACATTCATAGACAAAGACAAGAAATGATATTCAGAAGTTTCAAGGTTACAATTCTTACGACAGTGCAGGAAATCGATAATATATATATATATATATATATATATATATATATATATATATATATATATATATAAAAGGCAAGATGTTTGTGTGTGTGTCTGTTTATCTGCATGCATGTCTGTATTCTTTTTAGCCCATTTATTTTAGTTTGTGCTTCGAGTTTGGCTCTAAGTAGGTATAATTGAGGTTCTTAGTCTCAGACAAGATACCATTTACTCAGAGGACTTATTTAGCCTTCAAATTTCAGTTTACGACGAAAAAAACTTATTTGATATCGATACCAGGAAATCAAAATTTCACTTACATCCATTCATTTTTCTTTCAGTCTACGGTTTCGCTTTAACTGGAAACAACTATTGCTTTTTAGTCTTTCGTGCCAACGTCCAAAAAGTCTGATCTCCAGGACCATGGCTTAGTTTTAAAGCTTTCATTACACCCGAGCAAAGCCGGACAATACTGCTAGTAGATATATATATATATATATATATAGGTAGTAAAAGTATTCAATACATGTTTTTTTTTCAAAACTCACAAAAATCGTTCAATTTCAATGATACTTACTTCAAATATTTGAATGAACTTTGTCTAAATAAACAGTAAAATTGATGAAAATTTTTTTTTGATGTACCGATATTGTCAATTTTAAAATGTCAATGTCTACAAAAGTATTTAACACGATTTGTTGATATTTAGTAGCAAATCCTTTGTCCTGTCTCACATCCTCTAGTGGTTTTCTGTAGTTTTCAACGATCTTCTTGCATGAAGATTTTGGATCTTTCACCCATTCTTCTTCGCAGACTTTCTTCAGTTCCTTGACATTTTCTGGATCTCTTGCGTGTATTTTGAACTTTAAGTTTTTCTATAACTTTCCTATTAGCTTGAGATCCGGTGACTGGTTCGGCCATTGCAGAACATCAATTCCATATTCATTGAATCAGTGTTGAGTTGTCTTAACCGTGTTCTTTGGGTCGTTGTTCCGTGGGAATACTAAATTTCGGTCAAGCCCCAAAGCTGTTGCATTTATTTGAATAGATGGGTTGATAAGATTTACATGTAGTTTGCTGCATTCATTCTTCCTTTTCTCCTACTCCGTTATACGAAACACAATCCCAAATCATTTTACTTCTGACCCCATATTTGACTGTTGGGATCTTGAATATTCAGTTCCTTGTTTTCCTTCATACTTAGGTGCACATGTATCTCCCGAAAAGCTCAATTTTCGCATCATCTAACCAAATAATTGTCGTGGACCCGGCAAAAGGTCCAGCAAGAATAATACAAAACAACCAAAATAGGAAATAACGAATATATATTAACCATGGCAAAATACAACATTGGAAATTTGTTTGTAGAACGATAATACGGGTGAGTGTGTAATACCATAATTCGACCTTCGAACTGGGACTCGTAATGGTCGTTACGGTAGCAGTGTTTGTAGACGACTCTCGGCTATGTTCAGGGCGTTCTCCTCAGGCTATCTACTAGTTACTCCCAAGCTACTCTCTCTCACCTCTTGTGAGGGGAGGTATATGTACTGGTTGGAAGAATTCATTCCGTTTTGGGTGATGCCGCCATGACAGTAATTTTTCTTCCATAATGCATCTGATTTCTGTTCATAATTTTTAACAAATTTCAAACGGTCTTGCACATGTTTACATTTGAGTAGTGGAGTCTGCATTTCTCTTCGAGTCAAAAATGGTTGTTTCCTCACATTTCTGGCCATATATAATTCAGTAACCGCGTTTTATTTACGCGGACAGTCACTCCTTTGAATATTTTCAATAGTATCATATTTTTTCCACTTTCAAACAACAGTACCCACTATACTCAGAAGCAAATTTAAATCCTGAGCATTTTTTCGATACCCTTTACCATCTTTGGGCAACTTTATAATCTTCTGTCGCTTTTTTCTTTCAATTGGATTAGATAGACTAACCTATCGCCCGGTTCAAACTCCACCCACGTCTATTGAAGAGGTGAAAAGGCTCATCCCTTGTTCCCTGTTTAGGATGTGGTTTCCGGCTTTCTCTTTTCCAATCTTCTCACTCCTTTTCCTTTTTTTTTCAATTGGAGTAGATAGATTAACCTATCGCCCGGTTCACACTCCACCCACATCTATTGAAGAGATGAAAAGGCTCATCCCTTGTTCCCTGTTTAGGATGTGGTTTCCGGCTTTCTCTTTTCTCTTTTCCAATCTTTTCACTCTTACGTAGCCCCCTGCACATCAGTGGCGTTACCGCCTTGCTCGGGGTGATATGATTAAAAAAAAATATCATACGACAATTCTTTTGTTTTAACCATTTTAATAAGTTTAGATAATGAGACAGTCTGTAGTGTATCAGACCTGTTATCACTATGTGGCGACTGATTGACATACTTGTTTAATACATATACTGAAGACAACCTGTGATTGGTTGAAGTATAAACCATATAAAAATAACTAACCCTTTCTTACGTATTATTGGTATAGGTGTTAAATACTTTTGCACTTATATTTATCAGAAGTGTCCAACTGGACTTCTTTGTGAATTTATGCTGATGGGAAATGGTATGCGTCTATATCCTTGTGTTTTATCTTATTACAAGATACCTTGAGAAAATGTTTTGGTTCTTAGATGACATAATAGTTAAGAGAATAGTGTTGGTATATTAGCGATAAGTGAAAGCCATCTTCCACAATTACTTTCTAATTTTTAATAACTGAAATAATTTGTTGTATTTATTGTCAACCTTGAAAATACAATGTAATTTTAGTGATATTACAATAAGTTTTAAGAACTTTAACAAAAACAATTAACTGTCCATCAATGGTTGGAAAATACGAAAAGAAAATTGATAGTAAAGAATGAAACTCTGGAGAGCTCGTTTGTTTGATTTTTTTTCCGCACTAATGCCATTGGAAAACAAATTAATCTCTCGTCTTCCAACTATGTTTTAAAAAAGTAGTTCCCAACCGGGTGGCAGCCAGTCTAGAGAAAGAGAAATGGAAAAAAAAATTAAAAAAAAATGTTTGAAGAGAAATATACTTACATGTGACTAGAGCTTAGAGAGTCATCTAAAACTTGGTAACTGTTAACGACCGTAGCATATTTATCTGGTTTTGATGATACGTCAATACCTGATTTCGTCTTGTAGTCATCTTTGACGCCATTACAATTACCACAGATACCAGTCATGTGCTTGCGGTAAATCGGCGACAGCTTGATAACAAAATCGGCGTTTCCGTTGAACAGAACATGTAAGCCAAACGTAGTATCAAGCCTTAACCATCCGGACTTTTCAGTGACTTTAAAACCGGGATATGTTAGGGTTGGCGTCAGTATCTCTTTGTTATTTACCTGAAAAATGAATAAAATAAATAAAAATGAGACTATGACAGAAGCTTATTTTCATTCTTTTGTGTACAAAAGACAAATTACAAAAGGCTTTCTTTAAAAGATCATGTTCTGAATTGCATGATTATAAATATACATGCATGACACGCATTCATATATAATAATGCTCCTGGTTTTGAGCTACGATATTCTTGACTCTTGTACAGGGCAAATGCAAGGGTCTCGTGGGCACCCTCCCAAGTCTATGATACGAGACCCCATTTGACTACATCTAAATTTTCATAAGGTTGTATTCACAAACAAAACACATTTTATTGTAACTTAATTATATACAATAACATATTCTATATAGGTGAACAATCCAACTAGAAAAATTGAAAATAAATACAATGCATCTAAATACAAATTAGAGACCTGTCATAATAGATGATTCCAGCCTATGTACAATAATGGATCATATGCAATATAGGTGAACAATTCAACTAGAAAAATTGAAAATAAATACAATGTATCTAAATACAAATTAGAGACCTGTCATAATAGATCATTCCAGCCTATGTACAATAATGGATCATATGCAATATAGGTGAACAATCCAACTAGAAAAATTGAAAATAAATACAATGCATCTAAATACAAATTAGAGACCTGTCATAATAGATCATTCCAGCCTATGTACAATAATGGATCATATGCAATATAGGTGAACAATCCAACTAGAAAAATTGAAAATAAATACAATGTGAACCACTGATTTAGAGGAAAGATACAGATATAGCAGCGAAAGAAAATTGTAAATAAATACACATTTCGATAACTAGTGGAATGCATTGGACTGCAGTGAAGATGTTCTTCCAGCAAGCGAAGTCTTCTTCCAGCAAATCTAGAGTGGCTGTAGTTATGTGCATGACGTTGGGTAAATCCTTGGGTATTGTGAGAAAGCATTTGTGATCACCAGGCAGTTCCTACTCATGGAGTTGAGAACATGATCCAGCTGTGAGTGGCTTAATGGCTTCTCTGCCAGGCTTGGATGACATGTTTTTATCGTCAACACACGAGTCACATCGTCGACTTGCCATCTCAGTAGCTATATCAATACCTGGTCAGTCAATACCAACTGCTTCATACGTTCGATGCCGACGTATCCGAAATATATCTAGGATAATATGGTGTAGGCTCCGTGGAATCATAACTCTTGATCTCTGTATGAGGCATCCGTGGTAGATACTGAGTGAATCAGACAATTTCCGGAACATTTCGACTTCATCGTTGGCCTCATTGTGCTTCGGTTGCCACCCTTTGCAGACATAGCCCATTACTGCAGTTATTCACTGGATCTTTCCCAAAATCTTGTCGTCCATGGGTTTGACTTGAAGACTGAGAACTTTGATGCCGCACACCATGATATTCCACACAGGGTTGTGCGAATAGGCCCTTTTCACGACGGCATCTGAGAAAATGCCTCAGGTTGCTCAAGTGGTCGTTGGTGTCTTGCCCGCTGACAAGCATATCGATTTGGAAGACGGCAACGCCAGACAGCTCACTAGTCAAAGTCTTCATGATCTCCTGGAAGTAACCATGGGCTGACTTGATTCCAAATAGGAATTGTTGTTGTAGGAGTACTCAACGGTGAGTGCTGAGTTCTAGTCTGCGTTGAATCTCTGGTACCAGCTTGATCTGGTTGTGGGCATCAGCAAGGTAAGTCTTCGTGTAACCGCATTCACCTCACAGGTTCTGCATCACTTTTTCTGGGTGCAGCATTTGATGACGGTGTTTCTGGAGCTGATTTTCAAAGTAGTCACTACAGATCTACAACTTGGGCTTCGGGGTGTCCAGACTATGGGACTTTCGAATCGGTACTGTTGGTGTTTCGTATTCGTTGAACATGACTTGCTTCTGGATTTGTTTAGCGATGTCTTTTTCGTAATCTTTGACCAGGTCTCCACGAAGAGCAAATAGAACAACTCTTTCGAAAAATTGGCTCTTCGCATCAGATATTCTATTTTGTTTATAATACGCAATCCAAAATATTTAGGTTTAGAAATGTGGGGAAAATGCGTATTATAGACGAATCATTAAGGTATATATTTTGAAGGAGACATATCAATTAATAGCTTACCACTCGTATTCGAGGATACCCATCTACCAGGGCGGCTAGCTAATTCCCATTAAAGACGCCTGCTCAGGCACACTTATGTTTGTTCAACACCCACAGAGCCCACCTCCGGTTTATACTGCTACTATACTGAGCGGACCTTAGTTACACTTTCTGGAAAAGATAGTGTTATCTAACGCGAACAACAGTCTGAACAAGGCCAGGATGCTCAAACCCTCGGCCACGATGACTTGTGACATCGAGCTAGCACAACCATCGACGACTCCTCAAAAGGAGTCGTCTACCCAATTTCATTCACAATGCCTGGGTCAACCCGTGGTAATTGTTTTTAGAAACCTTCCAAAGGTGTTGCACGCTGGGATCCCCTCCTTCAGCACGATAACATCAAGAAGTCACCTTTCTAACAAATCGACTATGGAGAGATTCGAACCCGGGCTTCATGGTCAGAAAACGAACGTCCTAACCACTCCGCCATGCACCCGAAAGAGACAATAATAATAATAATAATAATAATAATAATAATAATAATAATAATCTCCTCGGCTTAACTCTCACAACAGACCTCAAGTGGAATGACTACATAGAATCCATAGCTAAATCCGCTGCTAAGAAAGTCGGTTCTCTGTGTAGGGCCAGGAAGTTTTTTCCCGCCTGAAACAATCTTGCACATATAAAAATCTACCATCCGCCCGTGCATTGAATACTGCTGCCATATCTGGTCAGGTGCTCCTGCTATTCCCCAAGGTGATCTTGACAAAATCCAACGGAGAATCTGTAATATGATCGATCCCGACTTTGCAGCTCAGATGCAGTCACTTTCTCACCAGCGCAATGTGGCTTCCCTGTGTCTCTTCTACAAATACTTTCACATGATCTGCTCCGATGAACTTAGCTCACTGGTGCCCTCTGTTTATAAATTTACTCTAGCCACAAGATTATCAACTAGGTCCCACCCTTTTGCTGCGAAACCTATAAAATGTAAAAGCAAATTCTACTCCATCAGCTTCTTTTCTTTCATTTCCCGCCTGTGGAATTCCCTTCCGTTTACTTGCTTCCCAGACAGCTACAATCTCCAAGAATTTAAATGTAAGGTCAATAGTCATCTCCTATCTCATTAACCTGCATCCTCTCTCTCATGCTTCTTTCTCCATCCACTCCATTCTCATCAGTATTCTCCTCCTTCTCTTACCCACTCCCTGACACCCCCTGTCACACTTTCTCATAACTTTCCTCTTATGTAACCCCTTGCTAAACAGTGGCAGTAAAATGCCTTGCTTGGGGCGATATGATTATAAAAAGAAAAAAATTTTCTGTACTATTGTAATGTTGGTATAAAGTGGGGGATCAATTCTACATTACAATCAATATATAAACTGATCCCACACTTTATGGTCACAGTCATCCTTCTCTTACCCACTTCCTGACACCACCTATAGCCTGTCACTCTTTGTCATAACTTTCCTCTTATGTAACCCCTTGCTAAACAGTGTCAGTAAAATGCCTTGCTTGGGGCGATATGATTATTAAAAAATATATATGGTTGGAGACACATGTGTAAGATTGTTCTGAAATTATAAAGCTGTCAGATGTAACGAAAGAAAATAAATAAATCATCATTTTTTTTTTATATGGAAAGTTTTCCAGCGAGAAGGAAAATATGATCTATTGTAAGAATAAAGAAAAATATAGCTGGATTGATAAGAGATGTCCTTTCTCTTATATGGCAGTGAATGTTGGACAATCTCCCCATAGTTGAGGAAAATATATTGAAGTAGTAGAAATGTGGTTCTACAGAAAGATACTGAAAATTCTATCGACGGAGCGAGTAAGAAAGAAGACAATCGCAAGTAAAATGCAATAGAAAGAACACTTATACTCAGAATCAGGAAACGACGACTGAAATTCATTAGAATTCCGATTAGCGATGATAGAACCTAAGTAGTTTGCTTTTCAAGACATTAAATATAACCAGCCAGTCTTTCCTTTACAACTAAAATCTTGGCTTACGGCATATCATCTTGAATACACCGGTTCTCGCTCGATCACCGAAGTTTAGCAACGTTGAGCCTGGCCAGTACTTAGATGGGTGACCGCTTGGTAATACCAGGTGCTGTAATCGTCTAGTGACGGATGTGCGTTGTGGTGCAGTGGATATAGGCTCGGAAAGAGAAATCGGTGAACCGATTTAGTATTCCAGTTGAATACCCTGCATTCACTTAAGCACTGGTACCCTTGAGAAAGGTATTAATCCGTCCCTTCCCTCCAGTTATGGATTAAATAACAAGGGTAGGACTTGGGGACCCTGCCCTTAAAACAAATCCCAATGAATCTGGCATTGCAATAAAAGAATTTGAAAGCAATTCAATTTTATCCAAAAAAACATTTGTTTGACCTTAAAATGATCTCATAAAAGTTGATAGGTCGTTAAACATTAGACAAACAACTAAAATCTTAGAGTTAGACTAGATGAAAGATCAGCTGCCAACCTTTGGTCGTCACGAGGTTTGGAGATGCACCTATTATTAAGTAAAGATATGAAGTTTCTCATCTGAACAGTCGGATTGTCTGAATGGAAATAGTTGATTAACAATGTCAAAGGTAGATTGTTATTTATTTTACATTTGACTCCGTGCATTTACTGAAAACAGTTTGATTATATTTCTAAGCATGTACCCAATTAAATGGTGAATGCGATAAGGCGATGAGAAACATCAGCTCTTGGTTTGAAAAATAAAACATTTTCTTGATTTGAATTCGGTTGGTTAATCATATTTGCATCTTTCGTAATTATATCTTCTTTCATGCTCGTCTTTTCAAAAGGCCTTTATATTTCTTGGCAAGTACGAATAACTGAAGCAAATATTCTCGGGGAGAAAAGTAATTTATGTCCCTTTGCATTTTTCTCACGTAATTTCATCCTATTTGAATTAATTATATTGATTTCTTATTTTACCAAAAGATTTATTTAAAATGCTTTATTTCCAAGCGAATATAATAAATACGTTGTCAACAGAGCAACCATATCACATTGATCAACAATTTCTTCATCGTCTTGAGATTTATATATTTTAATGGTATTTACCAACTTATGATGACTTTAAAGTGGCTGTCATTTTACCCTTCTGAAATACATTATTTTAGTTAATTGATACAAACTTCACGTAATTTGAATTACATAAGTGAGTATTTATCATGAATAAGTTTTACATGAATGTGCATTGTGGTGTAATGGATTCCCGAGAAATCCTTGTTCGAATTCCAGTTGGGTTCATTATATTCACTTATGCCAAAATACCCTTGGGAAAGTTATGAATCCATCTTTTATCATTCAATGGATTTTGTAGTGCAGTGGATATCGACTCGGATTGATAAATTGGGGTGCCGAGTTCGAATTCCAGTTGAGTTCCTTACATTTACTTACGTACAAATCCCCTTGGGAAAGATATTAATCAGCCACTTCCCTCTAGTTATGGGTTAAATAACAAGACAGATTCTGTTTTATAGCATTGACTGGAAACCAGTCTACCGGAGAAAGTAATGGCTACCTACTACGGGATAATCTTCTGTCCAGTCAGTCATATCTCTTTCAAGACATGATTGCCCAAAGCGTGTATCACGTATGGCACTTAACTAACTGACTGATGGATAGGCTGGGTCCTATAACATTGATTGGCTATCAGTCTACTGTTGAAAGAAAGTGCAACCTACTGAGAGAAAATCTTTTGCCACAGTCAATCATCAATCGAAAGTGACATGATCGCCCAAGCATGTATTACGTATGCCACTTAACTGACCGAGAGTTTACGTACTTAATCATCGTTGCTTAACTTAATACGTCGTGGCTTAACTTAATCTCTGTCAGTTGCTAAAGTTATTTTTTTTTTTAGGAAATTACGATTTCTGGCAATAAATTCAGTTTCGTAGTCAAGTCTCCTGAGGAGTGGATGTAATCTACACCAAACCCAGAGAAGATACCAGAGACGTGAACATTTCATATGAATTATTAATTATTTCTATAAGGGAGAATATCTGAACTTATTTATAAATGGAATTTTTTCTCTCTGTTTGTCTGTGTGTGTGTGTGTATGTGTGTCCGTTACCTATAGACTCCGAAACGGCTGAACCGATTTTCTTGAAAATTTACACAGTTGTACTATAAGCGCCTGCGAGTGTTCTTAGCTAGGTTTTGTGTCGAGGTACCCCCGATAAATATCGAACATTGATAATCGAAAAAATCGGGTTATAGAAGGAGTGGTTCGATTTTAATCAAATTTGATACACTCATAGACAAAGACATAAGAAACGATATTCAGAAGTTTCAATGTTGCATTTCTTATAATAGTGCAGAAAATCGATAATATATATATATATATATATATATATATATATATATATATATATATATAATGGAATAATGGTAATGGATTCTCCCGTCGCGTTCAACGTATGAGGGTCCAACCTTTTTCCAGCAAGACAACCACACAGAGATTTGTTTATAGTGGTGAAGGCATTGTGTAGTACCATCCACACTTCTTGGAACTGCTGATAACAAACAATTGGTGCAGATGACTGCCACAGATCGCACGAACAGCAGACCTCAATTATTTAACCCATAATTGGAGGGAACGAACGGATTAATACCTTTCCCAAGGGTACCAGTGCGCAAGTGAATGCAGCGTGCTCGACTGAAATTGGAACTCGGCTCACCGATTTCCCCCTCCAAGCCGACATCCACCGCACCCCAACGCACATTCGTGAATGCTAACAGCACCTGGTATTCCCAGGTATATATATATATATATATATATATAAGGAAAGATGTTTGTGTGTGTGTCTGTTTATCTGTATGTCTGTATTTTTTCAGCCCTTTTATTATTTTAGTTTTCGCTTCGGGTTTGACTCTAAGTAGGTATAGTTGTAGTTCTTAGTCTCAGCCATCATACCGTTTACCCAGAGGACTTATTTAGCCTTCAAAATTCAGTTTACGACGAAAAAAACTGATTTGATATCGATACCAGGAAATCAAAATTTCACTTACATCCATTCATTTTTCTTTCAGTCTACGGTTTCGCTTTAACTGGAAACAACTATTGCTTTTTAGTCTTTCGTGCCAACGTCCAAAGAGTCTGATCTCCAGGACCATGGATTAGTTTTAAAGCTTTCATTACACCCGAGCAACGCCGGGCTATACTGCTAGTAACAAATAAAAGAAAATTAATACTTGGAAAAAGGCTGCTGAAATTCCTTTGACATATAATGAGGAAGGGCTCGGAGAACCTAACTCACGCGGAGCGTATTGAGGGCAAGAGAGATCATGGAAAGGAAGCCACTAACCTGACGAGCTTGTGTTAATTGATAGCGAGTAGAAGGAGTATTAGCAAAGGGGGAAACCGCTAAATGCCAGAAGAGATAGGAAGTTGTGGAGATCCATGGTAGCTTATATGCTAAAAGGACATGTCGCTTACATACTGAAGATACATTTCTAATGCACCTACCAGACGTGGGAGATAACGAAGAAAGCTACAAAGGGCAGGAAGTTGTGTCAAGCCATGACCGCTTATGTCCATAAGTGACGCGACACATAGAAGATGAGGAAGTGTAAAAAACTAAAAACATCTGTAATGGTGATTTTCTAAGCGCAGCTTAGATGTGGCACAAGGCCGAAGAAATGGTACACTCAGTGAGGATCGAACTCATTGTTCAATTGTAATGATTCTAGCAATAGTTATTAATTATTACACCACATAATGTGATAGATACCGACTTGGCGGACCGCATGCAGTCTCTCTACCACCGGCGCGACGTGGCTTCCCTGTGTCTTTTCTATAAATACTTTCACGGCTTCTGCTCCGATGAGCTTAGATCACTAGTGCCCCCTAAATACGAATTTGAACGAGACACTAGATTAGCAACTAGATCCCACCCTTTTACTGTGAAACCGATAAAATGCAACCGTAACTTCTACTCCAACAGTTTCTTTCCTCGGACTACCCGACAGTGGAATTCTCTTCCACACGATTGCTTCCCCAACGGCTACAATCTCCAGTAGTTTAAATATAAGGTCAATAGACACCTCCTAACACACTAACCTGCTCCCATTCTATCAAACACTCTTCCCATCTCATCCTCGGTATCCTTACTCATCTGTCACCTTCCTCCTGACCTTCCCTATGTCTAACCACTCCTTCTCTTTACCTTTCCCGATGTAGCCCCATGCGCAATAGTGGCAGTGGAATGCCTTGCTTGGGGTGAGATGATTAAAAAAAAATAATGTAACGAATTACTGGAAAGTTTTCGTCCTTTAGTCTTTTTCTTAAATGATAATGCCTCGGCGTTGACATTACAGTTCTTGACATCAAGATGCACCCTGGGAGAAATCTTTTCGTCTCTTTCGCTGCTTTCTACTAATTATCATTGACACATATCACATTACTAGACGAGTACTGCCAAGAATCATTACTCAACGTAATTTGTTTCATTTGCAGACACTACTCACATATATGTAAGGTTTAACTTATAAAATCCCGTGTCTTCCCAAAGCCTTTCAGCGGTTACAAACATTCGTAAGATGCATTTGTCATGGTCACAAATATCAAACTCATTCTAGGATAGATGTTGAGGCATTCGCTTTCAGGAGGTAACTTAAAAAGCTCCCGAAATATCCACACTGTAGTAATTATGTTGTGGAAATCTTCGAAAAGTAATTTGTAACGGTCACCAAATATCTTACTCATTGTAGTAATTTTGTTGTGGAAATCTTCGAAAAGTAATTTGTAACGGTCATCAAATATCTTACTCATTGTAGGAATTATGTTGATGCATTTTCCTTCGAACGTCATTTGTAACGTTCACCAAATATCTTACTCATTGTAGGAATTATGTTGATGCATTTTCCTTCGAACGTCATTTGTAACGTTGACCAAATATCTTTCTCATTGTACGAATTACGTTGATGCATTTTCCTTCGAATGTCATTTGTAACGGTCACTAAATATCTTACTCATTGTAGGAATTAAAAGGATGTGCATTTTCCTTCGAACGTCATTTGTAACGTTCACCAAATATCTTACTCATTGTAGGAATTATGTTGATGCATTTTTCTTCGAACGTCATTTGTAACGTTGACCAAATATCTTACTCATTGTACGAATTATTGATGCATTTTCCTTCGAACGTCATTTGTAACGGTCACCAAATATCTTACTCATTGTAGGAATTATGTTGATGCATTTTCCTTCGAACGTCATTTGTAACGGTCACCAAATATCTTACTCATTGTAGGAATTATGTTGATGCATTTTCCTTCGAACGTCATTTGTAACGTTCACCAAATATCTTACTCATTGTAGGAATTATGTTGATGCATTTTCCTTCGAACGTCATTTGTAACGTTGACCAAATATCTTTCTCATTGTACGAATTACGTTGATGCATTTTCCTTCGAACGTCATTTGTAACGGTCACCAAATATCTTACTCATTGTAGGAATTATGTTGATGCATTTTCCTTCGAACGTCATTTGTAACGTTCACCAAATATCTTACTCATTGTAGGAATTATGTTGATGCATTTTCCTCTTCGAACGTCATTTGTAACGTTCACCAAATATCTCATCATTGTAGGAATTATGTTGATGCATTTTCCTTCGAACGTCATTTGTAACGTTGACCAAATATCTTTCTCATTGTACGAATTACGTTGATGCATTTTCTTCGAACGTCATTTGTAACGGTCACCAAATATCTTACTCATTGTAGGAATTATGTTGATGCATTTTCCTTCGAACGTCATTTGTAACGTTCACCAAATATCTTACTCATTGTAGGAATTATGTTGATGCATTTTCCTTCGAACGTCATTTGTAACGTTGACCAAATATCTTACTCATTGTACGAATTACGTTGATGCATTTTCCTGAACGTCATTTGTAACGGTCACCAAATATCTTACTCATTGTAGGAATTGTTGATGCATTTTCCTTCGAACGTCATTTGTAACGGTCACCAAATATCTTACTCATTGTAGGAATTATGTTGATGCATTTTCCTTCGAACGTCATTTGTAACGTTCACCAAATATCTTACTCATTGTAGGAATTATGTTGATGCATTTCCTTCGAACGTCATTTGTAACGTTGACCAAATATCTTTCTCATTGTACGAATTACGTTGATGCATTTTCCTTCGAACGTCATTTGTAACGGTCACCAAATATCTTACTCATTGTAGGAATTATGTTGATGCATTTTCCTTCGAACGTCATTTGTAACGTTCACCAAATATCTTACTCTACGTAGGAATTATGTTGATGCATTTTCCTTCGAACGTCATTTGTAACGTTGACCAAATATCTTACTCATTGTACGAATTACGTTGATGCATTTTCCTCGAACGTCGTTTGTAACGGTCACCAAATATCTTACTCATTGTAGGAATTATGTTGGATGCATTTTCCTTCGAACGTCATTTGTAACGGTCACCAAATATCTTACTCATTGTAGGAATTATGTTGATGCATTTTCCTTCGAACGTCATTTGTAACGTTCACCAAATATCTTACTCATTGTAGGAATTATGTTGATGCATTTCTTCTTCGAACGTCATTTGTAACGTTGACCAAATATCTTTCTCATTGTAGGAATTACGTTGATGCATTTTCCTTCGAACGTCATTTGTAACGGTCACCAAATATCTTACTCATTGTAGGAATTACGTTGATGCATTTTCCTTCGAACGTCATTTGTAACGTTCACCAAATATCTTACTCATTGTAGGAATTATGTTGATGCATTTTCCTTCGAACGTCATTTGTAACGTTGACCAAATATCTTTCTCATTGTACGAATTACGTTGATGCATTTTCCTTCGAACGTCATTTGTAACGGTCACCAAATATCTTACTCATTGTAGGAATTATGTGTTGATGCATTTTCCTTCGAACGTCATTTGTAACGTTCACCAAATATCTTACTCATTGTAGGAATTATGTTGATGCATTTTCCTTCGAACGTCATTTGTAACGTTGACCAAATATCTACTCATTGTACGAATTACGTTGATGCATTTTCCTTCGAACGCTTTCAGAATGGTCACCAAATATTTTACTCATTGTAGGAATTATGTTGATGCATTTTCCTTCGAACGTCATTTGTAACGGTCACCAAATATCTTACTCATTGTAGGAATTATGTTGATGCATTTTCCTTCGAACGTCATTTGTAACGTTCACCAAATATTCATCATTGTAGGAATTATGTTGATGCATTTTCCTTCGAACGTCATTTGTAACGTTGACCAAATATCTTACTCATTGTACGAATTACGTTGATGCATTTTCCTTCGAACGTCATTTGTAACGGTCACCAAATATCTTACTCATTGTAGGAATTATGTTGATGCATTTTCCTTCGAACGTCATTTGTAACGGTCACCAAATATCTTACTCATTGTAGGAATTATGTTGATATTTCTCTTGAACGTCATTTGTAACGTTCACCAAATATCTTACTCATTGTAGGAATTATGTTGATGCATTTTCCTTCGAACGTCATTCTGCAATTGACCAAATATCTTTCTCATTGTACGAATTACGTTGATGCATTTTCCTTCGAACGTCATTTGTAACGGTCACCAAATATCTTACTCATTGTAGGAATTATGTTGATGCATTTTCCTTCGAACGTCATTTGTAACGTTCACCAAATATCTTACTCATTGTAGGAATTATGTTGATGCATTTTCCTTCGAACGTCATTTGTATCGCTGACCAAATATCTTACTCATTGTACGAATTACGTTGATGCATTTTCCTTCGAACGTCGTTTGTAACGGTCACCAAATATCTTACTCATTGTAGGAATTATGTTGATGCATTTTCCTTCGAACGTCATTTTTTGTAACGGTCACCAAACATTCATCATTGTAGGAATTATGTTGATGCATTTTCCTTCGAACGTCATTTGTAACGTTGACCAAATATTCTTCATTGTACGAATTACGTTGACATTTTCCTTCGAACGTCATTTGTAACGGTCACCAAATATCTTACTCATTGTAGGAATTATGTTGATGCATTTTCCCCTTCGAACGTCATTTGTAACGTTGACCAAATATCTTACTCATTGTAGTAATTATGTTGATGCATTTTCCTTCGAACGTCATTTGTAACGTTGACCAAATATCTTACTCATTGTACGAATTACGCTGATGCATTTTCATTCGAACGTCGTTTGTAACGGTCACCAAATATCTTACTCATTGTAGGAATTATGTTGATGCATTTTCCTTCGAACGTCATTTGTAACGGTCACCAAATATCTTACTCATTGTAGGAATTATGTTGATGCATTTTCCTTCGAACGTCATTTGTAACGTTCACCAAATATCTTACTCATTGTAGGAATTATGTTGATGCATTTTCCTTCGAACGTCATTTGTAACGTTGACCAAATATCTTTCTCATTGTAGGAATTACGTTGATGCATTTTCCTTCGAACGTCATTTGTAACGGTCACCAAATATCTTACTCATTGTAGGAATTATGTTGATGCATTTTCCTTCGAACGTCATTTGTAACGTTCACCAAATATCTTACTCATTGTAGGAATTATGTTGATGCATTTTCCTTCGAACGTCATTTGTAACGTTGACCAAATATCTTTCTCATTGTACGAATTACGTTGATGCATTTTCCTTCGAACGTCATTTGTAACGGTCACCAAACATCTTACTCATTGTAGGAATTATGTTGATGCATTTTCCTTCGAACGTCATTTGTAACGTTCACCAAATATCTTACTCATTGTAGGAATTATGTTGATGCATTTTCCTTCGAACGTCATTTGTAACGTTGACCAAATATCTTACTCATTGTACGAATTACGTTGATGCATTTTCCTTCGAACGTAGTTTGTAACGGTCACCAAATATCTTACTCATTGTAGGAATTATGTTGATGCATTTTCCTTCGAACGTCATTTGTAACGTTGACCAAATATCTTACTCATTGTACGAATTACGTTGATGCATTTTCCTTCGAACGTCGTTTGTAACGGTCACCAAATATCTTACTCATTGTAGGAATTATGTTGATGCATTTTCCTTCGAACGTCATTTGTAACGTTCACCAAATATCTTTCTCATTGTACGAATTACGTTGATGCATTTTCCTTCGAACGTCATTTGTAACGGTCACCAAACATCTTACTCATTGTAGGAATTATGTTGATGCATTTTCCTTCGAACGTCATTTGTAACGTTGACCAAATATCTTACTCATTGTACGAATTATGTTGATGCATTTTCCTTCGAACGTCATTTGTAACGTTGACCAAATATCTTACTCATTGTACGAATTACGTTGATGCATTTTCCTTCGAACGTCGTTTGTAACGGTCACCAAATATCTTACTCATTGTAGGAATTATGTTGATGCATTTTCCTTCGAACGTCATTTGTAACGTTGACCAAATATCTTTCTCATTGTACGAATTACGTTGATGCATTTTCCTTCGAACGTCATTTGTAACGGTCACCAAACATCTTACTCATTGTAGGAATTATGTTGATGCATTTTCCTTCGAACGTCATTTGTAACGTTCACCAAATATCTTACTCATTGTAGGAATTATGTTGATGCATTTTCCTTCGAACGTCATTTGTAACGTTGACCAAATATCTTACTCATTGTACGAATTACGTTGATGCATTTTCCTTCGAACGTCGTTTGTAACGGTCACCAAATATCTTACTCATTGTAGGAATTATGTTGATGCATTTTCCTTCGAACGTCATTTGTAACGTTGACCAAATATCTTACTCATTGTACGAATTACGTTGATGCATTTTCCTTCGAACGTCGTTTGTAACGGTCACCAAATATCTTACTCATTGTAGGAATTATGTTGATGCATTTTCCTTCGAACGTCATTTGTAACGTTCACCAAATATCTTACTCAATTTAGGAACATTCTCGGGACATTCGTATTCGGAAACTTATTTGTAATGGTTACTGAATATCATTGTCATTTCAAGAATTATGTTTAAGCATTGTCCTTCAGTGGGTCATTTGTAACGGTCACCAAATATCACACTCATTGTAGGTATTAAGCTGAGGCATTTTTTTGGAAGGTCATTTGTAACGGTCACAGACTATTCTACTCATTGCAGGAATAATCTCGAGACATTATTCTTTGGAATATCATTTGTAATAGCAAATATTCTACTCATTGTAATATTCATTGTAGGAATTATGTTGAGGCATCGTCCTACGAAGATTATTTGTAATGATCATCAGATATCCTACTCATTATAGGAAATTATCGAGAGATTCTCCTTTGGAACGTCATTTGAAATGGTAACCAAATGTTCTACTCATTGTAGAAATTAAGTTGAGGAGTTCTTGTTAGGAAAATTTGTTGTGTCGGTCACCAAATATCATACTCATTGTAGGCATTATGTTGAGGCATTTTCTTTCGAAGGTCTTTGCAGCGGTCACCAAATATCCTATACATTGCAGGAATAATGTCGAGATGTTCTACTTTGGAACGTCCTTTGTAATGGTCACCAAATATCTTAATCTTTGTAGGAATTATGTTGAGACATTCTTCTTCAGATGGTCATTTGTAAGGGTCACTAACTATCCTACTTATTGCAAGAATACTCTCGAGATATTTTACTTCGGAACGTTATTTGTAATAGTCACCAAATATCATAACCATTGTAGGTATTATGTTGAGACATTATTCTCCAGAGGGTCATTTGTAACGGTCACATACTATCTTACTTATTGCAAGAATACTCTCGAGGTATTCTCCTTCGGAACGTTTTTTTGTCACCAAATATCCTACTCATTGTAGGAATTATGTTGAAGCATTCTTCGGAATATCGTTTATAAATGTCACTATCTGTTATGTCGTGAGTAAGAATAAATAACTCAACAACAGGAATAGGTTAATTGTTGTATTCCGTGAAAATAGTATTTACAAAGGTTATTAGTATCCAATACAAGAATAAAGGTTAATCGTCTCAACCGTCGTAAGACGTAGTATGAGCAATGGGTACTTCCGGGTCATCACCGGAAGTCTACGACTGACTTGTCGATTGGCTGCTCGGCACACTCTCCTACATAGATGCCACCATTAATTTACATAGTAATGGAATAGTCCATTATAGCCGAATAGGCGCGGGCGTCCCAACACTATCATACTCACTGTAGAAAAAATTTGATACTAAAGTATGAAAACTGTATGTATTTGCCATCATAACTCACATGGACAATGAAAGCCTTGAAAAACACACCTGTCGGTGGTATACTATATATAACGTTTACTTATGTTACTATCATTTTTCACGAATTCTATTCTTGGACCAAGTGAATCATAGTTTCTATAAAACAATAAACAATAGCTGGTATCACCGGGACAAAAGTAACACAATAATTAAGAAATATCTCATATTAACCAGACAATAGACAATATGATGATGACCAGAATCTACTGCTAAGAAGATTGGGTCACTATGTCGATCCAGGATGTTTTTTCCACCTGAATCCATCCTGCATATATACAAGTCAACCATCCGTCCGTGCATGGAGTACTGCTGCCATTTATGGTCAGGTGCCCCAGCCGTTCTCCTCAGTGTTCTTGACAAGCTCCAAAGGAGAGTCTGTAATGTGATAGGTACTGATCTGGCGACTCGACTGCAGCCACTTCCCCATCGTCGAAATGTGGCCTCCCTCTGTCTCTTCTATAAATACTTTCATGGCTTCTGCTCGGATGAGCTTAAGTCACTGATGCCTCCTCAACAGGTGTTTACCCGTGCAACCAGACTGGCAACTGGGTCCCACCCATTCACAGTCAGGTTAGCCAAACGCAGACGACAATTCTACTCCTGCAGCTTCCTCTCTCGCACTTCCCGCCTGTGGAACTCACTCCCGTATTCTTGCTTTCCTGACGGCTACGACCTCCAGAAATTTAAAAGCAAAGTTAATACTCACCTACTAACCACTGGACTCTAGCTCTCTCCCCTCCCCTGTATAATCTTCACGTTCTCTCCGCCCATGTATCTGTCATTGCACCTGCTTTCTCAGCTTTCTATTGTTCCTTTCTAACTAGCTTGTACTCCTCACTCTTTTCTAATTAATCTTTCTACATTTATGTAACCCCATGCACATCAGTGGCGTTTCTGCCTTGCTCGGGGTGAAATGATTTAAAAAAAAAAAAAGTCGAAACCTTGTATCTATACGATTGATTGATTCTTTGTTTACGGCTTATCGGCTCTTTGCACATTATTTAATGTCACAAAATATTTTTACATTGTAACTATTTTGTTCGAAGATAATAATGATTTAGTGATACTAATGAACCCATAGCCGTGGAAGTAGACGTGGATTCATATCTTTCCGGAAGGGTATTTCCTCTGGGTCGGGTAGTGTGTACTTGCATTCAGTGGAAACGGATAAGCAGTAACTGAACAAGAGTAAACAGAAATATGAACCAGATGATATTCTAAGCATGAGCAGTGAAACAAAATAAAATTCCTTCTAGGTTATGCAGATCAGTATATACTTGAGGAAGGCCGGAGAGCCCAACGGCTGAGGCATTTTGATAAGAGCAACAAGGATAAAGTCAATAGCCCGAATATAAATAATGTAAATCTAAACTTATTCATAAATGGAACTTTGTCTGTTTGTGTGTGTGTGTGTGTGTGTGTGTGTGTGTGTGTGTGTGTGTGTGTGTGTGTCTGTCTCTGTGTGTGTCCGTTACCTATAGACTCCGAAACGGCTGAACCGATTTTCTTGAAAATTTACACAGTTGCACTATAAGCGCCTGTGAGTGTTCTTAGCCAGGTTTTGTGTCAAAGTACCCGCGATAAATATCGAAAATCGAAAAAATCGGATTATAGAAGTAGTGGTCCGAATTTAATCAAATTTGATACACTCATAGACAAAGACATAAGAAACGATATTCAGAAGTTTCAAGGTTGCAGTTCTTACAATAGTGCAGAACATCGATAATATACATATATATAAAAGGAAAGATGTTTGTGTGTGTGTCCGTTTATCTGTCTGTATGTCCTTTATACAAATCAAAAATTTTAATCCGATTTTCACCAAACTTCACACAAATATTCTTTAGGCCGAGTCTGAGCTCCAGGACCATGGATTAGTTTTAAAGCTTTCATTACACCCGAGCAACGCCGGGTTATACTGCTAGTAATAAATATAACATTTTTTTACTAACCATTTCACCACAAGCAAGGCAGTTTCACTGCCACTGATGCGCATGGGGTTACATAGGAGGAGTTATGAGCAAGTGGAACAAGTAATAGGGGTAAGAGAAGGGCGTGAACACTGGTGTGAAGAGAGCTGACGAGAGTAGAGTGGATGGGGAAAAGAACATGAGGGAAAGGAGGCGAGTCAGAGAAATAGGAGATGACAATTAACCTTACATTTTAATTCTTGGAGATTGTAGCTCTCAGGGATGCAAGTATACGGAATAGAATTCCACAGGCAAGAAGTGCGAGAAAAGAAGCTTATAGAGAAGTTGCGGTTACATTTTATTGGTTTCACTGTAAAAAATACCTAGTTGCTAGTCTAGTAGCTCGAGTAAATTCATGCAGAGGGGGCGCCAGGAAGCTAAGCTCGTCGGAGCAGAAGCCGTCAAAATATTTGTAGAAAAGACAGAAGGAAGCCACATTGCGCCGGTGAGAAAGTGACTGTAGCTGAGCTACCTAGTCGGGAGCGATCACATTGCAGATTCTCCGTTGGATTTTGTCAAGAACCCCGAGGTGAATAGCAGGAGCACCCGACCAGATGTGACAGCAGTATTCAATACACGGGCGGATGGTAGATTTATATACGTGCAAGATGGATTCAGGCGGGAAAACTTCCTGGCCTTTCACAGTGAACTGATCTTCCTAGCAGCAGATTTAGTTAGGGATTCGATGTAGTCATTATACTTGAGGTCTTCTGAGAGAGCTAGGCCGAGGAGGCGCAGTGTTTTGCTTTCAGGGAGACCAGCTTGATCCATGCTAATAATGGGTAGGAGCGATTGTCTATGGTGGTTAACAGATGGCAGCTTCGTTTTGGAAGTATTAAAATTCACGAGCATGTTATTAAATTCATATTTGTTATTAAGAAAATTTCTGTCATAACTTCACTATCAATACGACGAGTAAGCTTTTTACGACAAGCTAAAGGTAAATAAATAGTCATTATATAGGTAAATAAATAGTCATTATAGAAAGGTAAATAAATAGTCATTATAGAAAGGTAAATAAATAGTCATTATATAAAGGTAAATAAATAATCATTATAGAAAGGTAAATAAATAGTCATTATAGAAAGGTAAATAAATAGTCATTATAGAAAGGTAAATATATAGTCATTATATAAAGGTAAATAAATAGTCATTATAGAAAGGTAAATAAATAGTCATTATATAAAGGTAAATAAATAGTCATTATAGAAAGGTAAATAAATAGTCATTATATAAAGGTAAATAAATAGTCATTATATAAAGGTAAATAAATAGTCATTATATAAAGGTAAATAAATAGTCATTATAGAAAGGTAAATAAATAGTCATTATATAAAGGTAAATAAATAGTCATTATATAAAGGTAAATAAATAGTCATTATATAAAGGTAAATAAATAGTCATTATAGAAAGGTAAATAAATAGTCATTATATAAAGGTAAATAAATAGTCATTATAGAAAGGTAAATAAATAGTCATTATATACTTACCATTACTTTACGTTGGTTCATAAGCTTAATTCTGAAATTTTTAAATTTGATTTCAACAAAACGAGTGAAAGAAATACGTTGGTCATTTTTGCGATGTTCATTTTTCACTTCAACTTGAAAGTCGGTCAAATTTAATCCTGACTTCGGTTTTGCCATCAGGTATTTACAGACTCCTGCGAAACTGATCCCCTGGCCATCGAATAATTGGTAGTGAGGGTCTCCATGCCCCTTGCATACGCAGGGTCGCATATCTACATAATAAAGAAATGATGAAATAAGTGACATTATTTATGGTTATTGCATTTACCCTCAAAAAAGAGAAAATAATTTTTCTGTTTGAAACAATAAACGTCTTGAAAAATCACCCTTACACTTCAGTCAGTTAAGTGCCATATGTGATACACGCTTTAGGTGATCATGTCTCTTTAGAGACATGACTGACTGGGTAGAAGATTGTCATGTAGTAGGTTGCCATTTCTTTCTGCGGTAGACTGGTTGCTAGCTAAGACTATAGAACCCAGTTTACCCTTTTATTTGACCTATAGCTGAAGTGAGAAAGATGGATTATATTACGTTATTATATTAATTATAATTAGTGGGAGATCAGTTTAGTACTTCATAACAATAGAAAAACGATCCCCTACTTTATGCCCAGTAGAAGTTTTAATTATATTTCCAACTATTATATTCAGTCAGTTAAGTGCCATACGTGAAACACGCTTTGGGCGACAATGTCTCTTTAGAGACATGACTGACTGGGTAGAAGATTATCCCGCAGTAGGTTGCCATTGTTTTCTGCAGTAGACTGGTTGCCAGCCAAGACTATAGAACCCAATCTGTCCTATTATTTAACCCATAACTGGAGGGAAGAAACGGATTAATACCTTTCTCAAGGGTGTTTGTGCGTAAGTGAATGCAAGGAATTCGGTTGGAATTCGAACTCGGCACCCCGATTTGTTGTTCCGAGTCGATATCAACTGCACCACAACGCACATCCCAAAACAAGACTGACCCTGAAATATAGGCGATATAAAAAGTCCTGCTAGATAGAGACTTTCATGTGGATGTCACCGATGACACCAGACATGTCCAGAAATACCTAAACTGTTAGATGTATAGTATCACTTTCTCGGATCAGTGGTTAAAAATACCTTCGAGTAAATGAAGCTTGTAGGTTTTAGCGAGGAACATCTTTCTTCGAACATCCTGAACTGGCATTACAGAATCACGAACAACGAACTTTACCAAATAACGGAAACCACATCATGTGAAAACTTTCAATCGTTGCAACAATTAAAATGTATATCACAATTAACTCGAAGAGAAAATAATGACGTAATCAAGATGATCTTACACACTATTTTGAATAAAAAACTAGGAAAGAAACTGATACTGAAAGGAACGATATCGGACTTGAGAAAAATGTTTTTCTGAAAAATATGTTGTAAGAAGATTTGAGAAATTTCATTCGACAGTAACACTAGTTGATCAAATATTTCGTTAAAAGAAAGCTGTTAATATTACCATTAGGAAGCGACCGCCATCATGCATAGCGTCTTGTTGAAAACTAGAATCTATCTATCTATCTATCTATCTATCTATCTATCTATCTATCTATATATGTCTGTTCTTTCTTTCTTTTCTATTTCAGTCTCTTTATTTCTTTTCCCCCCTACTATTTCTATCTATCTATCTATCTATCTATCTATCTATCTATCTATCTATCTATCTATCTATCTTCGGCAGTTCTTTTATTCTACATCTGTTTCTTTCTGTCTATCTTCCTATGCACACAGAATACAGATATGTCTATGTATACATCTATTTGTATACGTTCTTATTTTTAAAGATACTCGTATATTTGTTATTGCTTGGACTGCCATTTTTTCGTTCTGGATAAACATTTCTTCTCGGACAGAATATAAGTAAACGTAATTTTGTTTGCACCGCACCCAAAAGTCATTCGTTGCCTATTCACCAGGGTCCAATTAGCGACGTCAACTCGCCAAGATAAGGCATTGTTTTCGGTGTCCTGCTGTTAACATGGGTAAAAAAGCGCCAACAGGTCTTTTTTTAATATGCGTCTAGCACCCATTTCATTGTATGTGAATGTCACTTATGCTATGATAAAAAAATAAAGGTGATCAGTGAAAAAAAAAATGTTACGTTCCTGTTAAATCAACAATAACCGAGCTTTAGATACAGGAATTTTCAAAATGACCATAAAAAAAATTATGTTGTCCTTTCATCTGCATGATGTCGATATTTAGTGCAGTGGCGACGCTTGAGTCATTGACAAGGAATCTGTTTTTCCGATCAAAAACGAAATTCTGATTCTGAATTTAAGCAAAAGTAATTTAGATGCAATAATATGAGTACACAATAAGAGAAACAGACTGTTGCAATTGGCAACCAACCGACAACGTCAAATTTTTAAGCTAAGAATCTAAGAAGTCTATGTCAGTTTGTTAATTAATTTTCTTTCTTTCTATCTATCTAGCTATCTATATTTATTCAGCCTTCTTTTCTTTCCTAGGTTCTCTCTCTTTCTTTCTTAGTCCATTTCTATCTATCTATCTATCTATCTATCTATCTATCTATCTATCTATCTATCTATCTATCTATCTATCTCATCCTGTTCATTATCTATCTATCTATCTATCTATCTATCTATCTATCTATCTATCTTCTGTCTTCTTTTCTTTCCTAGTCTATCTATCTATCTATCTATCTATCTATCTATCTATCTATCTATCTATCTATCTATCATCCTGTTCATTATCTATCTATCTATCTATCTATCTATCTATCTATCTATCTATCTATCTATCTATCTCATCCTGTTCATTATCTATCTATCTATCTATCTATCTATCTATCTATCTATCTATCCTCTATCTATCTATCCTGTTCATTATCTATCTATCTATCTATCTATCTATCTATCTATCTATCTATGTTTATTCTGTCTTCTTTTCTTTCCTAGTCTCTCTCTCTCTCTATCTATCTATGTTTATTCTGTCTTCTTTTCTTTCCTAGTCTCTCTCTTTCTATCTATCTATCTATCTATCTATCTATCTATCTATGTCTATTTCTTTCTTTCTTTCTTTCTTTATTTCTATCTATCTATCTATCTATCTATCTATCTATTCTTTCTTTCTTTCTTCGTCTATTTCTATCTATGTCTATTCTTTCTTTCTTTCTTTCTTTCTTTCTTTCTTTCTTTCTTTGTCTATCTATCTCTCTATCTATCTATGTCTATTATGTCTTTTTTTCTTTCCTAGTCTTTCTTTCTTTCTTTCTTTGTCTTTTTCTATCTATCTATCTATCTCTTTCTTTATTTTCTATTTCAGTCTCACTTTATTTCTTTTTCTCTGACTATATCTATCTATCTATCTATCTATCTATCTATCTATCTATCTATCTATCTATCTATTTATCTATCTGCATACATTTATATGTTTGTATATTTTCTTATATTTCAAGATATTAGTATATTTGCTTCTTGACTGTTATTTCCTTTTCGTTCTGGACAAACGGGAAGAGATTAAAAACAAAACAGAATTTAAAATAAAATACCATCTTCCTCTGTTGGGGAGATAAGCTTGAAGTTTTTGTTTTTTTCACAGGCCGCCTCACAAATAAAATGTTCTTTTCCGTTGTCAACCCGTACACCCCAACCCGCAGCCAATTTTGGTTTTCTTTTCTCATCCCTTTTTTGTCATTATTCTCAATATTTAGAATCAAATTTTCTTTCTTTCTTTCTTTCTTTCTTTCTTTCTTTCTTTCTTTCTTTCTTTCTTTGTCTATTCTTTCTTTCTTTCTTTCTTTCTTTGTCTATTCTTTCTTTTTTTCTTTCTTTCTATTTATGTCTATTCTTTCTTTCTTTCTTTCTTCGTCTTTTTCTATCTATCTATCTATCTATCTATCTATCTATCTATCTATCTAGTTCTATTCTGTCCGTCTTTCTTTCTTAAGACCGATTTCAAGTAATTTTTATGCCTTACGTATAGAACAGGTTTTCCCTCTGTATTCCGGGGCACATATGCAATGAAATGTAGTGCCGTTGTTTAAACAGGTCCCTCCATTCTGACAAGGGTTCGAGAAACAAGCATCTGCAATGGAATAAGTAATGTCTATTAGTTTCGTAATTAAAAAACATTTGCCCACGAATATTCCCAGGTTAAAAAACGCAGTCAATTTTGGTTTGTGAAATTAAAAAAAAGAAACAAACAACAACAAATACAAAATTAAATAAGATATAAAATGTAACCTCAGTACTGTAGTAAATCCTTCAGCTTCTTCTCTCGCACTTCCCGTCTGTGGAACTCGCTTCCATATTCCTGCTTTCCTGACGGCTACTACCTTCAGGTATTAAAATGCAATGTCAATACTCATCTATTAACCACTTGACTCTAGTTCTTTCACCACTCCGTATATACTTTCCTTTCTCTCCATCTTTTCAACTGTCATCACACCTGTATTCCCATCCTTCTCTTGCTCCTTTCTAACTGGTTCGTCTTCCTCTTTACTCTCTTCTACTTAGTTTTCTTTACTCTTGTGTAGCCCCCTGCACATCAGTTGCATTACCGCCTTGTTCGGGGTGATACGAATAAAAAAAAAATTCAGAGAAAAAGATGGTATCTTCAGCAGCAAGTAATACCATATAAATTCTTAGATCAAAATCCTTATAAGCGTCCGCTTAAAACCGTCTTGATATTCCAGTCGCCACGTTTTTCTTTTTTTACTAAATGATTACTTAATACAAGAGTCAAGAGCTGCACAAGGCAGAAAACAATTAAATGATGTTGTATGGACGTAAGTGTAGAATATAAAGATGCGAAGGGTGCACTCCGACATATTGCAATGGTCAGCAAGCGTGTCTTGCGAGATCATTTACGACTGAGTAATGACTACGATCCTCATTAGGTGCTTCATACTTCAGGCCTTGTACCTCATCTAAGCTACACTTAGAAAGTTCCTATAAGGATATGAAGGGTCAAATCCGACTTATTGTTAAGGTCAGGAATTTCGTATTTAATTGGAGTAGATAGACTAAACTATCGCCCGGTTCACACTCCACCCACATCTATTGAACAGATGAAGAGGCTCATCCCTTGTTTCCTGTTTAGGATGTGGTTTCCGGTTTTTCTCTTTTCCAATCTTTTCACTCTGACGTAGCCCCCTGCGCATCAGTGGCGTTTTCACGTTGCTTGGGGTGATATGATTAAAAAAAAAACAACAAAAAATGAGTTTGAGTTTTGAATTTTGTTTAACGGCATGCGTTATTTAATGCCGACAAAAATGGGGTTTTAAGGTTTTTTTTAATGTTCAGTTATAGTGAAAAGGTTGATTTAGTCAGATTTTGATGAAAACTTTTTTTTTTAATTTATTACTTATTTTAGAAACTGAAGTTGTCTTCTAGTTTTGTATTCAAAAATGTATTGCTGGTAATAATTTTTTCTTTCAAAAATGTATTATGGCAATAATTTTTCTTTGAAAAATGTGTTATGGTAATATTTTTTTTTCAAAGATTTATATTTTTCTATAAAAAAATAATTTTTTTCAAAAATGTATATTTTCTATAAAAGTCTATTTTTATGTATATATTTCTATAAAAGTCTATTTTTATGTATATATTTCTATAAAAGTCTATTTTTATGTATATATTTCTATAAAAGTTTATTTTTATGTATATTTTACTATAAAAGTCTATTTTTATGTATATATTTCTATAAAAGTCTATTTTTATGTATATTTTACTATAAAAGTCTATTTTTATGTATATTTTACTATAAAAGTCTATTTTTATGAATATATTTCTATAAAAGTCTATTTTTATGTATATATTTCTATAAAAGTCTATTTTTATGTATATATTTCTATAAAAGTCTATTTTTATGTATATATTTCTATAAAAGTCTTTATTCTTTCATAGTGTTTAACCCTAGTTTGGGGTTTAACTATTTGCTCATAACAGGTGCTACCACTCCGGGTCAGGGTGTACATGGACACAACAGCA
The DNA here is from genome assembly GCA_037127315.1 of Ascarosepion bandense. Taxonomy (NCBI): domain Eukaryota; kingdom Metazoa; phylum Mollusca; class Cephalopoda; order Sepiida; family Sepiidae; genus Ascarosepion; species Ascarosepion bandense. Next base: position 2,335,209 of record JBBBDQ010000403.1, read on the forward strand.
ATTAAGAGGTGGTTCCATAATTCTTACAGCCTCCTAATCAGAGGCCTTGCTGCCGGGTGCAGTTTACCGTCATACCCAGGGCCTCGTATTGCTAGATCTATTATGACTCAATAGTATCTGATCCTTATTGGCTGCTCCGTACAGTCTGATCCTAAAATGTTTGCTCCATAATTTCAGCCTTGTTACGTCTAGAAAATCTCTATAAGGATATGTAGTGGCCACTCCGACGTATTGTAATGGTTAGCGAACTTGTCTTGCTAGATCAATTATGAGTGAGTAGTCCCTTCAAGAATGGGTGCGATTGGTAAATTGTCGCAATTAATTTATTATTTCAAATATTCTTTAGATTGAGTCTGAGCTCCAGGACCATGGATTAGTTTTAAAGCTATCATTACACCCGAGCAACGCCGGGCTATACTGCTAGTATATATATATATATATATAATATATATATATATACATAATATATATATATATATATATATATATATATATATATATATATATATATATATACTAGGTGCGATTGGTAAATTGTCGCAATTAATTTATTATTTCAAATATTCTTTAGACTGAGTCTGAGCTCCAGGATCATTGATTAGTTTTAAAGCTTTCATTACACCCGAGCAACGCCGGGCTATACCGCTAGTGTTTCTATAAACAGAATATGTATTCTTTGTAAAAATCAGTTAGTAGATCAGGTCTCATTAGCGTATTTTTGTAAAGAGGTTTTTTGGCGAGATTCAAATGTACTGCTGGTAATAATTAAAAAAAAATGTAATACTTGTATTTTTCCTATAAAAATCTTCTTTTATGCTATCATAGTGTATTATCCTCCGTTTAGGTGCTAACTATTTTACCCATAGCTGAAGCCTAACAGGTGCTATCACCCATCATCGTATTGTAATGGTTAATAAGCTAAATCAATTACAAATGAGTAGTAGGTCCTATCCTCATTGTGTGCTCCATGCTTTCGACCTTGTGCCACGTCAACGATAAATTTTGAAATTTTTTATGTAGAAGATAGTGAGAATACTTTAGTGAAGAGAATGGACAATGAAAGAACAGGTACAGGAAGATTGTAGGCGCCAGAGAAACAAGAAACTGAAGAGAATTACACAGACTAGAAGTTTATTAGCATAGAACTTAACGGTAGCTATTTCAACAGTAAAACAGCGAGACCTAATTGCCAATCTAGACTTACGTTTAAATTAATACGGTTGAGGTACCAAGGAGAAGAGTTCATTAGAACAACTGCCATTAGAATATTTATAACAAATAACCAAGGGGAGCCCTTTTATGGCTGTAGGAGAGTGACTGAACCGAGATGCCAGATCATGGCCGATAACATTATAGACCTTTCGTAGATATCGCAGAGAATCTTGAGATCTATAACCGCAGCACAAGACCCGATATGTTACTAATAATCAATGCAAGAACGAATGGTAAAATATGCAAGATGGATTGTGGCGAGAAAAGTTGCAAACCTATCGATCGATTCAATATAATATTTCCCCTTCAAGTATCAGGAGACCAAGAAGCTGCAACGAATTAGTTTCCTGGAGGTTAGCATCATGCTGATGGAGGGCAAAAATCATTTTCTATGTTTATTATAAGATAGCAGTTTCGTTTTGAAAGGGTTAAAATAAACACGCCATTTCTTGCCCTATTTATCCTCATCTTTGTTGCCATTTGTACGACGTTTCGGCCGTTGTACACTCCGACCTTCTTCGGGTGCTAGTAAATTGCAGGGTTAATGGGAGATAACTCATGACTTCCAATCGAGGCATTACTACGCAAGGAATGAGGATGATATACTAAAGTGATTGAAATAAAGGGTTCGGTTAGAAATTCCTAGTACCTCAAGAAGGCTGGAGCGTACAACGGCCGAAACCTTGTACAAATGGCAACAAGGATAGTCCGAATAATGTAAATGCTGTAAATACTACCTAATCTCAGAAATATAGACAAACTAGCAGTATAGCCCGGGTGTAATGAAAGCTTTAAAACTAATCTATGGTCCTGGAGCTCAGACTCTTTGGACGTTGGCACGAAATACTAAAAAGTAATAATTGTTTCCAGTTAAAGCGAAACCGTAGACTGAAAGAAAAATGAATGGATGTAAGTCAAATTTTGATTTCCTGGTATCGATATCAAATCAAGGTTTTTCGTCGTAAAATGAATTTTGAAGGCTAAATAAGTCCTCTGAGTAAATGGTATCATGGCTGAGACTAAGAACTACAATTACACCCACTTAGAGCCAAACCCGAAGCAAACACTAAAATTAAGGGGCTGAAAAAAATACAGACATACAGGAAGATAAACAGACACCCACACAAACATCTTGCTTTATATATATATATATATATATATATATTATCGATTTTCTGCACTATTATAAGAAATGCAACCTTGAAACTTCTGAATATTGTTTCTTATGTCTATGAGTGTATCAAATTTGATTAAAATCGGACCACTCCTTCTATAACCCGATTTTTTTCAATTCTCGATTTTCGATATTTATCAGGGGTACCTCGACACAAAACCTAGCTAAGAACACTTGCAGACGCTTATAATACAACTGTGTAAATTTTCAAGAAAATCGGTTCAGCCGTTTCGGAGTCTATAGGTAACGGACACACGCACACACAGACACACACACACACAGAGAAAAAGTTCCATTTATATATAAGTTTAGATACTGATTGGGTGTCATTTTCAAGAGCAGCTTCCTGTTCTACATTATCGGAATATCGATCTTACTATTATAGTAGGAGTAAGTAATTGTGACCTCATAAATACGTAGTTGGGAACTTACAACATCGAAAAGGACATTGATCAAGATAAAGAAAACGTCGAAGGTTCAAGGATAGAGCACTGGGGAAGTGTTTTGTTCGTGTGAATCTCATTTGTAAAATTTTATTCTTAATGTTGCTGTTGATTGAGTTAAATTATCCTCTTTTCAAACATTTATCTAACACAGTGAGTCAGTTCAGTGATACATGTAAGCTTGAATATACGGTTAGAATTTATAGCGGGTTATCCATTCTTTTCCAGTTTATAGTGGGAGTCGGTTCTATTGAAGGGTAGTTGTATATTCTTGCAGGTTAACGGAATTTGGCCTCGTTGTAGATAGCCCAATATATGTCATAAAATGATTATAAATCAAGAAAATCCAATTGATTTGAAAAATAACATTTTATATATACACATATCAATTAAGCTTTTTACAATTAAAGTAATACTTGAAGTATAAGTCCAACGGACGTTAAAATGTTCATGGCAATAAATGCTGAAAAGAGAATTAATACTTAGGTATGTGGGAGCGCTGTAAGTAAGGAATGTCTTTGATGTATTCGCTCCTTTGGTCAGTAAGTAGATTTGAGACAGGGACGAAGGAAAAGGGAGATGAAGGCGAGGAGCATAGTAAGCCACTTGACTTGGTCAAGGGAGATACTAATTACTCTCGTCTGTCGCGAGTCAGTCTGTGGGTCCGTCTGTCTGGCAATGCTTTCTGTATCGGCTTTTTATTTTGACTTTTTGGATCGCAGCAGATAATTTGGGAATTCATATCCGTATTTGATTCTGGGCTTCCCATTGGCCGATAAATAAAATTCGCGTAGGCTCGCGAACTGGAAATTTAATATTTAATTAATTTTTATTTTTCAACCGGAACAACTGCGCGAATCCAGGTGCGCACCGATTAGTTTTGGTCATTTGCTTTTTGGTCGTGAGAGTGCGAACATCCGGTCCATCGCTATGCCCGGTCGGTATCACCACAAGTTATAGAAAGATGGCTGGAAATTGTCCATAAGAGAGTCGTACAAGACGAATCAATCTATTATTTAAATGCTACTTCGGTTTTATTTCGAATGCATGAATTTTAAAATCCAAAGCGACTCAGAATATGAGTTTAGTTAAAAAGATTCAAGGTATGTAATTCAATCTTTGTTGTATGAAAATTCTTTTGAGCGTCAAAAATTATTAAATATCTCTCAAAATGCATGAGATTGAATGAGTTATTAGATTGAAACCAGTAGATTAATTTCTAAGGCCATTAAATGCATTTACTAATGTGATAAATAGATTATTTAAATATATCCCATAAATTAAGATAAAGAATTAAAATAGCCTCCCGAAAAATAAACTGTTCAATACTACTATCAGATAAAAGAAATTATAACAATAGATCAATAATAACCTGTTGCAATAAGCTTTCAGTTGTGTGGTAACAGCTGGTTATAAATCGGTTTTTATTTATCTAGTAACAAAACACGATAAAAGCCATTAAACTGCGATCAGTGAAACAAATAAGCAAAGAGTATATGACTAAACCTACAGTGGGCGTGCTTTTGAAAGGACATAAGTTCTGAATTACTTCACCAGTAAAATGCGTAGCTTTGAATGCCAAATTCTCACATGCTCACATAGGATTATTGATTTACATTTACGCCTTCTGTTGAAAATTTTCCAAACACAGCTGTGTTAAAATAGATTTCTCTTCCCGTCTCCTTTAGGGGACATGTTTCCTGTACCTGACATTCATCTGGCTCTAAACACACAAATTTAGGAGGAAATAATGCTGTAAATTACACGGTCAGTACAAACGCTAATCTTATAAAACCGACATAATTTCCACTAGACTAATTCATCCGTGTGATTCTAAAAGAACGAAATATTTTTTTTTCTCTGTTTTACAAATTAGGAAATAAATCTCTATAAGAATGACAGAAAATATTCTGACACAAAAGTTTTTGTGAAGTTAGGCCTAAATTCTTTAAAAACCCGTATTACTGCATTTTCTTGTGTGCAATGCAAGTCGAAATACAAAGCGTCTAAGGCGAATCGATAAAATCTGTCGAAACTTTTACGTCTAGGAAGCGAAATAAATTCTATTGAAAAGGGTGTAAAAATTCACATAGCTAAAGCCTGGACCGCCTTGAACAAAATGGATGTCATCTGGAAATCTGACCTACCAATCAACTTCAAGCGGAAATACTTTAAAACCGCCATAGAGACGGTTTTAATGTATGGTGCAATTGCTAGGAAATTAACTAAAACCCTAGCGGATGCTGAAAACTATATTCAATATGGAGACAACATCTAACAAAATCACAACTCTATGGACCCATCCCTGATATTTCTACAATCTTCTTCTTCTATGTGCCCTGTCCCTTCAGGACGTAGGCGATCATGGCTCTCCACGTCTCCCTATCCCTTGTGGCTCTTAGTATGTTTGTTCCTGTTGCTCCTGGCAACACCCGTTCCGTCATCCACCTGATCAGACCCTGCAAATATGTTATCCGCTGCCTTCCTCTGTCTCTCCTTTCTTCTATCTGTCCAGTCAGTATCAGGTTCTCCAGGCTCTCCTTCCTTATTACATGTCCCAGGAACTTCAGTTGTCTCTTCCTGATGCTCAGCATCAATTTCCTTTTTGTTGCCATTCTTTCTAACACCTCGTCGTTGCTTGTATGCTCAGTCCACGATATCCGTAGCATCCTTCTGTAGAACCACATTTCGGCCGCTTTCAGTTTTGTCTTCATTTTCGATGATATTGTCCAGCATTCATAGCCGTATTGAAGAACTGACATCACGTAGCAGTCTAGCACTCTTTTCTTCGTTTCTATTGAGATTTTCCTATGTGTTAGTATTTTGCTCATCTTCTGGAACGCGTCCTTTGCCATGCCAATTCGCCTTCGGATCTCCGTGTCGCACTTTCCATCTCCTGCTAGAACACTTCCTAGGTACTTAAATTCTTGGACTTGTTTGATTCTATTATCCCCCACCTGTATTTGGCATTTTGGGCTGTATCTTTTGCTGATGACCATGCACTCAGTTTTCTTAAAGTTTATTTGTAGTCCCTTCTTGTCACTCTCCACTGCTACTTTCTATATGAGGTCTTGTAGTTTCCTTTCCGTGTCCGCAATCAGCACTATATCGTCCGCATATCTTATGTTGTTCAGGTTGTGGCCTCCAATAACAAATCCTGGCGTGTCATCTAGGGTCCTCAAAATATTCTCGCTGTATAGGTTGAACAAATCCGGTGAAAAGACACATCCTTGTCTTACGCCTTTTTCTATCTTTGTGTATCTACTGAGGTCGTTACCTGTCCGTATGCAGGCCGTTTGCTGCCAGTAGAGATTCTTGATTATTCTTATGTCTTTGCCGAAAATGTCGATGTTGCCTAGCATCTCCATCAATTCTTTGTGTCGTATTTTGTCGAATGCTTTCGCGTAATCAATGAAGCATAGGTACAAGTCTTTCTTCATTTGTAATGCCCTTTCAAAGAGCATCCTAATCATGAATATGGCGTTCCTTGTTCCAGTGTCCTTGACGAACCCGCACTGTTCCTGCCCTATCTCTGGCCTGATTCTGCTTCTCGCTACAATCTTAAGTGAACGTAAAATATCCTTACAGAGACTACTCACTCATAATTGATCTAGGAAGATAAGTTCGCTAACTATTAACGTAAAATGCGCTTTGTGCAATGCACGACTGGCGATCAAAACAAAAAATCGCGAGTGATCTACTGACCTGGAAATCTATCCAAATGAAGCAAAACGGCTTGGTCGCCTAACAACCTCCTCCATTGACCAACTATGCTATGACACAGCTTGCCAAACCAATGACATTCCGACCTTGATAAACGACTGTAATTGTTGGCGTGATAGACTCCTGAATAACCGAGTTAGCTCGACTGAATAACAATAAAAACAATAATAATACAACCCGTGTTTATGAAGGTAAAAACAGGGAATAACTTACACCATTATGTATAATATAACTCGTAGGACAGTCATCCATATATCAGTCAGTTAACTGCCATACGTCATACACGCTTTGGGCAATCATGTCTCAAAAGAGACATGACTGACTAAGCAGAAGATTATCCCGCAGTAGATTGCCATTGCGTTCTGCGGTAAACTGGTTACAAGCCAAGGCTACAGAACCCAATCTGTCCTATTATTTAACCCATAACTGGAGGGAAGAGACTGCTTAATACCTTTCCCAAGATATCTTTGAAAAGTTGTTCTATATTATCCATTAAGATATCAATATCGTATATATATTTCATGAAAATATTTTATTTTTCAAAATATTACAGAATAGAAATAAACTGGGGATTAGCCATTGCTGTTGTCTTCTAATTTCCTTTTGAAAACGTCGTTTAGATTTTCGGGGAAGTTGCTTTGCAGTAACATTAATGTTATCAAGACATGGCAGATTTTTTCTATTCCCTTTACTAATTTAAAAAAAAAATTCGGCGAATTTCATGTCGTTCAGATAAATAACGTTCAATTAGTTCGATTCTCAAAGAAAAAATTGGATGTTATCTATTGTGCTGGGAATATTTGCAATCTTGCTTTATTTTTAAATAAGAGGGTTTTGAAGCTGACTGAAAATTTCTGAAACCGTCTACTTGTGTATAATAAGCTTAGCCTTTTTACCTTTCAATTTTCATTCAAAATTTCTCATATAATAGACAAAAAAAAAAGACGGTATATAAAAAGGTTTTTGCCTTTTCTAAATTATATTTTATTTTACAAAAGTTCACCTACATCTATTTAGCATATTTTACCCTTGTATTTTTCTTTAGGAAATGCGCGATCCTGCCCTTCCACAACGTCCTGCCTCTCAGCTCTTATAAACGGTTGTCTTTTAGCCATCTCAGGAGCCCACTGTTCCGCCATCCATTCTCGCAATTTCTCAGGTAGGTGACCCGCTGCCTTACTCAGTCCGTTTTGCTTTCGCTATAGCTTATGGCTGTTAAACTCTTTCAAACGTTCCTTCCTCATTATGTGCACAAGAAAATCTCAGCACTCTTTTTGAATCCAAGTTGTGCTCTTTTGGTTTCTATTTTCCTTAAAACTTTTTCTTTGTTTACGCGACCCGTTCATGAAGTTCTCAGCATCGTTCTGTAGAACAATAACACACCACTCAATGAATCCCGGGCCTGACATATAAATGTCGTCATTAATAAAAACATCCACGTGAGTTTTATAAAGTACTAATCTTCAAATGGCACGTGACAAAATTTGGGCCCAATTGGATTATTAGTTCACAAGTTACAATTATTTAAGTGAAGCTAATGTTGCAAATTTTCAAAACAATGGAAAAATCTGAATTTCGTATGTTGATAAAGCATTGCTTTCTAATGGAAAAAATACTGTTCAAGCAAAGCAATGGCTTGATAAATGTTATTCGGACTCTGCTCCGTCGAAAACAACGGTTAAGAGGTGGCATGCTGTTTTTAAACGCGGTCGTACAGACACAAAAATCATGCTGAACGCTCAGGCTGCCCAAAATCGGCAGTTGTCCTGGAAAAATAGCAAAAAAAAAAAAAAAAAAAAAAAATCCACAAACTCGTTTTGGCCGATCGTAAATTGAAGTTGAGGGAAATATCAGAAGGTAGTGTATTCACCATTTTGCATGAACATTTGCCCATAAGAAAGCTGTGTTCAAAGTGGGTACTGCATTTGCTCACAGTCGATCAAAAATAACAACGCGTCGTCGATTCAGAGCGTTGTTTGTAACTGTTTCAACGCATCAAGAAGGAGTTTTTGCGTAAATATGTGACAATGGATGAAACATGGATCCACCACTTCATTCCGGAGTCAAATCGGCAGTTAGCTGAGTGGACTAAAAATGCAAGCATCAGCAGGCAAGTTTTTGGGACTCCGTATTTTAGGATGCACAAGGTATTTTGTTCATCGGTTACCTTGAGAAAGGAAAAACCGTCAACATCGAATATTATATAGCATTATTGATGCGTTTGAAGGAAGAAATCACAAAAAAAAAACCAAAAAAAAAAACGGCCACAAATGAAGAAGAAAAAGTGATCTTTCACCAGTACAACGCACCGTGTCACAAGTCAATCGCAACGATGGCAACCGCATCTGCCCTATTCTCCAGATCTGCCTCCAGTGACCACTGGCTGCTTGTAGATCTCAAAAGAATGCTCCAAGGAAAGAAATTTGACTCCAATGAAGAAAAGATATCGGAAACTGAGGCGAACTTTGAAGCCAAAGAGAAATCGTTCTTCAAAAAAGGGCATCGAATTATTAGAGAAGCGTTAGAATTTGTGTATCACTCTAGAAGGAGACTATGTTCATGAATAAAGTCGAATTTTGCCTAAAAGTTGTTCTTTTATTTGTTAGGCCCGGGATTTATTGAGTGATATGTTGTTTCTCCTGCTTCCTGTTTTCTCTTTTTCTGTGAGGAAATTCTCCAGCATTCACTGTCATATTGAAGGTTTGATATTATATAGCTCAACACTCTTCTTTGTTAAAAAGATTTCCCTTTTCTTAGTCAGTTAAGTGCTGTACGGGATATACGCTTGGAAGATCATGTCTCTTTCGATCCATGACTGATTAGGAGAGAGATTTTCCCACAGTCGGTTGCCATTTTTCTGGGGTAGACTGGTTGCCAATAAAAGGCTATAGAACCCAATCTGTCCTGTTATTTAACCCAAAGTTAAATGGAAAAAGATGGATTCATATCTTTCCCAACGGTATTTGCGCGTAAGTGAATGCAACGAATTCAAGCGGAATTCGAATTCTGCGGTTTTCATTGCGACCGCTACGACGAGGATACTTCTCAAAATTTCTGGGGCAACGCTTAAATCTTTCAACGCAACTCATCGGGGACTACTCAACCCGACTTCGTCACAAAAATCAGTTTCACATAAGCATTTCATAATTTTCTTCATCTTCTTTGTCTCTTTTGTCGTCACCTTCAGCAACAACAAATACAATCTGCAACAAACGCCTTTGTCGAAAACAATAAGATCAAATCAATACGTAAAATAAAATATAATTATATTTTCTTTTCTTTTTACATGCAAAGACATCTTCGGTGACATGTAATGGTTTAGGAGGTTATTTGGTCAGAGTTGTCAACACTCTCCATCGGGAAGACCCCGATTTTACTCAATCGTACGCTTCAACGGTTGTGACCTGACTCCTTAAAATCAAAATCAAAATTACGACTAAAATGTTTTTAACTTGACGTCACTTCCGCGACATTGACAGCTATATTCCGGCACATACTTAACTGTGGGACATGAACCTCTGACCTCGCTAAACAAAATAAAAATCCAAATGCGAGAATGTTTTCTTTTTTGTGCACCTGACTGGCCTTGTCAACAAAATACATTTCACTCAAATCTCAAAATATGTCCCCAATACACTTCATTGTCAAAGATTTCATGACTCAAAAATATCGTCTAACAAATATTTAACAGCTAGGCCTGTCGCGTAGCTTACAACACCTGGTATTCCCTAGCTCTTACCCATCTAAGTACTGACCAGGATAAACGTTGCCTAACTTTAGTGATCGGTTGATAACTGGTGTTTTAAAGTGATATGTATAGACATATGTGTGTGTGTGTGTGTGTGTGTGTGTATGGCGCATCGAGTGCTCACAACTAACATCTGTAAAATGTAATAAACTTGAAGAGCTTCTCTACAAAACTGTCCATGATAAATGTCAAAATCTTATATCGTTTCGATTTAATAAAAATGTTGAAACTATTTTTTATTTTTGTCATCACCCAGTTTATATACCCAAATTTTATTTAATAACCTGCTTTTGTCAATAAATAATTTTCCATTGTTCATTAACTATCAATCGTAACTTACCTTTGCGAATACATTTTCCGTTGATCAGGAAAAAACCTTTGTTGCAGACACATTTGCGAATTCCATTTTCCACTGCGCATTGGCTGTTAGGTCCGCAAGGAGGAACCTCTACTTGGACGATATGATCTTGTCTCGTACAAGTAATTATTTTATTACATTGATTATTGTAAAAAGTTTCATTGATCTGAAGGTAAAAAATAACAATTGATACTGATTTTAAACTAACTTGTGAAGGATATTAAATCGAAATTTAATATCCTTTAAATTTGTTTATTAAGAATGGCAATCATTCAGATTCCAAATTTAAATTAAATTAAAAAAGATAACAATCTGAAGAACCATCAATTCCTTGAAGAAACAGAGACATGTATTTAAATGTTAAAAATAAAAAGGTCAATTCGGTCGGGTTTCAATCCTGGCTAGAAGTAATCGGATGTCTAACCGTACTGATGGTCTGTGATACAACGAAACAGATTTATTTGTGGATGACTATATATATATATATATATATATATATATATATATATATATATATATATATATATAAAAAGCATTCTAAATCAAAATAAAAACAGTATAATTACACTCAAAGGTCCCTTTAAGTTAGATCAAAAATATAAAATGCTTTCTTTCTTTTTTCCTTTTTCTTTTAGAAAATGATGAGATACAGAGAAAACTAAGATAATAATCTTGTAACAATAATGGATACATCAACGGAAATGGAGTCTAGACAGGGGTTTTGATCGACTGACACTTTTACCGTTAAGACTGTAAGAAGAAATAACGTATTCCCCCAAAATATAACCTTTTTTTCAAATTTAAAGTGGATCTCTATTCTGATTAGTTAAATTGTAACACACATAGATCCGGAAATAGAGAAATAAAAAATGCGGAAAGTGAAAACAAGAATTGTAAAAGTTATAGCAGGTTCGCTTGGAATGGTAAAAAAAGGAACACAACACATTGATAAAATCCCTGAAAATCCCAGCGTAAGAAAAATACAAAACATCGTCTTGATAAGTACAGCCTACACACTAAAACCTTTGTCCATGTAGCACTAGTGATGTTATGGGAGGTAGAAAAACAAATCATGAAATGTAGCCAAAACAAAACACCACCAGCTACCTTAGGTCTTTCCGCAGACTTGGTAGGTAGTGTGACTATAGCAGAAATAGGAATCCAACTGGGTCCCACCCATTCACAGTCAGGTTAGCCAAATGCAGACGACAATTCTACTCCTGCAGCTTCTTCTCTCGCACTTCCCGCCTGTGGAACTCGCTCCCATATTCTTGCTTTCCTGACGGCTACAACCTCCATAAATTTAAATGCAATGTCAATACTCATCTACTAACCACTGGACTCTAGCTCTCTCTCCACCCCCGTATAACCTTCCCTTTCTCTCCACCTATGTATCTGTCTTTCTCAGCTTTCTATTGCTCCTTTCTAACTAGTTTGTACTCCTCACTCTTTTCTAATTAATCTTTTTACAGTTAGGTAGTCCCCCTGCACATCAGTGGCATTTCTGCCTTGCTCGGGGTGAAATGATTAATATATATATATATATATATATATATAAAATAGCTATTTTAGAACAATATTCATAGGAGGTAAATGAGAAACGTACTCACGATAAAACAATTTTTCGTTTTCATTGGTAATTCTGTTTTTAGATGATGGAAAGATTAATATCACGAATTTAAGCAAAAGAAAAATATTTAATCTGAAAATGGTCTGTGGTAAGCAATTTTTTTTACTTTGGAGGCAAGAACAACCGCGACTACCACGTAACAGTCAGTTAAGTGCCCTACTTGACACACGCTTGGACCATCATGTCTCGAAAGAGACATGACTAACTGGGCAGAAGATTATCCCGCAGTAGTTTGCCATTACTTTCTGCGGTAGACAGGTTGCCAGAACCCAATCTGTCCTTTTCTTTGACCTATAGCTGAAGTGAGAAGAGATGGATTATATTACATTATCATATTAAGTATAATTAATGGGGCTCAGTTTATTACTTCATGACTATAAAAAACCGATCCCCCAATTTGTGCCCAGTGGAAGTTTTAATCATATCTCCAACTATTATATTGTCAGTCAGTTAAGTACCATACGTGATGCAAGCTTTGGATGATCATGTCTCGAAAGAGACATGGCTGACTGGGCAGATGATTATCCCGCAGTAGTTTGCCATTATCCCATATCGTTCTTAATATGTTTTTCTCTTGGTATCTTTCCCAACTCACGCTCCGCCACCCACTTATCGAAACCCATATCTTAAGATAGACACTATCATTTTACGGTCAGTCAAGTGCCATACGTGATACACGCTTGGGCGATCATGTCTCGAAAAAGACATGACTGACTGGACAGAAGATTATCCCGCAGTAGTTTGGCATTCCTTTCTGCGGTAGACTGGTTGCCAAACAAGGCTATAGAACTCAATCTGTCTTGTTATTTAACCCATAACTGGAGGAAAGAAACGGATTAATACTTTTCCCAAGGGTATTTGCGCGTAAGTGAATGCAGGGAATTCAAATGAAATTCGAACTCGGCTCCTCGATTTGTCGTTCCGAGTCGATATCCACTGCATCACAACGCACATCAGCAGATCACATAACACATTGCCTGTAAGAATGTAATTGTTTTTATGCAAATAAGAGATGCTAACTAATTGTACCTCCAATCACTTCCAGTGTGCTCGGAGACGGAATCTGGCATTTATTAATCCATCCATTAATGAGATTAAATATCACTTTTGAGGTCAAATATCACTTTTGATTATTTATCGATTTGTACATTAATTAGTATTTATGTATTTCATTATATCGATTTAAGATGCAAGCGATCCTGGCTCTAAACAGGTTCTTCTTTATTATCAGTGAATTGTACGGCACCATTTTGAAACACATCTTGCTTTCTAAACAGTTTGTGATTTAGGGTCCTCCTTCTTCTAGACTGGCTGCCAGTTATCACACACCTTATGCAGATTTCGGATAGACCAGATTTAGTGCGTTTTTATGTGACCGCATATTTTTTGGAATAATGTATAGCGGCTCGGATTGAGGAATCGGAGATCGGGGTTCTAATTTCAGTTGAATTCATTACATTCATTTAGGTGCCTAGGAAAGATATAGATCCACCTCTTCCCCTCAGGTATGGATAAATAGCAAAACAGACTAGCTTTATTATCCATGGTTAGCAACTACTTTACTCCTGTAAGAATTCGCAACCTACTGTGGAAAAATCACACTTCATTTGGTTGGGGACCGCTTGTGAGCCAAAACGTCTAAGTAAACTTCCACAGAAAATGTCCTCTCAACTCACCCAGGGTGAATGCTGTATAGAGAGGTATATTTATGATACGGCTAGCAACTTGGAAAGAGAACGAGTAAGTTACTCACTTGTAAATATCGGCCTTTGTAGAAACAACCACATTTCTACATAAATATATTTTTATTTAAATAAATATACCTGAAATATACCCTCCTTAAATATTCAATGATCAAAATATACCTGCCACAGGTAGGTATATTTATGATTCGGCTAGCAACTTGGAAAGAGAAAAGAGGCAAACGAGAAAGTTACTCACTTGTAAATATCGGCCTTTGTAGAAACAACCACATTCCTCTTTCTTTACACATTTGGTATTGCTAAGAACGTAGTCCGGTTTGCATACACAGGCTTCGGTATGTGACTCACATTGTGGGTTGAAGTTACCGCAAGACGGCTGACAAGTGGGAGTTTGGAACTTGTATTCTTCATTATTACCGCAATTCAAATCTGAAAAAGTGAATTGATTCCGTGAAAAATATTCGTAACAAAAAAAAAAAAAAAAAAAAAAAAAAAAAAACGAAGAAAATGCTCGATTCCATAATAAAATACAAAACAATGTATATATTATTTACATTGTTCAGACTGTTGTCCTCATCTTTATTGCCATGCCTCCTATCACACTAACTCCCAACTATTCTCACAACACTCTCATCTACCCAACCCTCATTCTCGGTATCCTTACCCGCCTATCACCCACCCTCTGTCATTTCCTATATTTAATCAGCCTTTCTCCACTCTACGTAGCCCCCTGCACAGTAGTGGCAGTGACATGCCTTGCTCGGGGTGAAACACTTATAAAAAAAAAAAAAATGTTTACGACGTTTCGGCCGTTGTACTGGTCGGCCCTTTATCAGGCGTTAAGAAATTTCAAACCGAACCCTTTATTTCGATCACTGGGGGATATCATTCTCATTCCATGTGCGATACCACGTCCGTATGTCATGTAGTTATAACTCATCTCTCGAAATTGGAGTAGATAGATCTATCTATCTCCAGGTTCACACTCCACCCGCGTCTATTGAACAGGTGAAGAGGCTCATCCCTTGTTCCCTGTTTAGGATGTGGTTTCCTGCTTTTCTCTTTTCCAATCTTTTCACTATTACGTAGCCCCCTACACATCAGTGGCGTTACCGCCTTGCTCGGAGTGATACGATTAAAAAAAAAAAAAAGAAAACAACTTATTTGTTAACCACTGCTGTAACCAGGTATTGAACTCACAACTCTTTGGGTCAAGTCACTGGAACTAAACAACACTTACATCCACTAGGCCATGTGTCCTTGAGAACACGAGTGAAACGTCGTAATCATGGCAATAAAGATGAGGAGAACTGTCCGAACAATGAAAACAATATAAGTCTAGGGTGTTCCATTAAGGCAGATCGAAGTTAGCAGTAAATAAAACAGTGTTATTAGTGAAATTGTATTGATCACTATTTCATCATATTATTTGAGCCAGGGTAATTATATATGAAAAATGATATTGCCCAGATGTCCTACAACGCTTCACTCAATGTGTAGCTGCCGCCAGGCACCATTTGCTACCAAATCCAATGTAAAAATCAGCAGGTTCGTTTTCTCGCCAAAGTGAGCCGTGTATTCTTGACCGGCGGCCTTGTCACTCCTTTGGACAATGTGGTCAGAAAATATAGTTCCTTATATTTTAGGATAACGTAAAACAATAATGAGGTCTAAATGAGAAGTATGAGACAAAACAGTAAAGTTAGAATAAGTAAGTAAAAATATAACAAATAAGCTGTCTTACGGCAACCTTTTCTAAAATATAGGATTTTTGGTCTCTGAGTAAGAAATAGAAATCCCCTTAACAGTATATTGGGTTGAGACCTTCTAAGAGGGCAGACGTAAATTTGTTATCTCCAGTGGCAGCACATTCGTTCGGTACTGTTAGGGAGTAACTCAATTGCCATAGACCACACGAGGTGCCAACGAGGTAATAACATTTTTTTCTATTCAATTTTCAGCAAACCCTAGACAATTTTTATAGTTAATGGAATTTAATTCTTTTAAAGTTTTATTGCCTTTTAGACCCTTCCTTAATTTGTAAAAATATACTGTTTTGGCGACGCAAACGATTCCTGTTGATTTAAACACTTGCAATAAGTTCCCTTGTTTTGTTCTCAGAACAGAAGTATGTGAGCGAGGTAGAAAAGAGTGACAATTGAAGGGGAGAGTGAGAGAGAGAGAGAGAGAGAGAGAGAGAGAGAGAGATAGATAGATAGATAGAGAGAATGATATGAAGTTGGGGGTCCATATGAACTCCTGGTTGGTTCATATGACATTAGAGGGGGTACACTCAAAAAATAGCTAATTCTGGATTTACGGTATTATTTTAGTGATTGATAGAAGTGGAATTTCTACAGTTATCTACGCCATATTAAAATAATAAACATAGAAAAACAACGCCAAAACCAGCAGAAAACAAGATTTAAGTTAGCGTCCCTTTTACTCTACCGTATGCAGCAAAAGCCGAATAAAAACTGAAAAGGATCTTTTTAATCATTTCACCCCAAACAAGGCATTCTACTGCCATTGCGCAGGAGGTTACAGAGGGGAAAGTGATGAGAAAGAGGGGTTAGTTATATAAATTGTCAGGAGGAGGGTAATAGACGGATGAGAATACCGAGGATGGGGGTGGAGTAGATGAAAAAAAAAGAGATTGAGAGAATGGATGCGAGTTAGTGAGATAGAAGATGTCTATTGACCTTATATTTTAATAACTGGAGATTGTAGTTGTCGGGGAAGCAAATATATGGAAGGGAATTCCACAGGTGGGAAGTGCGTGAGAAGAAGCTGTTAGAGTAGAAATTGCGGTTACATTTTATCGGTTTCACTGTAAAAGGGTGGGACCTTTTTTTTTATAAGCGTTTCACCCCGAGCAAGGCATGTCACTGCCACTACTGCGCAGGGGGCTACGTAGAGTGGAGAAAGGATGATTAAATATAGGAAATGTCAGAGGGTAGGTGATAGGCGGGTAAGGATACCGAGAATGAGGGTTGGGTAGATGAGAGTGTTCTGAGAATAATTGGGAGTTAGTGTGATAGGAGGTGTCTATTGACCCTACATTTAAACACCTGGAGATTGTAACTGTCGGGAAAGCAGAGTTGTGGAAGGGAGTTCCACAGGCGGGAAGCGAGTTGCTAATCTAGTAGCTCGTGTAAACTCGTACATAGAAGGCACCAGTGAGGTAAGTTCATTGGAGCAGAAGCCGTGATAGTATTTATAGAAGAGGCACAGGGAAGCCACGTCACGCCAGTGAGAGTGACTGCAACCGAGCTGCCAAGTCAGTATCGATCACATTACAGATTCTCCGTTGAATTTTGTCAAGAAGCCCATGGTGAATAGCAGGGACACCCGACCAGATGTGGCAGCAGTGTTCAATACACGGACAAATGGTAGATTTATATATGTGCAGGATGGACTCAGACTATAAATGAAGGATTATATATAGAAAGTAAAATGATATAAAGATTATAATTTATTATATAAATTAATTTAATATATTAATCTACATAAATAAAAATGTACTTGTCCGTTTGTTACTATCCGCTAATCTAGAAAACGGCTCCACTAATTGTTTTGAAATTTTACAACAGCATTTCAATCGAATTCGAGCGTGTTTTTATATACCATATATTAAAAAATATTGCAATATTAAAAAATATATATTTTGCAAATCTATTAGAGCAGATGAGAGCCGAATCAAAAAACTTTCATTTTCAATACGGACGCGTTTACAGACAACTTTGTTATTTCATAGAAAACATAGCAAAACTGCACATTTAAAGTAAACGAAGCCTTTTGTTATTATTATTTCTATTTTGGCGGGCGTAAACAACAGAAATCCGTTTCTTTTAAAAAAATATCTATTCATTTTTCAAACGAATTATTATCGATATCTCATTTATTTCGTTGGTTTAGTAAATAGATTTCTTTTTTCTTCCATTTAACCAAACTGAGCCACAGCAACGAGTGGCCGGGTACAGCTAGTAATAAATAATGATAATAAGTTTAAATTTAAATAAGATAAAATATTAATATAAATGAATTAATAGAACAATAGACTCGCCATTGTGAAAAAAAGGGTGATCTTCGACTATCATTGACATCGATGGAGCCGAGTATAAAAAAAATCACAGTGCAGTATCAACCACAGGAGTCTCATTGAATAAATCTGATCTTTTTTATTTTATTAATTGCACTCATATTTTAAAATGGTTTGTTATGTTAATTGAACACAAGTTATTTTATTAATGTACTAGGTTTCATAGAATTGAGTTGTTAAATACAAGTTTATTTTCATTAAATTAGTTTTACTTCAAAATAAAGTTCATACATTTACTATTTCGATAATCAGTTAAGTGCCATACGTGATACACGCTTTGGCGATCATGTCTCGAAAGAGACATGACACTGGGAAGAAGATTATCCCACAGAAGTTTGCCATTGCTTTCTGCGGTAGACTGGTTGCCAGCCAAGGCTGTAGAACCCAATCTGTACTTTTATTTAACCCATAACTGGAGGGAAAAGACGGATTAATACATTTCCCAGGGGTATTTGTGCGTAAGTGATACAAGGAGTTCAACTGTAATTCGAACTTGTGTCGATATCCACTGCACCACAACGCACATTTCGATAATACAATTCTTAAACTTATTTTTTAGAAAAAAATAAAATATGGCGTCCACAAAAAAAAAAAAAAAAATTAAGAGTAAATGTGGTCCATGATGAGATATTTGAGAACCACTGATGTAAAATAAAAAAAAGAAGAAGAAAAAAGAAGAAGAAAAAAGAAGAGGAAGAAGAAAAGAAGAAGAAGAAAAGAAGAAGAAGAAAAGAAGAAGAGTAATGCGATGAAAAAATCAGAGTAAAGTGTAAAAACAGAAATTGCAAGTCAAGACGAAAAAAGAAAAGAAAACACACTGAAAGTACAAAAAGTTAAGAGACGAATGCAGTGAAGAATCTTCTTTTTTTATAGCCTCTTTTTCTTCATAACTTTGTCGATCATGGCTCTCTATAACTTCCAATCCTTTACAGCTGTTACCAATGTCTATTATTACTCCTCTCACTCTTTATTCTGTGATCTATTTACACAAGGTCACTTGCTGTTTTTCTCTGCCCATCAGCATTCAGTATATCATTCAAGTGTCAAATTCTTCACACACTTTTTTTTTCATGGTGTGTCCCAAATTTTTTAAAGTATTTCTGATTCTATTTTTTTCTGTTTTCCTTATAACTACTTCATTGTTCACATACACCGTCAAAGGCATTTTTGCAGCATTTTGTAGAACTACATCTCTGTGGCCTTAAATTGCTTCCTTATCTACGATGAAGGTAGTATCGTATGCAAATTTGACATGAGAGTATTTTGAGGACCCAGGATTTGTAATCAGAGGCCACAATTCGAACAACATAAGGTATGCAGATGATAGAGTGCTGATTGCAGACACGAAAAGGAAATTACAAGACCTTCTACAGAAGGGAGCTGAAGAAAGTGACAAAAACAAAAAGGACTACAAATATACTGCAAAAAACTGAATGCATGGTCATCAGCAAAAGAGCAACCCAAAATGCCAAATACAGGTGAGGGAAATGGAAAGTGCAACACAGAGATCCGAAGGTGAATTGGCATGGCGAAGGACGCGTTCCAGAAGCTGAGTAAAGTACCAAGACACAGGAAAATTTCACTAGAAACAAAGAAGAGAGTGCTAGATTGCTATGCGATGTCAGTTCTTTAATACGGCAGTCAATCTTGGATAATATCATTAAAGATGAAGGAAAAACCTGAAGCAGCTGAAATGTGGTTCTACAGAAGGATGCTGCGGATATCATGGACCGAGCATGTGAGCAATGATGAGGTGATGGAAAGAATTGCAACGAAAAGAAAATTAATAGTGAGCATCAGGAAGAGACAACTGAAGTTCCTGTGACATACAATGAGGAAGAAGGGCCTGGAGAACCAGGCCAGACAGAGGGAAAAAGAGACAGAGGAAGGCAGCAGATAACATATTTGAAGGGCCTGAGCAGGTTGATGGTAGAACGGGGTTTGGGTGTTATAACAGGAGAAAGTGTGCCAAGACCCACCAGGGATAGGGAGACGTGGAAAGCCATGATCGCCTACGTCCTGAAAGGATAGGGTACATAGAAGAAGAAGAAAAAACAGAGACTAACTGGAGAAGTAGGGGAGAAAATATCCCTGTTGTCACAAAGGACACTGTGAGATGTACTACGATTACTACGATGCACAAAGACGAAACATAAGAATGAGATTGTTCAGCATTCACTGCTACATAACCGGATTGATATGACATAGCAGTTCACTTCTCCTTCCTTTGTTTCTAACGAAATTTCCTGTTTCTTAATACTTTGCTTATTTTCTTAGAAGGTATATTTCCAAGACACCTTCGAATTTCGAAGGTGAAAAACGTTTTTTTTTTATTTAATCATATCACCCCGAGCAAGGTGGTAACGCCACTGATGTGCAGGGGGCTACGTAAGAGTGAAAAGATTGGAAAAGAGAAAGCCGGAAACCACATCCTAAACAAGGAAACAAGGGATGAGCCTCTACACCTGTTCAATAGACGTGGGTGGATTAGAACCTTATAAAAATAACAAGAAAAACGAAAAGAACAAAATTAGGTACCTCCACTTTTCAGTATAAATTTCAAATATCTAATCATGCACCACATTTACTCATAATTTTTTTTTTGTGGACCCCATATTTTATTTTTTAGAAAAAAATAAATTTAAGAATTGTATTATCGAAGTGTGCGTTGTGGTGCAGTGGATATCGACACGAGTTCGAATTCCATTTAGACTCTTTGTATCACTTACGCACAAATACCTCTGAGAAAGTTATATTTTTCCGATAAAACTTTGTTTTTATTTAGTTTGGGGCCTTTTTCTTTCATACTATGCTGTTTTTTCAGCGATTTTGCGGAAGTACCTAAACAAAACTATCAATGAAGGAAAAAGACATCGTAAAAAAATACAACGGAAAGAAAAATGAAAGAAAAATCAGGGAGAAGAAAAGAGAATAACTTTGAATTTACCGCAGCCGACCTTATTTCTCCAGTTCAGTGTGATTCCAACTTTTTCACACTGTAATGCAAAACCTTCGATCGCTTCGCACACAGCTAAATTAAATTGTTTCTTGTTATGACGATATGCACATGCATCCATCTTGCAGGATTCATAAAATTCTAACATAATTCTTTCCCCGAGTTTCTCGAAGCATGGGCCAAATACATCCGGTGTTTTGATGACATCGCACCTTTTCGTCACCCTGGCTGGGCAAGTGGTATTCACATCTTTCACAAAACATCTGTGAAATTAGAAAACAGATTATCATTAAAATAACAAATAAAAAAAAAACACCCCAAGTACGGCGATAATGCCACTGAGATACAAGGGGGTTACTGAAAGTGAAATAAAATAAGAAAATTTTTTGTTTTTATTCATTTCACCCCAAGCAAGGAATTTTATAGCCACTGTTGCGCAGGGGGTTACATAGGGGAAAGTGATGAGAAATTTCAGGAGGAGGGTATGAGAATACCGGTGTAATGTGGGCGAAGTGGATGGAGAAAAGAACTTGAGAGAATGGATGCAAGTTAGTGAGATAGGAGATGTCTATTGACCTTAGATTTAAATTCCTGAAAATTGTAACTGTCGGGGAAGCAAGTAAACGGAAGGGAATTCCACAGGCAGGAAATGCGAGAAAAGAAGCTGTTAGAGTAGAAATTGCGGTTACATTTCATCGGTTACACTGTAAAAGAGTGGGACCTAATTGGTAGTCTAGTAGCTTGTGTAAATTCATACATAGGGGGCACCAGTGAGGAAAGTTCATTGGAGCAGAAGCCGTGATAGCATTTGTAGAAGAGGCACAGGGAAGCCATGTCACGCCGGTGAGAGAGCGACTGCAGCTGAGCTGCCAAGTCGGTATCGATCACATTACAGATTCTCCGTTGGATTTTGTCAAGAACTCCGAGGTGAATAGCAGGGGCACCCGACCAGGTTTGGCAGCAGTATTCAATACATGGGAAGATGGTAGATTTATATATGTGCAGGATGAACACAGACGGGAAAAATTTTCTGGCCCTGAACAGTGAACCGACCTTCTTAGCAGCGGATTTAGCTATGCATTCGATTTAGTCATTCCACTTGAGGTCCGCTGAGAGTGTTAGGCCAAGGAGGCGTAGTGTTTTGCTCTCAGGGAGGCTAGCCTGAGCCACGCTAATGGTGGTGGGTAGGAGCGATCGTCAATGATGGTTAATAAATAGCAGCTTCGTTTTGGAAGCATTAAAATTTACGAACCATTTCTTACCCCAGTCCATCACGGATTGGAGGTCCTTCTCTAGCTCGGCAGCGAGGTTCGCTTTGTCAACCTCGGCAAATTTTGATCGAGACGAGAGTAAACGGTGTTGTTGTCAGAGTATATGCGAAAGGAGAATAAAAGAAAAAGATTCAGAAGATGGCGATTGATGTTGCATTTATATTTTTAAAGAGTGTAGATAACAGGAAAGCAAAAAATCTGAAGGAAGTTCCACAGATTAGAATTTCCAGAAAATAAATTATTAGAATATAACATGCAGTTTTATCAATCTAGTTCAACAGTAAAAGAGTGAGACCTCATTGCCAGTCTAGTAGTACGCTTTAATTAATGCAGCAAAGTTATAATGAAGGAGAGCTCATTAGAACAACTGACATGGAAGTATTTGTAGAAACGACAGGGAATAACCACATCTCGTTGGTGAGAAAGTGACTGAAGTCGAGATGCCAGGTCAAGATCGATTACATTACAGACCCTTCTTTGAATTTTGTCAACAATCTTGAAATATGTCTATATTAGAATTACCAAACCATGACAGTTATGCATGAACAAATGTTAGATTCATAAATATGCAATTTGCGGTTGGTTGGTTGTTTTGTTTAGCAGCATATTGTACGTGTTGCCTAATGCCGAAGTTTGCATATAAAAATTCTTTAGCTTTCTTTCAAGAGAATGACATTATTTAGTTATATTTATTAAATTATAGTTACTTAGCTGATTTTTTTTTAACCAAATAAACTTACAAATTGAAAGGAGCGAAAACTTGTTTATCCTAATAAGAAATGAAATTAATCAATGCAAATGGGTATTTTTTGATAATATATGCCATGTCTTCAATTATATTGTAAAATGTATTGCTGATAATTTTACTATAAAATGCATTATTGGTAATTTTGCCATAAAAATATATTACTGGTAATTTTACTATAAAATGCATTATTGGTAATTTTGCCATAAAAATATATTGCTGGTAATTTTACTATAAAATGCATTATTGGTAATTTTGCCATAAAAATATATTGCTGGTAATTTTACTATAAAATGCATTATTGGTAATTTTGTCATAAAAATATATTACTGGTAATTTTACTATAAAATGCATTATTGGTAATTTTGTCATAAAATATATTGCTGGTAATTTTACTATAAAATGCTTTATTGGTAATTTTGTCATAAAAATATATTACTGGTAATTTTACTATAAAATGCATTATTGGTAATTTTGCCATAAAAATATATTGCTGGTAATTTTACTATAAAATGCATTATTGGTAATTTTGCCATAAAAATATATTGCTGATAATTTTACTATAAAATGCATTATTGGTAATTTTGACATAAAAATATATTGCTGGTAATTTAACTATGTATTTTTTTTTTAAACTTTCAGCGTTTTGAATTTTGCTTGGAGTCTTTTGATAGCGTATAATCCATTCTCTCCAATTACAGAGTTAGTTCTTTTCATGGCTGGTAATACTTTCCGGGAAAATTTCCGGATATATTCCCTATGAAAGTTGTTGGCCGGATTTATAATGCTTAAGATTCCTGTTTAGCGTGGAGATTTTCGAGTTTTGTATTGATGGTTTTTGAAATGGGTTCTTCCGATTTATCTAGTAAATTCATTTAGCAGGTTTCAGGCGTGTATGATCTCTTTGGGAGTTTTTGAGATTTTCACCAGTCGTTTGGTCATAGGTGTACCAACAGCTCGATATGTAGTCTATATTTGTTTCGTTGTTATTATGACTGATTACTGGATTCACCTTCTAAGTACATTGACATCGATATGGCCTTTCATATATGAATACACGATTTTTCTTGCTTTTGAAAGCTTTGAATTGTTGCTTTCCTCTATACCTCACGACCATTTTATTTATCATATATATATATACACTACCGGACATAATTATTAGGCCACCCCAGTTTTTTTTTCATACTAATTTTAGTTGATAATTCTAAATGAAAATAGAATGGTTCTTTTGTTATTATTACTTTGCTAAATTTTACAAGGTAAGGAAGCAAAGATGAACTCGCCCGAACCACCGTACATTTTTTTCATTCTTTCATTGATGAAACTGCAATATCAATCAGTCAAGTGCCATACGTGATACACGCTTGGGCGATCATGTCTCGAAAGAGACATGGCTGACTGGGCAGAAGATTATCCCGCAGTAGGTAGCCATTGCTTTCTGCGGTAGACTGGTTGCCGACTAAGGTTATAGAACCCAATCTGTCCTGCTATTTAACCCATAACTGGAAGGAAGAGACGGATTAATACCTTTCCCAAGGGTATTTGCGCGTAAGTGAATACAATGGATTCAACTGGAATTCGAACTCGGCTCCCCGATTTCTCGTTCCGAGCTGATATCCACTGCGCCACAACGCAATAGAGGTAATTATTAAATAGTTATAAATTCATTTGATGAACATATTATTGTGCAGTATTAACAAAAGAACCATTCTATTTTTATTTACAATTATTCACTCGGTAATAAATACTAAAAAATAAGATGAAATACATAAATTTTTTCAAACACTGGGGCAGCCTAATAATTTTGGCCAGAAGTGTTTATATATATATATCTAAACTTATTTATAAATGGAACTTTGTGTGTGTGTGTGTGTGTGTGTGTCTGTGTGTGTGTGTGTGTGTGTGTGCCCGTTACCTATAGACTCCGAAACGACGGAACCGATTTTCTTAAAAAATTTACACAGTTGTACTATAAGCGTCTGCGAGTGTTCTTAGCTAGGTTTTGTGTCGAGGTACTTCCGATAAGTATCGAAAATCGATAATCGAAAAAATCGGCTAATAGAAGGAGTGGTCCGATTTTAATCATTTTGATACACTCATAGACAAAGACATAAGAAACGATATTCAGAAGTTTAAAGGTTGCAGTTCTTACAATAGTGCAAAAAAATCGACAATATATATATATATATATAAAGGCAAGATGTTTGTGTGTGTGTTTGTTTATCTGTCTATATACCCTTTATAAAAATCCACAATTTTTATCCGATTCTCACCAAACTTCACACAAATATTCTTTAGGCTGAGTCTAAGCTCCAGGACCATGGATTAGTTTCAAAGCTTTCATTACACCCGAGGAACGCCGGGCTATACTGCTAGTATATATATATATATATATATATATATATATATATATATATATGAGAAATAAATCATAAAGATGAATATTTACGTCGATTGAGCCCTCTGGAGAATTGGTAGACTTTAAATTCAGTAGCTACTCACCGTTATTTATGCATCGTTCAGCAATGAATTGAACACTCTTGGCTACTAACGTTTGTTTACATTGTGCATATAACACGCTAGAATCTGGCCTCCTTTCATCATAGTTTAATGGTAGAATATCCGACTGATCTCAAATCGGTCTAGTTTCAATTTCGGCTGGAAGCAATCGGATGTCTAGCCGTACTCTATATACTATATATATAGACATACTATATATATCTATCTAAACTTATTTATAAATGGAACTTTGTCTGTGTGTGTGTGTGTCCGTTACCTATGGACTCCAAAACGGCGGAACCGATTTTCTTGAAAATTTACACAGTTGTATTATAAGCGTCTGCGAGTGTTCTTAGCTAGGTATTGTGTCGAGGTAACCCCGATAAATATCGAAAATCGATAATTGAAAAAATCTGGTTATAGAAGGAGTGGTCCAATTTTAATCAAATTTGATACACTCATAGACAAAGACATAAGAAACGATATTCAGAAGTTTCAAGGTTGCAGTTCTTAAAATAATACAGAAAATTGATAATATATATATATATATATATATATATATATATATATATATATATATATATATATATAAAGCAAGATGTTTGTGTGTGTATCTGTTTATCTACCTGTATGTCTGTATATTTTTCAGCCCGCTTATTTTAGTTTTTGTTTCGGGTTTGGCTCTAAGTAGGTATAATTGTAGTTCTTAGTCTCAGCCATGATACCATTTACTCAGAGGACTTATTTAGCCTTCAAAATTCAGTTTACAACGAAAAAAACTTATTTGATATCGATACCAGGAAATCAAAATTTGACTTACATCCATTCATTTTTTTCAGTCTATGGTTTCGCTTTAACTGGAAACAATTATTGCTTTTTAGTCTTTCGTGCCAACGTCCAAAGAGTCTGAGCTCCAGGACCATGGATTAGTTTTAAAGCTTTAATTACACCCGAGCAACGCCGCGCTATACTGCTAGTATATGTATATAGGGTGAGGAAAAAGTCACGCACCATAGGGGTTAATATGAATGCAGTAAAATGACAGAGGCAACTTTTTAACGTGTTAATGATTCATGCAGGTATAGAATTGAAACATGTTTGGAAAAAGGAGAACATTTTGAACAGCATATATAACAAATAATTAGTAAATATATTGCAAAATATTTGGTGTGTGCGAGGTAAGGGGGTAGAGTTTTCATTTTCTTTACAAAAATTTCATTTTCTCACACAAAAAATTTACCAATATAAGGAAGGGAATTTTCCATCTCCCTTCAAAAAGTAGCGTTTACTACCTGATGAGACAGTGTCCTTTCAGTGTCGAAATAAAAGGTTTATCTCCCGTTTTCCTCTTTTTGTTCAATGTCTCTTACAATCCCCAATCCTGATTTCTCATTTTCGCTACCCTCTTTACCTGGCACACACAAAAATTTACCAATATAAGGAAGCGAACTTTCCATCTCCCTTCAAAAAATCGCATTTACTACTTGATGAGTCATTGTCCTTTCAATGTCGAAACAAATTGTACACTTTGAAGTAGTTTCTAATTTTTACATATTCTAAACTATGACTTCATAGCTCTATTTCTATATTGAGCACGGTTGTAATTAATGTTTTGAACGTTGTTAATATTTTCTTCGTTCCTTATTCACTTGAACACACACACACACACACACACACACACACACACATACACACACACATACACACATACACACAGACACACACACATACACACACACACATACACATACACACATACACACACACAGACACAGACACACACACACACACACACACACACACACACACACACACACATATATATATATATATTTATTTATATGTGTGATTTGATGTATCTATTCTCAGTTAATTTCCGGTGTCAAAATTCCTTTGTTATAAACCGTTTTAAAAAATAAATATTTTGAGTTAAATTAACATTTATTCATCAACGGTTTGTACGAGGCGACTTGAGTCAGAAAAAAATACATTCAGTAAAAACACCCTGCTCCAGTTCCTCAAAAGAAGGCCAAGCTTGTTTAATATCTAGGGTAGGTGTTGGCGTCAATTTTTTGTGATGCAAAAGACATTGCGTTTATTGAATACTTTCAAAAGTGCCATACCATCAATTTAGATTACTTTGCAAACTTGCTGAGGCAGTTATGAAAGGCTATAAAGATGAAACGCCCAGAAAAATTGGAGAAAGTGGATTTTTTATTAGGCCAATCATCCAGAATTCATGTCCTTTGTTTCATTGGCATTTTAGTAGCTTTGAATTGGTTGATTATTCTCCCTATTCTCCTGATTTGACAATTATTTGCTCTCTAACATGAAAAAAAAACTCTTGGTAGTGAACCAGAGTAGCAGTGTTGCAGTCTCGAAGTGATGATGACATTATGTCTACAGTTGATGACTGTTGACCAAGAAGATGAACAGGCTTCTTCCAAAAGCTCATTGCGTAGAATATTCTCAACTCCCTCACAAGTTATGCTAATATTATTGGCTACTTAGTTTATAGTCAGTCGTCTGACATCCATCACCATGTGGTGAATACGATCAATGTAAAGACTTTGGGTAATCTTCAAAACTCTCCCCTTATCTCCTAAATTCAGCAACCCGCTTTCAACCTGTTTATAAAGCTGGGTTACGATTCCGTAATGTCAACATGAAGGTTCTTTCTGTCTAAACGCTTCTCTGCAGGTACACCCTTGTGCAAATTTAATTGAAACAAAAAGAATGTCTTCCTAGGATCTTTCTCACTTTCTCTGACCCTGTATACGTCGTCTCTTGGCGCTGCTTTTCTCTTCAGATCGCGTTTTTCTTTACGTTTCGGACTGACGAACTCAGTTTGTTTCATCGCCTTGATGACACAACTATCAGTTGAATGGCTGATACCAACAGTATCTGCGATCTTATTGTAAGGTATGCCTGTCTGTTCGTGCCTTATTATAATATCTATACGTTTCCTTGGAGTAACGTCCATCGCAGACAATCAATAGAACAACTAATCGACAGTCTAGACAATAGTGTCTTGGCGTAATAAAAAATCTGATGTAATCACGGATGACGTAACATATTTAATGCCAAACACATTTCATCATGCACTCCAAAAATAATTCATATTGTTGCACAGCATTGCAAATGAACTAAAATAGATATCGATTGTCTCTTCAGTGGGTCTAAAACTGGCCCCATGATGAAAGAAAAAAAGCTAAAGCAGTTGTTTCAATTAATTTGCATAATGGTGTACTTGATAACAATACGATGCCATATTTTATCCGTTTTTAAGCGAAGTCGCTACTAGTTACGTTTTGAAGTCTACTTTGAACATTCAGGTGCCAGTTTATCCGGAAAGAAACAATGCAATTATTAATAAGAAGAGTTGAAATTAACGCATACAAGATTTCACAGCTGTAATATCACTATTTCATAGTGAGCCCATCAACGTTTCAGCCAACTCTCGTAGCTAAAGTAACAAAAGATAAATAATTGTATACGAACTAAACTAAATCCTGAAAAAAAAAAGATCTTTTTTTCATTTCACATCAAGCAAAAATAAAAGCCACTTGTGTCCAAAGGAATTGCTGAGAGTGAAAAAAAAGAAAGAAACAAAAACAACAACAACAAAAAAAAAACCCAAAGAAGAAAGACCAAAATTCACGAAAAAAGATGGCAATTGGCCTTGTTGAAATCATCAAAATTTGCTAAAAATGTATAGCGAATGCAAGCTATTTCTTAAAATTACAAATAAAAAAAGGACTGAAATGATATTGTTCGACTGATAAAAGTTCAAAACAACATGAGTAGAATCTTTTTAAAACTTCCTCGTTTCTCTAAGACTGTGTCCATGGTTTTCTGAACGTTAATCGGTCGAACCAATTCAATACCATTGTGAAATTATGCCCAGCATTCCCTGTTTTATAGACGTGTAGACATTTATACTTAACACCAGGAACAAGCAGCTGAAGTTTCTAAGACATGTAATGAGGAGGGAGGGCTTGGAGAATCTGATACTCACAGGGTAGATAGAGGAAAAGAGAAACAACGCGAGAGATAATTGATGGGCTTGAGTAAGAGAACGATAGAGCAGAGTTTGGGAGAGATACTGAAAGAAAACGGTGTTAAGAGATACAGGAAACAGGAGAATGTAGAGGGCCATGATCAGTTAAGTCCTGTAGGGACACGGCACATAAAAGAAGATATTATATATTAAGGAGAGTGGAGATAATAAGAGACCGTGGAAAGCCTATTCAAACAAAGCGTTTCGCTTCTTTATAGTAGGCATTTTCGGGATAGAATGAGAGACAAAACACTATGCATGGAAGTTTGAATTTGAGTTTTTATTTTAACGGCTTATCAACCTCTGTGGGTTGTTTAACGCCAAAAACGTAAGGTTTTAAGGTATTCTTTTTAATGTTCGGTTACAGTGAAAAAGTTGATTTAGTCAGATTTTGATTAAATTTTTATTTTATTTTAGAAAACTGAATATGTATTCTAGTTTTGTATTAAAATATATTGGCGGTAATGATTTTTTTCCTTCAAAAACGTATTATGGCAATAATTTTGTTTTCTTTAAAAATATGTTATGGTAATATTTTTTTCCTTTAAAAATGTGTTATGGTATTATTTTTTTCCATCAAAAATGTATTTTTGGTAATATTTTTTCTTCAAAAATGTATTTTTATTTTTATTTTTTATTTTCTATAAATTCTATTTTTATGTATATATTTCTATAAAAGTCTATTTTGATACTTTCATAGTATTTTGACCCCAGTTTGGGCAAAGTTAACTTATTTGCACATAGCTGAGGCCCTAATGGGTGCTACCACTCCGGATCATGGTGGGCCCGAGAACAACAGCAATTAAGAGATGCTTCCATGCTCCTCACAACCTCCCAATCAGAGGCCTTGCAGTCGGATGCAGTTTACTGTTATACACAGGACAGAATCTTGAGGAAGAGGTAGACACGAAAGCAACCAAAGTATAACTTTTAAGTAAGTATCACAAGCAGAAACGAGTATACTAGGTGAAGATGTACATGAAAACTGTTTTCTGAAAAGTTGTTTTTAGTGATCAATAATCAAAATACATTGGAAAAACTTCTATATATTCTGACCATTTACATAAAAGAGATTGCATCAGTTTAATCTAATACTAGGGTGTAATGAATTATTAGGTTGTCCCAAAAGTTCGTAAACACTTGAAAAAAATTGAAATTTTACTCGCAAAAGCAACAAAAATTATTGCTTAAAATAAAGACCATCATTTTCCAAGACTTTCTGCCATCGATCTGCAAGCTTTCAGATCTGGTCAAAGTACCATTCAGCCGGCTTCGAATCAAAGAATTCTTGAAACGCTTCCTCGACTTCATCAAACAAGTCGAATTGGCGGCCTTCAGAAAGTGTTGCATTGAGCTGAAAAGACCGTAATCTGATGGAGCACAGTCAGGACTGTAGGCTGGATGTGGCAGAACTTCAACGCCGTCCAGCTCTTCAAACTTGTCTTTGGTCTTCCTGGCGGTGTGTGGCTTGGCATTGTCCTGCTGCATCAAAGCGCGCTTTCGGTTGATCAGAGCCGGGTACTTTTGCTTCAACCTTTCGTAGACTCGCTCAAGTTGCTGACAGTAAAGTTCGGCACTGATGGCACGATCATTCGGAACCAACTCAAAATGCACGATTCCGTCAAAATTCCACCAAACGCACAACATGACTTTTTTGCCGATTCGATCTTGTTTTGGAACCGACGGTGACTCTTGCCCTTTCTGAACCCATCGCTTCTCTCGATTGTGCTGAACCAGATAGACCCATTTCGCAAGTGTTTACAAACTTTAGGGACAACCTAATAAAATGAGGATTATTCCCTACTACAAAGCACAACAGCCAATAACTTGTATAAAAATGATAAGAAAAATTATATTTACGTTTCATAATAAAAATTTTTATTATTACATTCTCGACTAGAGAATTATAATAAAACTATTTTTCTTGTCATTTTTGCAGATGTTCTTGATGGATTATAACTTCTATAAGGGAAGGATCCTCATTTTAATCCATATTATCCTAGTGTTAAATTAAACTGAAACATTCTTTTTGATGTAAATGGTCAGAATATACAGAATATTTTTGACTATACTAAGGAAAACTGACAATTATGGACAAACTACATTTGCATACCTAATATTATACATTCGCTCAGTTGGCATAAGTTTAAATTAGCGTCTTCTGTCTTCATATAGTTAAGCCATTTTGTTTTAAATACAAATTTTATTGATTTCATATCAAAAGGGGTAAATTTTTTAAATATTTGAGGGAATTTTTCTCTTTCAAAAATTATAGTTCATAGTTATAGTGCAGATTAAATGCAAAGTCAATACTCATCTACTAACCACTGGACTCTAGCTCTCTCCCCACCCCTGTATAACCTTCCCTTTCTCTCCACCTATGCAAAGTCAATACTCATCTACTAACCACTGGACTCTAGCTCTCTCCCCACCCCTGTATAACCTTCCCTTTCTCTCCAGCTATGTATCTGTCATCGCACCTGCTTTCTATTGTTCCTTTCTAACTAGTCTGTACTCCTCACTCTTTTCTAATTAATCTTTCTGCATTTATGTAGCCCCCTGCACATCAGTGGCATTTCCGCCTTGCTCGGGGTGAAATCATTAAAAAAAAAAATTTCAGAAAAAAAGAATTTAATTGACGTCAATGCAATATTAGTTAAACTGGTTCTCCCTTTTTCCACGTAATGCGACCATTTTGATTCAGGTTCGTATTTTCTGAACTTTCGATGAAAACGTGTAAATTTCCAATATATTTTCCTTTTCAAAAATTAAAAATTACAATAATAACTTAGATATATGGCGACAAAGGCGGCAATTTAAACTGATGTCAGGAGTATATTGGCTAAAATAGTAGTGTAGCTGGAAGAATGGCCGGGTGATTCGTGGAGTTTTGACTGTGCTTTAGAGCGTCTGCTTAACTAAAGGAGCAAAATCACCACTTAGCAGTTTCCTTAGGTTACTGGTTGTTGACTACTATTAACGTTAAAAATTTCATTTTGTTCAAATCCTGATAAATCAAAAAAACTCTAGCTGATATTTGTACTTTTTGTAATACACTGGAAATTAAGAATAAACAACAACCGTCTATGAAAATTACGTCCAACACAAAAGACAATATTCCAAATCGGTTGAACATTAAAATTGTTCTTCAGTCAATGAAAAACTTTAAAAAACATTAAATAAACACATTTACATGGACCACTTTTATAGAAGCCAATCTTATAAAAAGAACTCTTAACAACATTGCTAAACTCATAATCAGATCATTCAACTCATACTCGGCTTTTCCCAAGGTTCTGTCATTATCGCCATGGTAAAGAAAAAACTGATATTAGAGAAAACCGCTTTAAATCTTCACTGATAATATTTAGAAAGTACTTTTCCAATTCGACTTTTACTGTACGCTTTTTATTTTTTTTTCTTTCTTATAATCTCAGCCTATTTTGAAATGTATTTGGTTTCAGAGATTTTAAGCTTACAAGAGGAATTAATGTTAAAATATATTTTCCTATTTACACAGAAGAGAAAGGAATATGGACAAACTTGACTACATTTCTCTTTATTTCAGAACCTAAAGTGCATAATGTATAAATAATTATATTTGTATTTGTTTTTTTTTCTGTTTTTGCCATTCAACTGTAGATATTCGAAAAGTTTCAACAAAAAAGGTTTATTTCTCAACATTCGAGGACGCAAGCCACGTACTCAATCTAGTGAACTTTTGCACTTAAAACCACCAGTTTAATAAAAAAGTAAGTCACCTCCAGATAAAACTGATTACTGTTTAGAGTAAGAAGCAAAAGTTGAACGAAGCTAATTTCATTCTGACATATATGAACAAAATATCGCTTCCGACATTTGAGTCTGAACACAAATGGCCAAAGAACAAACATAGTCGGCCTCGTTTTGATGTAATTAGAAGAATCGTGTTGCTGGGATCACAGGAGATTGTAAGAATAATATATACTAGCATTATATCCCGGCTTTGCTCGGGTGTAATGAAAGCTTAAAAACTAATCCATGGTCCTGGAGCTCAGACACATTGGACGTTGACACGAAAGACTAAAAAGCAATAGTTATTTCCAGTTAAAGCGAAACCATAGACTGAAAGAAAAATGAATGGATGTAAGATTTCCGGTATCGATGTTAAATAAGTTTTCCGTCGCAAACTGAATTTGGAAGGCTATATAAGTCCTCTGAGTAAATGGTATCATGGCTGAGACTAAGAACTACAATTATACCTACTTATATATATATATATATATATATATATATATTAGAGTCAAACCCGAAGCAAAAACTAAAATAAAAGGGCTGAAAACCTGATTTTTATCAAACCCGATAGGATATCGGGGTATCGATTTTTAATAAGTTATCCAAGAATAAACTAACCTAAGTAAGTCCACGAAAACATATCATACTCATCGGGAGTAAAATTGGAGAAAATGAGCCGTATTGATGGCTGAATATCGGTTTTTGATCAGATTCGATAGAATATCGGGGGTATCGATTTCCGATATCGGGAAAATGAGTACTCTGAGAAGATCTACTAATGTTTGAGACTAAAAACTATAATTTTACCAAGTTAGAGCAAATTCTGCAGCAAGAACCACGATAAAAGGGTTGAAATCCTGATCTTGATCAGACCCGATCGGATATTGAGGTATCGATTTCCAATATCGAGTGGGGGGAATAGGAAAAAATATGTAGCCCATGACCTGACCAGAAGCTTAAAATATATTTGTGTGAAGTTTGGTGAGAATCGGATAAAAATTGTTGATTTGTATAAAGGACACACACACACACACACACACACACACACACACACACACACACACACACACACACACACACACATCTTACTTATATATATATAAATATATATATATATATATTAATTTATTAAAGCGGGCGCGAAAATCCCACGAAATAGAAAGGTAAATTAAAACCTGCTATCTCCTGCAACAGACTGGGAACTAAGGGCCGACATAGGCTCAAGATTGAAATTCCCAGAGCAAATTGCCATCACAAAACTTCGCCCAGATATAGTTTTCTTCTCACATAAATTGAAGAAGATAGTCTTGTGGGAACTGACGGTCCCCTGGGAAGAAAACGCAGAGGAATCTCACGAAAGGAAGAAGATAAATAAGACGAACTGCTGGAGAGTTGCAGGGTTAAAGGCTGGAGGGCTAGCTGCACTCCTATAGAAGTGGGGACTAGAGGATTTGCAGCAAGGTCCTTATGCAAAGCCTTAACAGATATTGGGATAGTGGGAGTAAGAAAAAGGAAAACACTCAAGTCCATAACCGAAACAGCTTAAAGAACAGCTAATTGGTTATGGATCAAAAGAGAGAGTGCCTGGATTCCAAATTGTTAGCTAAAATTCCCCGAAATTCTGCGTCTAAATTAATGTTTCTGACGAGCTCATGTACGGTTCGCCTCTAAATGGAAAGTGGCTCTGACTGTCGCCAATCAGAAGCATTTGCAAGGTTACGTACCGGGCCTAAACGTAATTTTCCAGTGTCTGAAATTGCTTATCGAGGGTGGCCCAGAAACTGATCATCTATAGAGAGAGGGTCGGCGCGGTGAGGGGGGTATGATGTTGAAAGACCCGAAACCCCCTAGTGATCCTCGCGATGACATCATTGACGACACCCTCTAGCGCCCCCATTACGGTGCGTATGTTTGAAGGAATATATATATGGGTACATAAATAGCATTGGAGCAGAAAAAGAAAAAATTGACAGTATTAATTGAAGGCGTTATTTTTAGTAAATATTTATTAAAAAAATACAGCTTATTTATTTTGAACGGATTGGATTGCATTATTCGATCTCCCAATTAACCGTTTTTGCAGCAAAATACATATTGTTACCTCCAGTTCTAATACAATATTTATTTGGGAAAATGCAAAATGTGGCACATGGCCATAAAAAGGGGTGGGGGTGAGGCTGGACAACACTGTTTATCCTATACCTGGCTGAACACTTCCACGACCCTAGTTCTCATTAACAATTTGTACATTCTCCACAAGAACCCATCCATCACCTACCAATCCTTCACACACCACAATACTTTTCCTTTACATACCACAATACCTCCAGTGCTAATACGGCAACTGAAAAATTGAAGAATGAATTAAAATGGTGTGTTCCAAAAGTCTTCTCAGAAAGTCTGGGGACATGCACAAAAACAAAAGCTAAATTTGAAGTAAAAGAGAATGTAACACCGATATTTAAGCCAAAAAGGAGTGTTCTTTTTGCTGTTTTAGAACCAATTAATAAGGAATTAGAGAGATTAGAAAAATTAGGAGTGATATAAAAAACAGATAATTCCGAATGTGCATCACCAACAGTTTACGTTAAAAAAGAAATAATGGAATCTGCGTATTAGCTGAATTTTCAACGAGGCTAAACGAATGCTTAAAACAATATAACAATCTGTTAGCAATACCAGAGTAATTTTTTGCCAAATTAAATGATGCTAATTTTGTTTTTCTGAATTGAACCTATCAGACGCTTACCTACAAGTACTGGTAGACGAGGACTGTTTAAAACTGTTAGCAGTTACCACCCATAGAGGACTATAAAAAATTAACCGGTCTGAAAAAGAAAAATGTCTATTTTAAAAGGTGTTATTTCTATTATATATGAATTTAAAAAATAAAAAATAAAAAAGCTACAAAATGAGCAAGGTCTGTTCTTTGCGTTTACCTAAATTTATTTATAAATGAAACTTTGTCTGTGTGTGTGTCTGTGTGTGTGTGTGTGTGTGTGCATCCATTACCTATAGACTCCAAAACGGCTGAACCGATCTTCTTCAAAATTTACACAGCTGTACTATAAGTGTCTGCGACTGTTCTTAGCTAGATTTTGTGTCGAGGTACCCCCGATAAATATCGAAAATTGATAATCGAAAAAATCGGGTAATAGAAGGAGTGGTCCGGTTTAATCAAATTTGATACACTCATAGACATAAGAAACGATATTCGGAAGTTTCAAGGTTGCAGTTCTTACAATAGTGAAGAAAATTTGATATCGATACCAGGAAATCAAAATTTGACTTAAATCCATTCATTTTTATTTCAGTCTACGGTTTCGCTTTAACTGGAAATAACTATTGCTTTTTAGTCTTTCATGCCAACGTCCAAAGAGTGTGAGCTCCAAGACCATGGATTAGTTTTAAAGCTTTCATTACACCCGAGCAACGCCGGGCTATACTGCTAGTATTAAACATATTTAAAGATAAACATGAGAACAATTTTTGATGACTGCAAAAACTTAATAAAAATGCTGGTATTTTTACTGACATAGGTAAACTAGTTTTCATATATGCTTCTAGTGGACATGAAGTCGGAATTGGTTTCCAGTTGTTATTAAGTAATAAACTATAAACTAAACTAAGTAGGTATACTTGTAGTTCTTAGTCTCAGCCATAATACCATTTACTCAGAGGACTTATTTAGCCTTCCAAATTCAGTTTACGACGAAAAAACTTGATATCGATACCAGTAAATCAAAATTTGACTTACATTCATTCATTTTTCTTTCAGTCTACGGTTTCGCTTTAACTGGAAACAACTATTGCTTTTTAGTCTTTCGTGCTAACCTCCAAAGAGTCTGAGCTCCAGGACCATGGATTTGTTTTTAAGCTTTCATTACACCCGAGCAACGCCGAGCTATACTGCTAGTTACAAGATATTAGAAATAGGCTAGTCTAGTTAGATGAAAGAGCTGATCTACTGTAAAATGGTAAAGCTTGTCTAGTGTTTGATGAAAGAACTGGTCTAAGAATAGATGAAAGAGCCGATCTAGCGTAAAATGGTTGTTCTGGTCTAGGGCTTGATAAAATAGCTGGTGTAGGAATAGATGAAAAGTCGGTTTTGGGTTTGATGAAGGATCTGATATAGGGCTACATGAAAAAGCTGGTCTAGGGTTAAATGAAGAATCCAATGTAGGGATAAATAAAAATCTGATCTAGGGTTAGATGAAGAAGTTTGTGTAAAAATAGATTAAAACCGGTCCTTGGTTAAATGAAGGATCTTGTGTAAGGATTGATGAAAAAGCTGGTCTAGGGTTAAATGAAGGAGCTGGTGTAGGAAAAGATGAAAACCGGTCTTTGGTTAAATGAAGGATCTGGTGTAAGGATTGATGAAAAAGCTGGTCTAGGGTTAAATGAAGGAGCTGATGTAGGAATAGATGAAAACCGGTCTTTGGTTAAATGAAGGATCTGGTGTAAGGATTGATGAAAAAGCTGGTCTAGGGTTAGATGAAGGAGTTGGTGTAGGAATAGATGAAAACCGGTCTTTGGTTAAATGAAGGATCTGGTGTAAGGATTGATGAAAAAGCTGGTCTAGGGTTAAATGAAGGAGCTTGTGTAGGAATAGATGAAAATCGGTCTTTGGTTAAATGAAGGATCTAGTGTAAGGATTGATGAAAAAGCTGGTCTGGGGTTAGATGAAGGAGCTGGTGTAGGAAAAGATGAAAACCGGTCTTTGGTTAAATGAAGGATCTGGTGTAAGGATTGATGAAAAAGCTGGTCTGGGGTTAGATGAAGGAGTTGGTGTAGGAATAGATGAAAACCGGTCTCTGCTTAAATGAAGGATCTGGTGTAAGGATTGATGAAAAAGCTGGTCTAGGGTTAAATGAAGGAGCTGGTGTAGGAATAGATGAAAACCGGTCTTTGGTTAAATGAAGGAACTGGTGTAAGGATTGATGAAAAAGCTGGTCTAGGGTTAAATGAAGGAGCTGGTGTAGGAATAGATGAAAACCGGTCTTTGGTTAAATGAAGGATCTGGTGTAAATGATTGATGAAAAAGCTGGTCTAGGGTTAGATGAAGGAGTTAGTGTTGGAATAGATGAAAACCGGTTTTTGGTTAAATGAAGGATCTGGTGTAAGGATTGATGAAAAAGCTGGTCTAGGGTTAGATGAAGGAGTTGGTGTAGGAATAGATAAAAACCGGTCTTTGGTTAAATGAAGGATCTGGTGTAAGGATTGATGAAAAAGCTGGTCTAGGGTTAGATGAAGGAGTTGGTGTAGAAATAGATGAAAACCGGTTTTTGGTTAAATGAAGGATCTGGTGTAAGGATTGATGAAAAAGCTGGTCTAGGGTTAGATGAAGGAGTTGGTGTAGGAAAAGATGAAAACCGGTCTTTGGTTAAATGAAGGATCTGGTGTAAGGATTGATGAAAAAGCTGGTCTAGGGTTAGATGAAGGAGTTGGTGTAGGAAAAGATGAAAACCGGTCTTTGGTTAAATGAAGGATCTGGTGTAAGGATTGATGAAAAAGCTGGTCTAGGGTTAAATGAAGGAGCTGGTGTAGGAATAGATGAAAACCTGTCTTTGGTTAAATGAAGGATCTGGTGTAAGGATTGATGAAAAAGCTGGTCTAGGGTTAGATGAAGGAGTTGGTGTAGAAATAGATGAAAACCGGTCTCTGGTTAAATGAAGGATCTGGTGTAAGGATTGATGAAAAAGCTGGTCTAGGGTTAGATGAAGGAGTTGGTGTAGGAATAGATGAAAACCGGTCTTTGGCTAAATGAAGGATCTGGTGTAAGGATTGATGAAAAAGCTGGTCTAGGGTTAGATGAAGGAGTTGGTGTAGGAATAGATGAAAACCGGTCTCTGGTTAAATGAAGGATCTGGTGTAAGGATTGATGAAAAAGCTGGTCTAGGGTTAGATGAAGGAGTTGGTGTAGGGGTACATTAAAAAGCTGGTCTAGGGTTAGATGAAGGAGTTGGTGTAGAAATAGATGAAAACCGGTCTCTGGTTAAATGAAGGATCTGGTGTAAGGATTGATGAAAAAGCTGGTCTAGGGTTAGATGAAGGAGTTGGTGTAGGAATAGATGAAAACCGGTCTTTGGCTAAATGAAGGATCTGGTGTAAGGATTGATGAAAAAGCTGGTCTAGGGTTAGATGAAGGAGTTGGTGTAGGAAATAGATGAAAACCTGTCTTTGGTTAAATGAAGAATCTGGTGTAAGGATTGATGAAAAAGCTGGTCTAGGGTTAGATGAAGGAGTTGGTGTAGAAATAGATGAAAACCGGTCTCTGGTTAAATGAAGGATCTGGTGTAAGGATTGATGAAAAAGCTGGTCTAGGGTTAGATGAAGGAGTTGGTGTAGGAATAGATGAAAACCGGTCTTTGGCTAAATGAAGGATCTGGTGTAAGGATTGATGAAAAAGCTGGTCTAGGGTTAGATGAAGGAGTTGGTGTAGGAATAGATGAAAACCGGTCTCTGGTTAAATGAAGGATCTGGTGTAAGGATTGATGAAAAAGCTGGTCTAGGGTTAGATGAAGGAGTTGGTGTAGGGGTACATTAAAAAGCTGGTCTAGGGTTAGATGAAGGAGTTGGTGTAGAAATAGATGAAAACCGGTCTCTGGTTAAATGAAGGATCTGGTGTAAGGATTGATGAAAAAGCTGGTCTAGGGTTAGATGAAGGAGTTGGTGTAGGAATAGATGAAAACCGGTCTTTGGCTAAATGAAGGATCTGGTGTAAGGATTGATGAAAAAGCTGGTCTAGGGTTAGATGAAGGAGTTGGTGTAGGAATAGATGAAAACCGGTCTCTGGTTAAATGAAGGATCTGCTGTAAGGATTGATGAAAAAGCTGGTCTAGGGTTAGATGAAGGAGTTGGTGTAGAAGTAGATGAAAACGGTCTCTGGTTAAATGAAGGATTGGTGTAAGGATTGATGAAAAAGCTGGTCTAGGGTTAGATGAAGGAGTTAGTGTTGGAATAGATGAAAACCGGTTTTGGTTAAATGAAGGATCTGGTGTAAGGATTGATGAAAAAGCTGGTCTAGGGTTAGATGAAGGAGTTGGTGTAGGAATAGATGAAAACCGGTCTCTGGTTAAATGAAGAATCTGGTGTAAGGATTGATGAAAAAGCTGGTCTGGGGTTAGATGAAGGAGTTGGTGTAGAAATAGATGAAAACCGGTCTCTGGTTAAATGAAGGATCTGGTGTAAGGATTGATGAAAAAGCTGGTCTGGGGTTAGATGAAGGAGTTGGTGTAGAAATAGATGAAAACCACGGTCTCTGGTTAAATGAAGGATCTGGTGTAAGGATTGATGAAAAAAGCTGGTCTGAGGTTAGATGAAGGAGTTAGTGTTGGAATAGATGAAAACCGGTTTTTGGTTAAATGAAGGATCTGGTGTAAGAGTTGATGAAAAAGCTTGGTCTAGGGTTAGATGAAGGAGTTGGTGTAGAATTAGATGAAAACCGGTCTCTGGTTAAATGAAGGATCTGGTGTAAGGATTGATGAAAAAGCTGGTCTGGGGTTAGATGAAGGAGTTGGTGTAGAAATAGATGAAAACCGGTCTCTGGTTAGATGGAGGATCTGGTGTAAGGATGATGAAAAGCACAGATGAGGTTAGATGAAGAGTTGGTGTGAGTGATGAAAACAGGTTTTTGGGTGAATAGAAGGATCACAGTGTAAGGATGATGAAAAGCTGGTCTGAATTGATGAAGAAGATTTTGGTAGAATGATGAAACCAAGTCTGGTTAATGAAGAATCAGTGTAAGGGATTGATGAAAAACGCAATTAGAGGTTGATAGAGAAGATTTAATTGTAGAAGAATGAATGAAAACGGTCTCTTGGTTGAAATGGAAGATCTAGAATTGTAAAGTTAGTGAAAAGCTGATCTAAGGATTGATGAAGAGTTGGTTGGGATAGATGAAAACCGGTTTTTGATTATGAAAGATCTAGTGTAGGTTGATATGAAAAAAGCTGGTCTAGGGAGTTGAATGAAGGATTGTTGCAGATGATAATGAGTCTCTTCAATTGAAACTGAAAATGGTGTAGGATTGAAGTGAAAAAAGCTGAATATAAGTTAGATGAAGAGTGCAGTGTAAAACAGATAAGAAAAGCCAGTCTCTGGTTAAATGAAGATCTGGTAGCAAGAGTTGATGAAAAACTGGTCTGGGATGAAATTGCAGAGTTGGTGCAAAAATACGTCTGAACAAGTCTCTGGTGAAATGAAGGATCTGGTGTAAGGATTGATGAAAAAGCTGGTCTGGGGTTAGATGAAGGAGTTGGTGTAGAAATAGATGAAAACCGGTCTCTGGTTAAATGAAGGATCTGGTGTAAGGATTGATGAAAAAGCTGGTCTAGGGTTAGATGAAGGAGTTGGTGTAGGAATAGATGAAAACCTGTCTTTGGTTAAATGAAGGATCTGGTGTAAGGATTGATGAAAAAGCTGGTCTAGGGTTAGATGAAGGAGTTGGTGTAGGAATAGATGAAAACCGGTCTTTGGTTAAATGAAGGATCTGGTGTAAATGATTGATGAAAAAGCTGGTCTAGGGTTAAATGAAGGAGTTGGTGTAGGAATAGATGAAAACCGGTTTTTGGTTAAATGAAGGATCTGGTGTAAGGATTGATGAAAAAGCTGGTCTAGGGTTAGATGAAGGAGTTGGTGTAGGAATAGATGAAAACCGGTTTTTGGTTAAATGAAGGATCTGGTGTAAGGATTGATGAAAAAGCTGGTCTAGGGTTAGATGAAGGAGTTGGTGTAGGGGTACATTAAAAAGCTGGTCTAGGGTTAGATGAAGGAGTTGGTGTAGAAATAGATGAAAACCGGTCTCTGGTTAAATGAAGGATCTGGTGTAAGGATTGATGAAAATCCTGGTCTAGGGTTAGATGAAGGAGTTGGTGTAGGAATAGATGAAAACCGGTCTCTGGTTAAATGAAGGATCTGGTGTAAGGATTGATGAAAATCCTGGTCTAGGGTTAGATGAAGGAGTTGGTGTAGGAATAGATGAAAACCGGTCTCTGGTTAAATGAAGGATCTGGTGTAAGGATTGATGAAAATCCTGGTCTAGGGTTAGATGAAGGAGTTGGTGTAGGAATAGATGAAAACCGGTCTCTGGTTAAATGAAGGATCTGGTGTAAGGATTGATGAAAATCCTGGTCTAGGGTTAGATGAAGGAGTTGGTGTAGGAATAGATGAAAACCGGTCTCTGGTTAAATGAAGGATCTGGTGTAAGGATTGATGAAAAAGCTGGTCTGGGGTTAGATGAAGGAGTTGGTGTAGAAATAGATGAAAACCGGTCTCTGGTTAAATGAAGGATCTGGTGTAAGGATTGATGAAAAAGCTGGTCTAGGGTTAGATGAAGGAGTTGGTGTAGGAATAGATGAAAACCTGTCTTTGGTTAAATGAAGGATCTGGTGTTAGGATTGATGAAAAAGCTGGTCTAGGGTTAGATGAAGGAGTTGGTGTAG
Organism: Ascarosepion bandense; assembly: GCA_037127315.1. Taxonomy (NCBI): domain Eukaryota; kingdom Metazoa; phylum Mollusca; class Cephalopoda; order Sepiida; family Sepiidae; genus Ascarosepion; species Ascarosepion bandense. The sequence continues at coordinate 2,378,050 of JBBBDQ010000403.1, forward strand.
GAATAGATGAAAACCGGTCTTTGGTTAAATGAAGGATCTGGTGTAAGGGTTGATGAAAATGCTGGTCTAGGGTTAGATGAAGGAGTTGGTGTAGGGGTACATTAAAAAGCTGGTCTAGGGTTAGATGAAGAAGCTGGTCGTGGCGTAAATATTGGAACAGTGCGTTTAGCTAATTTAAGATGAAAGTTGCAATATTAAAAGCAAGAAAGGGAAAGAGAGACCAATGAAAAATTAATAAATATTTAACACTTACTTTTTCTGTGTGTTGTCACTGTCATTCACTTTGTGACTCTCTCCAATTATGGCGAACTTGTTTTGCTCGTTAGAGACGTTTTTACCGTCTTTAGTCCTTAAATCATCCTTCTTACCGTTGCAGTCACCACAGATACCCGTGAAACCACCACGTGTGCCGTGGATAGTGACAATAACACGGTGATTGCCGTCAAACTTGACATGAAGTCCCCATTCAGTGAAGACATTTACCCAACCTGATGAGTAATTTGCAATAAACTGTTTATGATCATTGATTGGTAGCGACACCGTTTCTGAATCGACCTGTTGAATGAATGAAAGGAATTTTATCGGATTGTCTTGTGTAATTTTTATTTAATTGTGACTTTATAGCATTCAATGCTAGTTTATAAAATCGGTTTTTGAACTTTAAAGATGATAAGAAAAATGTTATCATTGTTTTTTTGTGGCAAATTAACTACAGCAAAATCTTTTACTTTAACCCTTATCTGTGTTTAAACGTGGGTGTGTATGTAGTTGAAATAATCTATGGGATATTACTGAAAAGTTCTCAGCCCAGCTCATTTCCAAAAATCTGATCAAATTGCTAAACACCAAAATTTGTTTTTACACCTTTTCTTCGGAGGGCAAAGTAATAAACAAACTCGCCTTAAAATCTGTTCGGTTAAATCTATTTTTTAAAGCAAACATATATTTTTCAAATATTGTAGTTTTATACAGAACTGTTACAAACAGATTTTGTTTACCAACAAGCACATGTCGGAAGATATTTACTAATTATTAATTTAAAATATATTTTTATACAAATACTATTGTTCCTTAAAAACATTTTCCAATTTAAATATAAAAGAAAATTCCTTTTTCAAAATTCGTTAATATTTTTCTTATTCGAAAATTAACAATAAAATAAAAATTATAGTCACACACAGAATGGTTACAACCAGTAATTGTTACTATAGACGATAAATTCAAATAACAGAAGAGATTTAATAATTATATTTTTATACTATTTTATAAAGGTAGTGCTTTTTCTTAAAATTTGACACTTTTTAAGTTGAATATTTAGTGAGATTGCTTTTTCAAGGAACGCTAATATTTTTCTTTGGATATTAATAATAAAAAATTGTTTTTAGTCTTACACTGAATGGTTACAAACGACGATAAATCTACATAACAGAATTGATTTACGAATTATATTTTTATATTATCTTACGAAATTAATTCTCGTTTTTAAAATAATGAAGTTGAATATTCAGTGAAATTACTTTTTCAAAGAGCGCTAATATTTTTATTGGCCAGCTATTAAAAATGTAAAAAAATTATAGTCTTACACCGAATGGTTACAAAGCGAAACTGTTACTACATACATCCATATAACAGAAAATAAGTTGATACCTGTTTTCTTAAAAAAAAACGTAATTTGACGTTGACTACAGCCGAATCTATTTTATTTTTTTACAGTAATGTTTACTCTGTACAAGGCCCAGGGCCACTCTTGGTAGAAGGTTAGGTTTTAAGACATGACTGACTAGGCAATAATTTCTCGTAGTTGGTTGTCATTTCTTTCTGTGGTCGACTGGTTGCCAACCGAGGCTACATAACTTAATCTTTCCTGCTATTCAACTTATAGCTTTAGGGAGAAGAGATGGATTCATACCTTTCCCAAGGATATTTGCACATAAGTGAATGCAATGAATTCAGCTGGAACTTGAATTCATTCAGTCAGTTAAGTGCCATACGTGATACACGCTTGGCCGTCATGTCTCGAAAGAGACATGACTGACTGGGCAGAAGATTATCCCGAAGTAGTTTGCCATTGCTTTCTGCTGTAGAATTGTTGCCGACCAAGGCTATAGAACCCAATATGTCCTGTTATTTAACCCATAATTGGAGGGAAGAGACGGATTAATACTTTTCCCAGGGGTATTTGCGCGTAAGTGAATGCAAGGAATTCAACTGGAATTCGAACTCGGCTACTCGATTTGTCGTTCCGAGTTGATATCTACTGCACCACAACGCACAACTAGAATTAATTACCATTACAATTCCCTATTAAATTGTTTTGATATGTCTGAAATCATAAATGCGCAATAATACCTTCACTAAAAACCAAAACGTAATATATTCATTAATTATAAATAAATATGTTATAAATTTTGTATACACGTGCGTTGTGTTTTGTTTAACGATCAAAAGCAAATGCTTTTAACACCTCGTTGAAAATCTGACTTGCAGTTGCATAAAAATAGCAATGACTGACACGTTTACACAAAAACAATATCCTGTCTGGTTGCAAAGGCTGCTGTTGGCGCCAGGGCTGGCAGTACCGGCTTAGCCACCAAAACACTGTTATCTCCCCTGGTTAGTTGCTGACGAGGGCAAGGTATCGTACGTGCTATGTAGAGAATTAAGTCGTAATAATATGAGCATCTTATACAGACGTTAATTTATATTTTGTAGAAGACTTAAAAGCAAATATTTTAGGTTGAAATTTGTTTTTCATACTTACAAGAACTTTGTGTTTCTGTAATAATCTGACGGAGACATTATTGAATTTGACATCTACCATTCGTGTGTATGACACACGACTGTTGTATCGATGCTCATTTTTTACTTCGACAGCAAAGAAAGGATTTTTCCGGTCTTTCTTGTTACCGTTGCTGACGAGTGTATATTTGCAAACACCCATAAAGTGGATCATTTCGCCATCAAAAGTTTTGTAGTGAGGATCTCCAGATGCAATACAAACGCAAGGTGATTTATCTAGAAAAGAAACAAATTAGAAAAATTGATTGGAAGCGAGTTTTTAATTTCATGCATTCCTTCTTTTTTTTTTTTTTAATTGTATCACCCCGAGCAAGGCGGTAATGCCACTGATGTGCAGGGGGTTACATAAGAGCAAAAAGATTAAGTAGAAGAGAGTGAAGAAGAAGATGAACCAGTTAGAAAGGAGCAAGAGAAGGATGGAAATACAGGTGTGATGACAGTTGCAAAGGTGGAGAGAAAAGAAAGTATATACGGGGTGGTGAAAGAACTGGAGTCAAGTGGTTAAGAGATGAGTATTGACATTGCATTTAAATTCCTGGAGGTTGTAGCCGTCAGGAAAGCAAGAATATGGAAGCGAGTTCCACAGGCATTTTGTTAATCTAATTGTGAATGGGTGGGGCCCAGTTGCCAATCTGGTTGCACGAGTAAACACCTGTTGCAGAGGCACCAGTGACTTAAGTTCGTTGGAGCAGGAGCTATGAAAGTATTTATAGAACAGATAAAGGGAGGCCACATCTCGTCGGTGGGGAAGTGGCTGTAGTCGAGCCGCCAAGTCGGTATTCTTGTTTCAGATTTTGTCGGCTGAACAGTATAGTAGGTTCAGTTAGGCATCGTTCTAATGCGAAAATTTTATAAACTTTGGCTATCAATCTGAGTACAATTCAAAAGATTCGGAAAGAATTGGACGAGTCTAATGGTGATCACGAAGGTTTTTCGAGTGATCACTAGTGATAGTGATGTTATGCCGCCATTCATTTCTTAAAGGCCCCAGACACGAAGGCCCATATCAAGTGTCTTGAAGTAGAGCTGCCCTGGGTCAAGAGGGTGGCTGCTGGAAGAGCCTATGTCTGGCAACAGGACTCTACACTTTGCCACACAAGCAAGAGAACTCAGTTATGGCTGTTTGAAGCTTTTCTGTGATCATTTCACCTCTTACATTTTGCCACCCAACTTCCCAGACTTCAAGCCTCTTGATTGAGTTGAGCGTCTAACCGACAAAAAACACTAAGAACACCAAAGACCAACTTAAGAAGGGAGACCGTCCAGTAGAGATGCAGGAGATTCCGAAGTCATGTGGAGGTCGCGGTTGAAGCCAATGGCGATTTTATTCAATAAATTTAATCTTTAGTATTTAAAACATATTTTTGTGTAATTTTGGTAGATATATCTGTTAAAATGAGATGTCAGTGTTATTTTATTTTTGAGTTGTTTAGACTGCAATTCACCTAACGCACCAGATATGTATTGATTTCACGCACGATTCAAAGCTGCCACATATTGTTTTTGTCTCCGTAGGCCGTTAACACCTGAAATTCACACCCCTCTCAAATTCGAATTCATGCTCAGAAAACAAACGTTAACCACTCAAAAATTTTAAAAACAGTTTCCTCTTCTGCAATATATGCATTACTCTTCAGAAATGAATTGAGTTCTTTCGGTGGCTGGCGTGCGTATACACTGCTCATATACAACACGTTAAAATTTACCTACTCTGATTCCATGCGCCTATGGCTTAGCGGGTAGCGACTCCGACTGATACAACTCGGTCTTTTTTCGATCTCGGCCAGAAGCAAGTGGATGTGTCTAGCCACACTGATAAGCTGTGATACAGTGAAACAGGCTTGTATGTGGATAACTTATATATATATATATATATATATATATTGTGTATTTAGGCAGCAAATTTTCGTTTAGACATGTCAGATATAATATGTTGCAAACATTGTGTCTGCTTATTTTTAATAAAATCCGTTCATACTCACGGATAATCTTTCGCGTATTATAATTAAAAGATGTTAAAAATGAGCAGTAACGTTGACAGATGTTATTATCATTCATTTCTCAATGTACCCCAGTACTTTCAATCTCCTTCCTAGATCATCTTCAAGGGTGTGAGTTATGGTAACAAAAAATAACCGCAAAACTGTGTTTTTTCTGCTTCAAATATAACGGTTGACAAATTGCTTAGAACGTGAAAATTATCCAAAATGAAATTTTTTTTATATGTTGTAATGTCATGGTCATGCACGCGTTAAAGCATGAAAAAACTGTTCTTTTTACAAACATTTTAGAACATTACTACAGTATTCATAGCTGATTCTATTAATTGACGGTTTAATATATATACTACACTGGCATGTAAGCATCGCTCATTCACTAATGAATTAGATCACTCTGGCTATTGGGCGTGTATAATGATAAAATGCACCCTAAAAAGTCTGCCTTCTTCTACCGAGCGCCCATAGCCCAGAGGTAGAATCGCCGGCTGACGACAATTCGGTCGGGTTTCAACCCTGGGTTAAAAGTAATCAGAGTCTAACCGTGCTGATGAGCTGTGATACAGCGAAACAGATCTGTCTGCGGATGACTATATATATATATATAGAGAGAGAGAGAGAGAAAGAGAAATTTTACACACACACATGGTTACACACATATGTATATATATATATATATATATATATATATATATATATATTTTCAAACATGTTTCCTTAAGCAATACACCTAAAGTCCGTTTCCCTAAATTTTTGTTTTACTTAACTGTTTTATGGCAGAATTAACTTTAATTTAACACTCATTTATTGCATCCATAGAGTTCTCGTATATATCCATGTGTGTATACACGCTGTATCAAAAATTCTTTTACAAACTTTGGTACAATACAGACTAGATACCAGCATCTGTTTACGATTGATGTGTGTGCTGGAATTGTAGGTGACTGTCTGGTAGGCCCATATGTTCTCCTTGCACGTCTTACAAGATTTGACTTAGGAACTTTATTTGGATCATACTTCCATACCTGCTAGAGAATGTACCCTTGTTATTCCGAAGACGTATGTGGCTCATGCATGATAGGGTACATTTAGTCACATTCTTAGCGATGCACTCGTTGACGTCTACAAGAAAGATGGATAGGCAGGAGAGAACCGCTTCCATGGTCCGCACGTTCACCCAAATTCAGTCCTTTGATTTTTTTTCTTCTGTGGAACCACTTTAAACGATTGATTTATGCAGCAGATATTAATAATTCAAAGATGCTTTATCAATGTGTCATGGCTACCAACGAAACAATTCGACACCATCTAAGAGTATTTAAAAGAGTCCGACAGTCAATGAACCGACGGCTTCATGCGTATGTAGAAGAAGGCGGAGGACATTTTGAACATTGGTTATAAGTTGTTGCGTTGTAGTACAACGACGACATTTTGGACATATGGATATTTTACCTTGCTTTGAAGTCAGCAAACCGCTCCAAATGTTTGTAAAAGTATTTTGATACTCCTTCTCTCTCTCTCTCTCTCTCTCTCTCTCTCTCTCTCTATATATATATATATATATATATATATATATATATATATAATTAGTTAATTAGATTTGGTCATAATAAAATTACAACAGTACACAGTAGTATTAAAATTGTTCAATACAATTATATTGTAGAACTTTTGAATATTTTTTATTTGGAAACGAAATATTTCGTGACCTCGGTTTCTACCTTTCAGTGTCTTCGGGCATTTATTTACAATAACTGATTTTACTGTTTTTTAAACGCTCACGTATCAAAAAGCTTTTATGAACGCGCAATATTGTTTGAAATGGATTGTATTTGGAGAAGTGCTTCGTATCGGCGATAGAAGGTTTGTAGATATACACAATAAGTGCAGACATATTAATCAATACTGCATAATGATTGGCAATTTGACAGTTTGTGGAGACATTAGAGAGTCGAGTTCCAATTCAGAGCCTCTATACATTATATCAAAAGTCCATTCAAGTTTACAGTAACTGATATACACAAGCAGTCACCAATCTAGTCACTGATCAGGTTCGATGTTACTTACGGGATGCACAGGATGTGCGTTATGGTGCAATGAATATCGGTTCGGAACGAGAAAGCGGGGAGCGGAGTTCGAATTCCAGTTGAATTCCTTGCATTCACTTACGTGCAAATACTCTTGGGAAAGGTATTAATCCGTCTGTTCCCTCCAGTTATGGGTTAAATAATAGAAGAGGCTGAGTTCTATAGCGTTGGTAGTTAACCAGTCTACCACAGAAAGTAATGGAAACCTACTGCGGTATACTCTTTTGCCCAGTCAGTCATGTCTCTTTTGAGACATGATCACCTAAGCGTGTATCACGTATGGCACTTAACTGACTGAACCGGGTTGGACAATCTAGCAAGTAGCCGTAAAGGGCCGGTACTTGTCGTAGTCGTATGCAGTATGCTGAGAAGTAGGCTTATACAATAGTCAGTCAGTCATTTAAGTGCCATACGTGATACACGCTTGGGCGATCATGTTTCGATAGAGACATGACTGACTGGGCAGAAGATTATCCCGCAGTAGGTTGCCATTGCTTTCTGCGGTAGATTGGTTGCCAGCCAACGCTATAGAACCCAATCTGTCCGTTATTTAACCCATAACTGGAAAGAAGAGACGGATTAATACCTTTCCCAAGGGTATTTGCGCGTAAGTGAATGCAATGAATTCAACTGGAATTTGAACTCGGCTCCCCGATTTCTCGTTCCGAGCCGATATCCATTGCACCACAACGCACATCCAAAATTTGCAATTACATAATCAAAACAGATAAAAGACGACGTTATATTAACTTTGCTTATTATCTCTATTAGGAGATCTTTTGCCGTTGCTTTATGCGGTAGACTGGTTGCGAGCCAAGGCTGTAGAACCCAATCTGTCCTATTATTTAACCCATAACTGGAGGGAAAAAAACGGATTAATACCTTTCCCAATGGTATTTGCGCGTAAGTGAATGCAATGAATTCAACTGGAATTCGAACTCGGCACCCCAATCTCTCGTTCCGAGTCGATATCCACTGCACCACAACGCACATTTGCCATAACTGCTTAGCTACTTCGAATATATATATATATATATATATATATATACCGAAAAGGTATATATATATATATATATATATATATATATATATATATATATATATATATATATATATATATATATATATATATATACCTTTTCGGAACATATCTCATGGTAAATTTGATATCACATGGTTTACACTAGCGTAAAATAAATTGACTAGGCTATGTTTATACTCAAGTTTGCACGTATCCCCTCACTAAATAGCAATTTTGGTCTTACACCTTTTGCATATGATACAGTCAGCATGTTCCACACAGACAAATTAATAAAGTAAAAGATCTATGAAGAAAAAATATGAACATTACCTGAACAATCTTTTCCAGATGGGCAAATACATTCATGAGTCGTTTCTTTTGTTTTACAAACCTTACCGTTACGACAAGGATTGGTGGTACACTGGTCAACTACAATGGATAAGAGATAAAAATGTATTTATTAAATCATCAAATATTAATAACGATGAGAAAAAATAATAATAATTACATGAATTTTTCTGTATACAAAGGGAAGGCTGCGACGACTGAATATGTATACTATCCAATAAATAGAAGTAAAGTCTGCATGTGATAATGTGTAAATATATATATATATTTCGTGGATTGGTGAAATATATATACACGAAATTTTTACAGACCTCCTTTTGTAAACCGGATGAGTAGATTTGGGGATTTAAAATAATCATGATGATGATTATTTGAATGCAATACTATCTGAAGCAAGCCAATGACTTGCAGACCAATCATATTGAGAGAGAGAGAGAGAGAGAGAGAGAGAGAGAGAGAGAGAGAGAGAGAGGTGGGCAGATTAAGAAAAATGGTGATAAACAGAGAATTTGACATGTAAGGGAAGAGAGAACTTCTTCAAATTTTAAGAGGATGACAATATATAGTTTCTTACTTATTCTATTCCATGACATAAATCCATGAATTTTCTTTAGGAGTTTTTTTCTTTGACTATTGATAGGTATCGACACCCTCTTTTTTTAACAAATTAGAGCCAAGGGGATGGGTGTGGATTGGTTAGTGACGTCGGAAGAATGAAGAAATCTGTATATTTCTTGCCATCAGATAGAATTTCATATTCCTATATATATATATATATATCCGCCACGGTAGGGATGGACTTATATTTTCAATTCAATTATCTTTATTGTTAATAGCTTAAATGTTCTATGTTTACTGTGTGTTAATATTTACTCTTTGATAATGGCTTATGTGAGCCGAAAGCTTAGACCCGATAAAAAATTCAACAAATACTGTGATTTTTTGTTTTCTTTCAATGGCATCACCATCAAGTATATCAGACGGTATGAACGGATCCTACACAAAATTAATAGACAAAACTTGTCTATATTATTCAATGAAACCTGCATTAATATATATATATATATATATAGGAATATCGTTTACCGTCTATATATATATATATATATATATATATATATATAGACGGTAAGTTTTCATTAATCAACAATTTCGCACTTACACACAGGATTCTTCGAGGGTCTGACGGTCAAAACGAGAGACACATTAACTTAATTACCAATAACCCCAACCAACCCCCACGACAACAACGAACCAAATATAAACAGAGAATGATTCCAAACCTTTATTTCTCCAGATGATGTGTTTTGGGTTCCAAACACTGAAACAGCCATATGATTGTAGAGAAGAGGACATATACAGAAGAAATTATGTTAGTCAGTCAGTTAAGTGCCATACGTGATACACCAGTCTACCGCAGAAAGTAATGGGAACCTACTGCGGTATACTCTTTTGCCCAGTCAGTCATGTCTCTTTTGAGACATGATCACCTAAGCGTGTATCACGTATGGCACTTAACTGACTGAACTGGGTTGGACAATCTAGCAAGTAGCCGTAAAAGGCCGGTACTCGTCGTAGTCGTATGCAGTATGCTGAAAAATAGGCTTATACAATAGTCAGTCAGTCATTTTAGTACCATACGTGATACACGCTTGGGCGATCAGGTCTCTTTCGAGACATGACTGACTGAGCAGAAGATTATCCCGCAGTAGGTTGCCATTGCTTTCTGTGGTAGACTGGTTGCCGACCAAGGCTATAGAACCCAATCTGTCCTGCTATTTAACCCATAACTGGAAGGAAGAAACGGATTAATACCTTTCCCAAGGGTATTTGCGTGTAAGTGAATACAATGGATTCAACTGGAATTCGAACTCGGCTTCCCGGTTTCTCGTTCCGAGCCGATATCCACACATGTTCTAAAATATAATTTATAATAAATATTCACAGCTCTATACATCATATATCGAGCACTGTTTTAAATTTATGTGTGTGTTCAATTTAACTAATCAGAATCGAGATTCATTTTAAATTTGAAAAAAAAAAACGTTTATATTTTTAGGGGTTACATGATTCCTTCTTTCAGTATTAACGGCCAAAGTGTCAACTTAATTTTTATAACCTCTGTCAAGACCGTATTTCTGTTAATGTATCCATTATTGGAACAAAATTTTCCTTTCAGCTTTTTCTATAACCCAACACTTTCTAAAACAAAAATGAAAAAAGAAAGATGAAGAAAGAAAGAAAACATTTTATATCTTTGATCAAACTTAAAGGAACCTTTAATTACAATATACTTCGATATATATATATATATTTCGATTTAGAATGTATTTTATTCTAATTTTTCGAAGCTTTTAATTTATAAATAACATTTTTTAATATCCATTTATTTATTAAACATTTTTTAAAATTAATTTTATTCTTTTTATATAAAAGCTATTATATTATTATTATATTCTAATACAATTTTTAAATATCTTTTTAATTATTAAAAAATCTAAATACCAATTTAATCATTTTAATATCCATTTAATTATAATTTTTCTAAAAATATGCAAGTGAATAAATATGTTTTTGTTTATATTCTGCGTCTAAATTAATGTTTCCGACGAGCTCATGTGCGGTTCGCCTCTAAATTGAAAGTGGCTCTGACTGTCGCCAATCGGAAGCATTTGCAGGGTTTCGTACCGGGCCTAAACGTAATTTTCAGTGTCTGAAAGCGCTTATCGTGGGTGGGCCGGAGGCTGATCACCTCTGATCGGGTCGGCGCGGTGAGGGGGGTATGATGTTGAAAGACCCGAAACCCCCTAGTGATCGTTGCGATGACATCACTGACGACACCCTCTAGCGCCCCCATTACGGTGCGTATGTATATATATATATATATATATATATATATATATATATATATTTCAGTGCTTGACATAGTGCTAATAGGAGAGTGTGGTGATACCAACCGAACAAAAGCGATGGACCGGATGTTTGCTCTCTCACGACAAGAAGGCAAATGACTAAAAGTCGTCATTGCGCATCCAGGTTCGCGCAGATGTTCCGGTTAAAAAATAAAAATTAATCAAATATCAAATTTCCATTTCGCGAGCCTACGAGAATTTTATTTACCAGCCAATGGGAAGCCCAGAATCAAATGCAAGTGTGAAATCCCAAAACGAGCTGCTTTGATCCAAAAAGCAGATATAAAAAGTCGAGACAAAAACACCCAGCAGACAGACAGACTGACGGAGACAGACGAACGATTAGTATTTTCCTTGACCTAGTCAAGCGGCTACTACGTTCGCCTCCATTAACCTCTCCTTACTTTCTTCCTTGTCTCAAAATTACTTACTGACCTAAGGAGCGAATACATCAAAGACATTCCTTACATACAAGACGCCTCCACACTATTTTAAGTATCGAATTCTCATTGTCAGCCTTCTATTGCCAAAATGAACAACATTCCTAAGCCTTAAATCTTTTTCAGCTTATTATTTGTCATGAACATTTTAACCTCCCTTGGACCTATATTCAAGTCTTGCTTTAATTGTAAAACATAAATTGATATGTATATATAAATGTTATTTTTTAACTCAATTTGCTTTTCTTGATTTTATAATCATTTTATGACTTATAGTGGGCTATCTACCACAAGGCCGTTAACCTGCAACAGTATACAATTACCCTTCACTAGAACGGAATCCCACTACAACGAGAAAAGGAATAGATAAGCAACTAGCCCCTATAGTAGTACTAAAAAGCAACGGCTCTTGTGCTTCAGTAAACTATGTTTTTATTATAAACTTATAATAAAGATATTAACATATGTAACGCTCTACTAAATATCGAGCACTTCTAAAACAGTGAATCGCAACAGACAGTGAACTGTCAATCCATTAGTTTGTACTACTTCTAATATATACACTACCGGCTATAATTATTAGGCAACCCCAGTGTTTTAAAAAATGATGTATTTCATACGATTTTTTAGTATTTATTGTTAAGTGAATAATTGTAAATGAAAATAGAATGGTTCTTTTGTTAATACTGCACAATAACATGTGCATCAAATGAATTTGTAAATATTTAATAATTGCCTATATTGCAGTTTCATCAATGAAAGAATTGAGAAATTAGGGTGATTCGGCCGATTTCATCTTTGCTTCTTTGTCTTGTAAAATCTTGCAAAGTAATAATAACAAAAAAACGATTCTATTTTTATTTGGCATTAAATACTAAAAATAGTATGAAATATATCATTTCTCTTAAAAAAAACTGGGGTGGCCTAATAATTATGGCCGGTAGTATATATATATATATATATATATATATATATATATATATATATATGTGTGTGTGTGTGTGTGTGTGTGTGTCAGATTAAATATATTGCGAACATAATGTCTCCTTTTTTTTTAGTCACGGATAATCTTTCGCGTATTACAACTGAAAGATGTCAGAAATGAGCTGTAACGTTGACAGATGTTATTATCATTAATTTCTCAAGCTACCCAAGTACTTTCAACATCTTTCCGAGATTATCTTCAGGGGTGTGAGTGATGCTGATGAGTCCCAAATATAGAACGAAATGACCGTCCAATATTTTCTGCATTCTGTTGAGGTCTAATAAAAAACTTGATGAATTATCTAATTATTTCAAAAATCCTCCTACAGATGCTTGAACCTGGTTACAAAGCACCGGAGTGAGCGACTTGGTGTGTGTGTCTACGTGTGTGTGTATCCGTTACCTATAGACTCTGAAACGGCTGAACCGATTTTCTTGAAAATTTACACAGTCGTGGCTCTGGGAGGCACAGTCCCATGGTTGAAGGAACTTGGATGAGTTCCTTCTAGGAATATGTGAATGAGTGGCGCTATATCAAGTTTAATTCGTTGTCTCTTCGTCATCGGGGCCCGTGGTACAGTTAGTATCACATCTGCTTATAACACAACTGTCTGGGTTTCAATTCCTGGTAGTGGATGCGTACTGCTGATGAGTCCCGAATATAGGATGAAGCGACCGTCTAGTGCTTTCTGTTGAGGTCTAATAAAAAACTCGATGAATTGTTTAATTAAATATGTATATAATTAAACTGTTCGTACTTACCTTCACAAATTCTTTGTGGTAAAAATCTTGTCTTTATGGTCAGAGACTTAAACGTTTTTGCGTAGATTCTATTTTCTTCCTTTCCTGCTACTACGAGTAGAGTTTTCATGTCTATTTCCTTTCCTACACCAATAGCGATCATTGTTACTTTCGAGTCTTGTAATCTCTTCGCCGCTATTAGATCTTCTCTCAACATCCCGTACAACACGTCGGTGACATAAATGATTACTTTTGGGACGTTAGATCTGGCTCCGAATGACTTGTTATGGATATTTTCATCCAAGTATTCTAGAATCTCTGGTAATTCGCCACTGCCTTCTATGTACTTGAGTTTAGAAAGTTCAGACGAAACACTTTCGAACGTTTGAGACTCACTTGAGTGGATGTCAACATTAATTTCGTCGATGTAATTAATGACGTTAATGCGAACATAATTGCCGCCTAAATGGAAGCCCGATACGACGTTTCGGACGAAAGCAATCATCTCTTTAAATCCATGTTCACCCAATTGCCAAGAGGGAGTCAACAAAAAGGTGACATCCACTGCCGCATTCTCACAAGCTACAACGAAAAACAAATTTATAAACTTGTTAGACAAATATGGATACTCATAAAAATAATTACTTTTATTTTTTCACACAAATATACAGGGTGACCTCCCCGCAAATCGACATTATCTAAACTTATTTATAAATGGAACTTTGTCTGTGTGTGTGTGTGTGTGTGTGTGTCTCCGTGTGTGTGTATCCGTTACCTATAGACTCTGAAACGGCTGAACCGATTTTCTTGAAAATTTACACAGTTGTACTATAAGCGTCTGCCCGATAAATATCGAAAATCGATAATCGAAAAAACCAGGTTACAGAAGGAGTGGTCCGATTTCAATCAAATTTGATACACTCATAGTCAAAGATATAAGAAACGATATTCAGAAGCTTCAAGGTTGCAGTTCTTACAATAGGGCAGAAAATCGATAATACATACATATATATATATAAGGTAAGATGTTTTTGTGTGTGTCTGTTTATCTGTCTGCGTGTCTTTTATACAAATCCACAATTTTTATCTGATTCTCACCAAACGTCACACAAATATTCTTTA